>BLBF01000041.1:19673723-19683943 GCA_015471245.1 Laticauda colubrina
CTGCACAATCTCATGCGCACCTGCTACCCAGTCTTGCAGAACAGGCTTGTGGACCTCCAACAAGGGAATGGGGACATGGAGCCTGGGGAATGGAGGCAAGGACAAAACGTGATAGACACTGTGGATGTGCAAGGCCCCAACAGAGCTTCATGTGAAGGGAAGAAGCAGCGCAACCTCCTGAAACACTGGTGCAACTCCCAGCTGGAGCAGTGGAGTGGCAAGACAGGATGGTAGATGCTTAATGGATGCTTCCTTGAGCCTGTCTCATCACACTGATGAGATTGTGCCATGTATGTTGAGTGGCCTTACAATGAATAGTGCATTAATAAAGAGGTTTGTTTATTTTGAAATGTGTTGATCAATGAATAAATTGTTATTGATAATAAAGGGCCATATGTGTAGCAGCTGGGAGGGTGGACCATACAGTCCCACTATGCTTGCACTGGAGGTTTATCTATCCCACAGTTATTCTTACCCATCCCACAACTATACTTACCTATCCCACAAGCATGCAAAGGCTTAACCCTTTTTTCAAAGTTTTCACCAACACTTTATTAAGTAAATAAAATGAACCAAGTGTGTGAAGCAAAGATAACCTTTATTAACAACTGTCTTAAGTAAACTGTATGACTTTATTAAAAAAGCAAAATGACCCAAGTAAAGTGTCTTTAAGCAAAGATAAGGTGAACAGGTAACAACTCAGTCTCTGGCACTATTCTCAGTCACTCTGAGGCATGTCCATGGTCTCAGCTGTCGAGCGGCCAGGGACTGTGGAGGTGGTTGTTGCTGGAGTGCTGGTCTGAGGTGCCATTGGGGTGCCTGGCCCTGAGAGTACAACAGGGGATGGTGTGTTCAGGAAGCTCTCAGAGAGCTGACTCAGTCCTGTGAGGTTGACAGGCCCTTCCTCAAGGACCTGCCTGGGATGTCAGGCACAGGACTGAAGACAGATTTTCTGTTGAGGGGCTTGGCTGTGGGATGGAGGAAGGAGGAGTGTAGTGGGGCTGTCTGGTCTGCAGCTGGGCGAGGTGAGGCATCTGTGGCGTGTGATGTACCTGGGCCTGGACTGGGAAGGGCTGCCTCTGCTATGGGAAGTCCTGGTACTCGTAGCCTTGGTAGGTGAGGGGCTGTTGAAAGCCGTGGAAGGGCTGTGACACTGCCTGGGGTGGAGGAACAGACCTGGAGTGGGTCAGAGCAGGTTCAGCTGGGCCCGGAGGGTGATGCAGCAGTGCTGTGATTTTCTCCTTCATCACCTGGTATTGGGCCTCGGGCAGGTCCATGAGGGTCTGGCTCACGTACGTGATGAAGGGCTTGTGGTTAGAGGATGGCATATTGCTGTGGACCAGCTGAGACAGAAGATTTGTGCTGGCCTGGATGGTGTCCCTGATCTCCAGCAGGACAGTGTGGATCTGGCCCTCCAGTCTGCCTCTCTGCCTGCTTTCTATGGAGGTGGAGCTGGGGGTGGAGGTGGGTTGGTCTCTGGGTGATGCTTCTTCTTGCTCCATTTGAGACAGGGGATCCTCCACATCCTCTGGCATGGGGAGTGCAGCTGTCAGGGGGGGGTCTCTGCCGTGGGGCCCTCCAAAGACACCTGCCTGGACATGGTAGCTGGCTCCTGGCTGGAAGAGGAGTGGCTCTCTGTAGGCTGTCTGAGGGAGAGGGTTGACAGAGGGGCTGCTCCTCGGTGCCGGATCTCACCCTCCAGGAAGCTTCACCTGGCCATGACGTACATCTCCCGGTCAGTGAGCTTGACAGTGGCCTGGCCAGATTTCTTCAGGTGCAGCTTGCCATACCAGGTATGCATGTGCTTCCACCATCCCAGGAGTACGTCTGAAGTGTAGCCCAGGCTCTCTGCCTTGTCTCTCCACGCTGCCTGCTTCCTCTTAGCGTCATGATAGAGCCTGTGGCCCTTTCTCCATAGGTACTCGTTCTCCCACAGCCATTCCAGCACCTCCTCCTCATGGTCCTCGGAAATGGAGTACTGTTTTCTCTCTCCCTTCTCCTTGCCTTGCCTCTTCCTCCCTCTGGCAGGGGCTTCAGGGCCTTCAGCAGTAGGGCTTTGAGGGCCTTGGGGCTGGTCCACCACAGCAGCAGCAGTACCACCAGCAGCAGCAGCAGCAGCAGCAGCAGCAGCAGGAGCTGCACCAGCAGCACCAGCAGGAGCTGCACCAGCAGCACCAGCAGGAGAAGCACCAGCAGCACCAGCAGCACCAGCAGCTTCAGAGTCAGTGCCAGGGGGTGGGATGCTGGTTCTGGCCTTCTTGCCAGGGCTGGCAGGAGTAGGCACAGGCTTTCTCTTCTTCCCTGACTGTCGAACCATGGTGTTCTTTCAAGATGTCTCTGGCAGCAGGTCTTTCCTCTGAATGCTGATTGCTTGTGAGCTGCATCCTTTTATATCCGTGGAGCTGACGCAATTCATCCTCCCCGCATGCACAGTAACTGCTTTGCATCCACTACGCATCCTATAGGCGTCCATGATGCATCCTATAGGCGTCCGTGATGCATCCGCATCATCCGCTACGCATCCGCTCCTTCCGCTACGCGTCCGCTTCACTATTCTCTCCCGGAAGCCCTGCGGATGTGTCATCCGCTTCCATCCGTTAGGCTTCCTATGAACATCCGCTTATCATCCTCGCTACGTACTACCCCGTCTGTTCCTTTCCGTTGTTTTCCGTTCTGGTTATGCAAATTTGGGGCACTTTTGAGAGCAGATAACAACGGATGGAGCCACCCCCAAAATTTTGCTCATCCGCTGTGTCCTTTTTGCATACGTTTTGCATCCGTCGGCCAGTGCGACCTAGCCTTTACCAGCAGATGCTTGAAATCTTTCGAGATGGACATTTTGTGTCCTCACTCAACTCACCTTCACCTCTAGTGATGGGATTAAAATTCACACACCCTTCCACCCAAATTCTAAAAACATGACATGACCTTTAGGACATAATAGGATTAAGCCACCACCATTAGAATAGCAAAAGACACCAGGCTCACTACTCTGCACAAACCCTGCAGCATTTCAGAAACTATATAAAAACCCTTGTATCATCAAGCTAATTTGTCAGATGTCCCAGAACCACATGCTGATTCTGGTCATCAATAAACTTCAGCCTCCATTTTATTTCCAGAGCCTTTCTCCTGGATTGGAACTGAGCCAGATGGATTTTCCTTTCTATAGTAGTATGATGATGCACTCATGCAACCAGCCAATTTTACCAAGTGAACACATCAGCCATAAAGTGAACATGGCATTAATTAAGCAAATGTGACAGTCATTAAGGGAACCCATTAACTGTAAGAGATTATTTTTGCAAAAAAAACAGAAGTAAACACCAGTTTCAAGCAAAAACAGCATAAATTGTTGTCATGTGACCTTGGGATACTGCAAATGAGGACCAATGCCGTGTACCCAAAATACATTCACATGACTGCAGAGTGGGCCCAGCCATTGTAACTTTCAATCCAGGTCAAAAATGAAATTTCATTTTAATGTATGCCGATTAGTGTATATTCAAAGCGACAATAAAATTATTCTAAATCTAAGTCATAAGTACATTTAGTTTTGGAGGGTCTGTCATGACTTCAAATGGCTGTTAAGCAACCAGTAATAAGTCAAGGATTACCTGTAAGTGAACAGAATTAATGCCTTATACAGGATTTTATAGTCATAAAATACAGTACGTATAAAATATTGAACAATAGATGGAGTGCTTTATGATTTTCTATTTTTTTATTCCATCAAAATCTTATTTCAAACAACAGCAATGTCTATGCTTAAGTTTGATCTACTCCTTTAAATCTCAGTTTGCATAAATGTATTTCTTAAAAAACAAAGTAATTACTGTGAAATTAAGATGCTTTAATTCTAATTAGGGTACCAAAGTCCTAATTATTTCTCAAATACTAAATGCTCCTTATGATGCATTCTTAAGATATGCAGAGAAGGAATATGTACTTATTTATTCCCTCAATTTACATGCTGAATTACTTTCAAATTCAGTAGTTTAAAAAAAGCGCACACTAATGTGTGAAATCAAAGATAGGTGTGCACTGTAGATGACTGGATGACTTTCCACAACCAAACAGAAAACTTATTGACTGTGCTATGGCTATTTGCACATCTGCTACAAAATAATGTTTTGTCTGCCCAATGTTTTTCCAATGGTTGTCAAAATCACAACAGGTTATAAAGTGGGCAGTTAGCTAGGTATCTGCTCTACTTTACTGTTTGAAAAACTCAAAGTTGCAGATCAGATAGCTTTCCAATCACTTTTTTTGTGGCTGTAGTGTGTTTTGCACCCTGCACTGGTGGAATTCTACCGGTTCACTTATTTACTAGAACCTGTTGACTTTCTGAGCAGTTCAAAGAACCGGTTGTTGGAAGAAATCTTTTGTTTTTGTTTTTTCACTTTACAGGGCTAATCTTGTAAGGAAGGCAGGAAAGAAACATTCTGGTGTTGTTTCTAGTCTAACCTTTATTGCTCTTACAAAAACTGCCTCTCCATTAACCCTTATTACATTCTTGGCAGTATGCCTAGACTTACTGTCTCGGGAGGTGTTCTTTGCTGGGGCTTGACTTTCTTAAAAGGGAAGTGTTGTTTTAAGCTTTTTACACTGTTGTTGGGTGGAAATACTCCCCTGGAAATACTTCCACCCAGGATGCAACAGTCAGCACTTTGAAAAAATCATTGAATAATGAAGCAGAGTTGCCAGAAAGAAGCTTTTAATGACAAGGAACCAAGATAAGTGACATTCAGCAAGGCTTCTTGGTTAGCTAGAAAGATTTTGTTTTGGTCTCAATCTGGTTTTGGGTGAAGTTTAATTCTGTGCTTGGTGACACAGGTTTAATCTTGTGTTTATTAAGGGGATAAATTGCCCTATTCAGTTTTGTTTGGAAGGAAAAGGGTTTATTTCACTTTCCTGAAAAGAAACTGGGTTGAGTAATCTGGCTAGTTCCTGTGTCTATTTGGTCTGTTAATTGGTTTAACAAGCAATATCTACTGTTGTGATTTAATTATTTGTATTGTGTTTGAATTTTTTCCTGTCTCATGGTTTCATTTTCTATCTGGAGAGGGGGTCTTCTTTTATTGCTTTAGTGGTTCCTAGCGGTTTCCTTTTGGACTGTACTTCCAAGAGGCAGGAGGCAAGCTTGGCACTTATTTTTTACTGGCTTTCTGGAGGGCATGTGATCTTTCCTTCAATCTGGATGATTTTCTTGGGATATCCTGTGAGGTGAATGAGACCAGCTGGTATCTTTAAGTGGTGGAAATGAATCTAAGGATTGCTTCTGCTGGGTGTGCTCTTCTGGAGAGCTTAAATGACCTCTCTGTTAAAGAATTTCACTTTATGAGCAAGAGTTGGCTGCTGACAGCTGTCATTGCATTTTAACTATTTTAATTCCTCAAGGTGCTCTGGCACCCTGCCTGATATGTAAATCCAGCTTGTAGGTATTTTTAATCTAATGATTGATATTTAGGGCAGCTTTTTGCAAGCAAAGAAGCTTTTCGTATTTTTGTACAAGTAATCCTTGACTTACAACAGTTCATTTAGTGACCATTCAAAGTTATAATGGCACTGAAAAAAGTGACTTATGACTGTTTTTCACACTTAATGACAGTTGCAGCATCCCCATAGTCAGAGGCCAGGCAAGGAGAAGCGCCTTCAACATGAATTACGTCAAGTTGGCCATGACCATCCAGTCATATGTCCACTCTGCCATACCTTCCCAGCTGGTAATTAGGGCAGTTGTTAAATTATCTGAATCCTACCACTGGCACCCTGGCAACAATTTTGGCAAATTTCAGTACACATATTGAAATTAGAAGCAAAACAGCTATTTTAGATTTAGCACACATACTTTAGTTGTTTTAACCAGTGGTCCCAAGGCTTTTTTGTACCAGGGACCGGTTTCACGATTATTCATTCTTCCACGGACCGGTACCTGAGTAACGCGAGACTCCACCACCATCGGGACGGCTCTTCGTTCAAAGCCACCACCCCCTTCGACAAAACTAAGTGCCGCTTTCCAACTGAAAACCCAGAAGCAACCGAAAACCCAGAAGCGCTGTCAAAACAAGATGGCGGCGCCCAACCTTTGCAGCCCGGTACAAAATGATCCACGGACTGGTACCGGTCCGGGGACCAGTAGTTGGGGAGCCCTGGTTTTAACAACCCAATTTTCTAAAATGAAAGAAAAAAGGAAGAATAATTGGGCCCCCATTCATACTGTAATTTCACAACATGCCCTAGAATTCTTAAAAGTCAGCATTTTTAAGTGCTACTTTACCTATGATGTATGTGAATTAAACCACAAACTCTGCTCATACTACACAAACAATCCAGCCACCCTTCAGCCATTCAAGACTTCATGCCAGCAGTACATGTTTTACGAATGAATGAAGGCAGTATGTGTCCCAGAATAATGTTGCTGGATCCAATCTGGGACAGTCAACGGGACCAGAGGTTTAGTCTGCTGAACTTTTGGGCTCGTGCTGGAGCCCATCCTGAGCAGCCTATTCTGATTGGATCCTGCAGTAAAACCATTCAGCAAAACCTATGTTTTTGGTTCTCCCAGTCTCTTCAAAGGAAACCGGGAATCTCTTATTTCCATTTTCCTTCTCTTTGGTAAGAAAACAAAGCAAATCAGCACAATCAGAGTCTGCATCCTAACAACAACTGGAACAACCATATAAGCCAGTGTGGTGTAGTGGTTAATTGGGCTAAGACTTGGGAAAAATGGGTTCAAGTACAAGTAGTCCTTGACTTATGATCATAATTGAGCCCAACTAGTGGTAGAATTCAAAAATTTTTACTACCAGTTCTGTGGCTGTGGCTTGATGGGAGTAGCATCACTTGGTGGGAGAGGCAGGGGAAAGATACTGTAAAATCACCATTCCCTCCCCATTCCTGGGAGAAGGTTACTGCAAAATCCTCATTCCCTCCCCACCCCACTAACGTATTTTCCAGCTCTGTTCTCCTTTGCTGGGCAACAAAAGAAGACCCAGCCAATCAGCTGGGACTCGGGAGGCAGAAAATAGATGGGTGGTGGTGGTATTTTTGCTGGTTCTCCAAACTACTCAAAATTTCCACTACCAGTTTTCAAGAACTGGTCTGAATACCACCTCTGAGCCCAACATTTCAATTGCTAACTGAAACACTTGTTAACTTTTGCCACATTCTATGACCTTTCTAGCCATGGTTGTAAGTGAATCATTGCAGTTGTTAAGTTAATAACCTGGTTGTTAAGTGATTCTGGCTTCCCTATTGACTTTGCTTGTCAGAAGGTCACAAAATATGTTCACATGACCCAGGACATTTGAACCATCATAAGCATGAACCAGTTCCCAAACATCCAAATTTTGATCACATGGTCACAGGGATACTGCAACAGTTGAAAAATTGTCATAAGTCACTTTTTTCAGTACCATTGTAACTTTGGACAGTCACTAAAAGTCAAGGATTACCTGTACCTTTTCAGAAATGGAAATTCAATGGAAATCTTGCTCCCTAAGTCCAACTTAATGTCAACTCATAAAATATTTTTATGGTCTTTTTAGAATTGCCAACAGAAAGGGAGGGGTTAGCAGTGCAGCAGCTCGCAATATCGGAACTTCATTCCATAAATGTTTTCAAAAATAGTAACTAGGTGACCAAAATTTCTCCCAAAATTCTAACTGGACAGCATGATTGATGACTCTTGGCTATGGATAGGTCCCATTGGAGAATATGAATTATGAAACAACCTAGGGAATGGGGGAAAACCAGGGTCAAGGGTGACAATGAATTATATGTCTCAGAGTCGGCTACATCCAGGCAGTGCTGTACATGTTAACTCTCAATAAATCCTTTTGAAGTTTTGGAAGTTTGGCTCGAGACTCATGATTTAAATGGGGCTAAGTGCTGGAATCCTGACACTTACTTTCCAGGATTAATGCCTAGAAATGAGATCTCATATGTAAGCTACCTTGAGCTCCTTAAGGAAAGGCAGAAAGAGAAAGAGAGAGGGAGGGAGAGGGAAGGAGGAGGAGGGGAGATAGAAATATTCTTGTACCATGTGGAATGGGGAAGACAAAAGGAGTGAAAAGTAAAACAATCACAGAATGTAGAGGAAAGCTTGCTTTCCCTGAATCTCTTTCAGACTTCAAAAATTGATTCCAAAAATTGGAAGGAACTGTTCACTTTTTGATAAATTCTCACAATGCAGGAGTAGTGGATGAGATATGGTTAATTCAGTGCCAAACAAAGCCAGTTCTGTTGGGCTAAACTTCCTTTTAGCTCAGTAGTTGGGACTATGGTTTAAAGTTTGCATGACATAATAATTCTTCCACATCCCATGATATGGTTAAGCAGGTCATATGAATAAAGCTTAGGTGTATATAGGCCACCGTACATAACCCCTTGCTAAGGGCAAGATTGAGAGAGAACACATAAATTACAGATTTGGAATTAAATCAATTTTTACTACATACAAATTTACTTTTAAAAAATCTTCTATATGCATGATAAGCATCAGAAACTATAACTTTTATTCCCGTTAACTCTTCCAAAAAAACCCCACTATGTTTTCTAGTATGTAACGAGCATTTGAAAGTAAACTTAGGCCAAACAATGATTGCCTATAGAACATCACCACTTATATCTTTTATGAATTTCAGTAAATGGAGCAGAAAGTGGACATTAAAGTGCACTTTAAACTGATCCTGTTTGCCTGGTGCACAGTAGGTCCTCTATTGCTTCTTGAATTATTAAAGAGAGTGTTGTTATTAGGGAATGCAATGCCATCCCACCTTAAAGGTCAGTCAAGACCTGACTAGTTCTCATTACAGTTCTGCAGTGAATCTCCTGGAAGAGATAACTTGTTCCACTCTGCCAACTTCTAAAAGCTATAAATAGAAAGTCAACGTTGAGAAACAAAAAATTTTTAAAAGCTCAAACTTCTTGACCCCTTTATAAAGTATACAAATTGGGGACAATTTCAAAAAGAAGCAGCAAAATAGAACACCTTAATACTTCTCTTAAAAAATAGTCCTCATCTGTTTAAAAACTTTCCATCCTTTGGCTGAGAGCTATTCAAAAACAAGTAAGCAACACATTCATTTTATAATTTTCCATAAGTAGAAGTGGAATGAAAATAATGGCAAAGTCATCAGTTAAGCCCTATGCTTTTGCACAAGTGCTATGTGCCCTCTCTCTCTCTGAACAGAATTCACAGTTTTCCCTTCATTTCAGAATCAGTTCTGGAAACAGGACAACCTTGTTAGTTGGGGAATACTGGGAGTTGAAGTCCACACATCTTAACGTTGCGAAGGCTGAAAAATATTCAAGACAAAAACAACATACCTTGGTGGAAAAGAACTGCAGTTCTATTATTCTCTGCCTACAAAATTTTGGACACTGCTTTACCTAGTCTTGGTCTGTGTTTATTGGTCTTGGAGTTTGTTTGATTGGTGTTTCTCCCAACCAATCAGGATGTAGAAAAAACCATCCTGGGAAAACAGTAGGCTAGCCTCAAATTTAAAACTAATGGCTGTGATAGCCTGACCCACATACGAACTCAATACAGAAGCCTGATGATGGCAGATGAGATTCTGCTGAAACGTTACTACAACTTTAAAAGCACAACTACAATGACGTGGGATAATACCCGAAGGAAGCTGAATAGCATACATGTAAGTACCCGCGAAAACTTAAAAAAACAAAGACATATATATATATATATATATAAAATATATATATATAAAACTAAAAGTTTTCGCGGTTACTTATATATATGCTATTCAGCTTCCTTCGGGTATTATCCCACGTCATTGTACATGGGATAATACCCGAAGCTGAACAGCACATCTATCTATCTATCTGTCTGTCTGTCTATCTGTCTGTCTGTATATGTGTGTGTGTGTGTGTGTGTGTGTGTATATATATGTGTGTGTGTGTGTGTGTGTGTATGTGCTGTTTAGCTTCCTTCGGGTATTATCCCACGTCATTGTAGTTCTGTTAAAGTTGTAGCAACGTTTCAGCAGAATCTCATCTGCCATCTTCAGGCTTCTGTATGGATATGGGTCTTACAGCTCCTGGTTTTAAATTTGAGGCTGGTCCATTCTGATTGGTTGGGAGCCTGGACCTGTTTCATTGGACTTGGAGTTTGATTGATTGGTGTTCCTGGTTTCTTCTGTCTGTTTTGTGGCTTTGATTGGCTGGCAACAGTCTGTTCTTGTGTTGGAGGCTTT
>BLBF01000041.1:19689769-19744100 GCA_015471245.1 Laticauda colubrina
CTGTTCTTGTGTTGGAGGCTTTCAGTGCAGCTTGGCTCCGTGTGAAGAGCAGCCGTCCCTTCACACGGAGCCAAGCTGCACTGAAAGCCTCCAACACAAGAACAGAGTGTTGCCAGCCAATCAAAGCCACAAAACAGACAGAAGAAACCAGGAACACCAATCAATCAAACTCCAAGTCCAATGAAACAGGTCCAGGCTCCCAACCAATCAGAATGGACCAGCCTCAAATTTAAAACCAGGAGCTGTAAGACCCATATCCATACAGAAGCCTGAAGATGGCAGATGAGATTCTGCTGAAACGTTGCTACAACTTTAACAGAACTACAATGACGTGGGATAATACCCGAAGGAAGCTAAACAGCACACACACACACACACACACACACACACACATATATATATATATGTATATATGTTTTCTTAGGTTTTCGCGGGTACTTACATGTGTGCTGTTCAGCTTCCTTCGGGTATTATCCCACGTCATTGTAGTTCTGTTAAAGTTGTAGCAACGTTTTGGCAGAATCTCATCTTTAACAGAACTACAATGACGTGGGATAATACCCGAAGGAAGCTAAACAGTACACATGTAAGTACCCGCGAAAGCCTAAAAAAAACAAAAAAAACACACACATATATATATATATATGTTGAGCCATATTCCATAAGTCAACTAATTCACCCACTTCTTATTTATTCATGTCTATAAATTTTTTCATAAAATCTTAAGCTTCACACAATCTGTCACACAGTTTTAATTGCTGTATTTGACTAGAAGCATTATTTGATGGTAAGATGCCATAGTACATCCTCAAAAATGAGTATAATTTGGTCTTAAAACAAACAGCTGTTATTTTAAGCTTTTAAGAGCCCAATAACTGATTTGAGAAGGAGTGACAACTACAGCACTATGAGCTTGGGGGGGGGGGGGGGAGCTAAATAAACATGTAACAATTAGATGCATTAAAGTTTTATTCATGGCTTTTGGCATTTTTTTCTTTCTAATTAAAACTATTTTTCACTGTAACTAACATGTAGTAATGTAAATGTAAAAACCAACATTTCATCAAATGTTATTATATTCTTTGCTGCAGGAATGTTTTCCTTGCAGAAGTCTAATAGATACAGAGACAGCTATACCTCAATTGAAATTTCTGCATATCAACTTGAGCAACAATTTCAAAGCAAACAGTAAGTTGAAAAATATAATTGTTCTTTCCTTCAGTGTGGAAAATCTGTAATTGAAAATCTTGCCAAATTTCAGAGTAAAACAATGCTTTCTAATAAGACAGACAGAATGTAAAGAATAATCCTTATACAAAAATATCCGTTGCCTGGAATTTAGCACATTCCCTTTGGGTGAATACACTTGAGGGAGCTGCAGCACAGTTTCCCCTAAAAAGAGATTTAGATTGATTTATAATTGTGAACAAGGGATTGTATTAAGAGCTTTCCACTACTGCACTAATGACTTGAGTTCTTGTAATGAGCAAACCCAGCTGCCCTTAACAATGGCCCGTAAGCCTTGGTTGGCAAGGAGCAGAATTACACAATGAACTCAGTCTCTTGAGCATGACTCTCTGCAAAAGAAGATACTTGTTCCTAATGTGATCCAAAACAGGAAGTTGCCCCTAAAATATGCACACAGGGGTGGGATGCTGAAAACGAGCCACCATGAATTTCCTTTCATGACAAAATTGTGCTAGTGAGAATTTTAAAAAAGAATAATGATATAAATTAGGGGATGCGTAAATTGTGTTGAGTTATTAAAATATGAGGGGGGAGTTGAAGCATCAGCAGGTCAATAGAGTGGATGTGGAGAGATTAATTCTTACAATCTCCTCAAAATTCCTCTCTCCAAGCTTGTTTCTGACAACAAGAAAAAAACTTCCACTGACAAGGAAAATTCTATCCTAAGCACATGGTTTCAGACACAACAAATATAACCTACTTTACCAATCCCACCTCTCTTTCACTTGACATTTTCAATTAAAAATTTGGAAATGGGCAAGACAACCATATATAATATGGATCTTAGGTTGAGTCATTTCATGGCTATGCCAAGCTTGTAATTGCCCAAAGGGAAAATATGCCTGCAGGAACACCACAAGATAATTGAATTTGGTTTGAATTCCATGTTTATAAGATTTTTGAAAACATTCAGTTCTTCCAAATTGGCCTTTTATAGTGTGGTGTCCCTGCACTGAGAGTCAGTTTGGTGTGATGGTTAAAGTATCAGGCTAAAAATCAAGAGACCTTGAGACCAACTGAGTAACCTTGCACCAGTTACTTTCTCTCAGCCTTCGGAAGAAGGCAATGGCAAATCACTTCTTTCCAAGAACTTGTCTAGGTGGTCTCCAAGAACCAATTCAACAAATCAACAGGAGAAAAAAAAACCTTGCATTATTCTTCAAGCATCACTGAACATTCAAATAATGTTATCTTCCATTTTTTACCTTCTGTATTACTTTCTGTATTTTTCTTTTCCCAAGAATTCCAAACAGGAGGCAAAATCTAAAAAATGTAGTTTTATTTGATGGGATGCACAAGGAGCCCTTTGTGTGGAAGCACCCAAAAACCCATAACCAAGAGAGCTCCTAGCTGAAGGCAAAAAAATTCTCCATTAAACACATTATTGGAAGTACATAGGATGATCACATGGAGAAAGGAGCAAGCTACAGCGTCACTAGTATAACTGTCAAAGGGATACTGAAGAATAGACTAGAATAGAATTTTTATTGGCCAAGTGTGATTGGACATCCAAGGAATTTGCCTCTGGTGCATCAGCTCTCAGTGTACATATAAGCAACAAGTGACAAATCATAAAATACATTCAACATAAATCATAAGATACAACACTTAGTGATAGTCATAGGATACTAAGTAAAGCCCATGTCACACTGGCCAACGGATGCAAAACGGACACAACGGACGAGCAAAATGTTCCATCCGTTGTTATCCGCTCTCAAAAGGGGCAAAAATTTGCATAACCGGAGCGGATAACACGGACGCGGGGAGGACGCAGGGTGGATGCAAAGCGGATGCGAAACGGAAGCCCAGCAGATGGAAGCGGATGGGAGCGGATGGCGCAACCGTAGGGCTTCCGAGGAGCCTCAGCGAAGCGGACGCGGAACGGATACAGCGGATGCAGAGCGGATGCCGAACGGATGAAGTGGATGCACAGCGGATGCACAATGGATAAAGCAGATGCACAGCGGAAGCCTAGCGGATGCACAGCGGAAGCAGAATGGATGCCGACCGTTAATTGCGCATGCGGGGGGGAAGTATTACATAAACCCCCCAGATATAAAGGGAAGCAGCTCGCACGTGGCCAGCATTCCGAGGAAAGACCTGCTGCTGGACACTTCGAGTTCCTTGCCTGCCCTGCCAGCCTGCCTTCCAGCCAGCCTGCCTGCCTGCCTGCCTGCCTGCCAGGCTTTCTGCCAGCCTTCCTGCCAGGCTTCCTGCCAGCCTTGGTGCCTGCCAGCCTCCCTGCCAGCCAGCAACCCCACAACCATGGGGAGGAAGCGAAAGCTCAGCAACCTGTCGCCATCCCTGGCAAGAGGGACAGGGCCAACCTCCCGCCCCCTGCCCCTGACTCTGCTTCTGCTGGGGCTTCTGCTGAAGCTGCTCCTGGCGGTGGTGCTTCTGCTGGTGCTGGGACTTCTGCTGGTGCTTACTCTGTTGAAGCTGCTCCTGGTCCTGCTCGACCTGCTCGTGCTCCGGGACTTGCTCGTCCTGCTCGTGCTCCTGGTCTTGCTCGTCCTGCTCGTGCTCCTGGTCCTTTTCATGCTCCTGGACTTGCTGGCCCTGCTGGTGCTTACTCTACTACTGCTGATCCTGGTCCTGGTGTTCCTGCTGCTGCTGCTGCTGCTGATGATGATGATGATGATGATCCTGCTGGTGAGGATGATGATGCTGATGATGATCCTGCTGGTGAGGATGATGATGATGATGATTCTGCTGGTGCTGCTGCTGGTGGTGTGGAGGAGCAACCCCTACTACCTGGGAACCCCTCTGATGAGGGCCCATCTGGTCCTGCCAAAGGGAGGAAGAGGCGTATGCGACAACGGGAGAGGAGGCAATACTCCATTGAGGAGGCGCACGAGGATGAAGTGCTGGAGTGGCTGAGAGAGAACGACTATCTGTGGCGGAAGGGACACCGGCTGTACAGGGACACCAAGCGGAAGCAGGCTGCTTGGAGAGAGAGGGCAGAGAGTATGGGCTACACTTCGGAGGTGCTCCTCGGCTGGTGGAAGCACATGCACACCTGGTACGGGAAGCTGCACCTGAAGAAATCTGGCCAGGCCACTGTGAAGCTGACAGAGAGACCTACGTCATGGCCAGGTGCAGCTCCCTGGAGGGTGAGGTCCGCCACCGAGGAGCACCAGCAGCCCCTCTCACGACCCTCTCTCTCCGGCAGCCTGCTGAGAGCCAGTCCTCTTCTGGTCGAGAGTCAGTCCCTGTCTCCAGGCAGGTTTCTGTGGAGCGTGCCACGGCGGAGAACCCGCGGACAGGTGTGGTAAGCGTGGTGGAGTGCGTAGAGGACTCCCTGGTGCGGTGGGAGAAAGGAGACATAGAGTCCACCACACTGCTAGCCGCATCCACACACCCCAGCTCCACCTCCGCAGAAAGGCAGAGAGGACAGCTGGAGGGGCAGAGCCACACTGTCCTCCTGGAGATCAGGGACACCATCCGCACCAGCATAGATCTCCTCTCTCAGCTGGTCAACACCGACTCCTCATCCTCCAACCGCAAGCCCTTCCTCACCTATGTCAACCAAACCCTCAAGGAAATGGCGGATCCACAGTACCAGCAGGTGAAGGACTGGATCACCAAGCTGCTAGACAACCCTCCAGACCCAGAGGAACCTGCTCCCACCCAGTCCAGGTCTGCTCCCAGGTGATGTCCCTCCCATTCCAAGGCTTCCCACAGGCCCTCACCTACCAGGGCTACGGCTACCAGGAGGTTCAGCAGCACAGGCAGCAGCCCTTTCCAGTCCAGGCACAGAGTCATCGGGCGACACCGTTGCCACCTGTTTCACTGATGCCACCGATGCCAATGATGCCACCGACGACAGCGATGCCACCCACGCCAGTCCTCACCCAGCTGCAGACCAGACATCCCCACTACACTACTCCTTCCTCCACCCCACAGCCAAGCCCGGCCTCAGTACATCTGTCATCAGTACTGGGGCTGACACCCCATGGCATGGAGGAAGGACCTCTCAGCATCACGGGGCTGAGCCAGCTGTCCGAGAGCTTTCTCAACACACCGTCCCCTGTTGTCCTCTCGAGGCCAGGCACTCCGTCACCACCCATCACAGCACCTGGACCCTTCACCCCTGAGACTGGGCACACCTCCGAGTGACCAAGAAGAGTGCCAGAGACCGGATAGCGGGCTACCTGTGGACTTTATTTGGACACTTGACTTGGGTCATTTTGTTTTTACAGCTTGTTGTTCAATAAAGTTTATCTTTGATTCACACACTTGCTTCATTTCTTTTTTTTTTTATAAAGTCTTGGTGGAAACTTTTAGAATTGGCTTAAGCCTTTGCATGCTTGTGGGATGGGTTAAGATAGCAGTGGGGTGGGCAGGGATACCTGTGGAATGAGCAGGGATACCTTTGGGATGGCTAATAGCTGTGGGATAGATAAACCTCCAGTGCAAGCATAGTGGGACTGTATGGTCCACCCTCCCAGGTGCCACACCTATGGCCCTTTATTAATAATAATGTAATCAATCATCCACACATGTCAACATAAACACAACTCTTTATTAAACGCCCTGTTTATTGTAGGCCCACCCAACATACATGGCCCATTCTCATCCGTGTGATGAGACAGGCTGAAGGAAGCATCCATTAAGCATCTACCATCCTGTCTTGCCACTCCACCGCTCCAGCTGGGGAGTTGCACCAGTGTTTCAGGAGGTTGCGCTGCTTCTTCCCTTCCCGTGAGGCTCTGTTGTGGCCTTGCACATCCTGAGTGTCGATCAGGTTTCGCCCTTGCCTCCATTCCCCAGGCTCCATGTCCCCATTGCCTTGTTGATGGTCCACGAGCCTATTCTGCAAGACTGGGTAGCGGGTGCGCATGAGATTGTGCAGGATGCAGCAAGCTTCCACGATCCTCCTCATGGTCTCTGGGCAATGCTGCATGGTGGTGAGAAGTACCTGGAACCTGTTGGCCAGGATTCCAAAGGCGTTCTCCACCACCCGCCTTGCCCTGGACATCCTGCAGTTGAAGATCCTCTCTTCACGGGTCAGGAGTCTGGAAGTGTATGGCTTCATGAGGCAGGTTCTGAGGGAGAAGGCGTCATCCCCCACGATGAAGTAGGGCACGTCTTGTGTGTCGTTGGGCAGGGGGTCTGGATCTGGGAAGCCCATGATGAGGTTGCCTTCCAGCCCCTCCTTGAGGTAACTGGCGTTGTATACCTGGGCATCTGAAGATGAGCCGTAGCCTGAAGCATCGATGTACATGAACTTGTAGTCAGCATCGACCATGGCGAAGAGGATGATGCTGAAGAAGCCCTTATAGTTGAAATAAGTGGACCCCGACTTGGCTGGAGCTTTGCAGGCCACGTGCTTGCCATCGATGGCTCCAACGGTGTGTGGGAAGTTCCACCTCTGATACCACTGCTCTGCAACTTTCTACCAGCTTTCATCAGTGGAGGGGCACTGGAGGAGCTCCTGCAGGTATTCTTCGATGATGGCCTGCACCACTTCTCTGACCACAATGCTGATGGTGTTGTGTGGCACCCTCCAGCCGTACTGCATGCTTTTGTAGGTGGTCCCTGAGGCCAGGTGGTGCAGAGTGAGTGCCACCTTGAGCCCAGGTTCCAAGCTGGGCCGGAAGTTGGTGTTTGCCTTGGTCAACCTGGGTGTCAGGCGCTGCACAACTTCGTCAAACATGGCTGGAGGCATCCTCATGAAGTTCTGGAACGCCCGAGTGTCTTCGTTCCTGAGCTCCACCATCAGCTTGTTGTACAGTCCGTACTCTGCTCTTCTCCCGATCCATTTTCGGACCCAGATGCTTCTTGGTTGCCTCTTTTTCTTCCCGTAGTAGAGTTCACAGAGCCTGTAGATGGCTTCGTACTGTTGCAGAAGGATGGTGACTGCCAAAAGGACTGTGGTACGATCCACGGTGGACATGATTGGATGCTGTGGAAGAGGAAGAGTCAGATGAAGGCTTCAGAGGTCTGCACAGGTGGGCTGCTGGTCTGAAAGTGAGATGCAGACGAGTTGCTCCCCCTTTTTATAGGCAGTATAGGTGTCCCTTTGCATCCTCTAGGCATCCTCTAGACATCCTTAATATCCGAGATAGATCCCGTCTGCGAACGTTTTTTCTGCTTTAAACGCTTTGTTTCCGTGCTGCATCCGTTCTGCATCCGTTCTGCATCTGTTCTGCGTCCGTTCCGCTTCCTCCCTGCGTCCAGGCAGATGCGAGTTGCGCGGATGAGCAGCGGACGCCAAGCAGATATAACGGATGCGTAATGGATGCGTAGCAGATGGCAAGCTTTTTTGTCCGTTTTACATCCTCTTTGCATCCGTTGGTTCAGTGTGACATGGGCTTAAGCAATCATAAGATACAAGTATGATACAAGTTATAGTTATAGTTGTAAGAAGATAAGGTAAAAGGAAAGATGAAAAGGAAAATAGTAATACAGCCCTACTAGGTAGTTTGACAGTGCTGTGGGAATTGTTTAGCAGAGTAATGGCATGGGAGGAAAAACTGTCCTTATTTCTAGTTGTTTTGGCATGCAATGCCCTATTAGCATTGTCTTCAGCGAAGAAGTTGAAACAGTTTATGACGGGCCTGTAGATACTTTCACAGTCCTCTTTCTGGCTTGTGCTGTTTTCAGGTGCTCAATGGAAGGCAGGCTGGTTGAGATGGTTTTTTCTGCATTTCTAAGTCTGTGTCTTGCAGTGCCAAACCAGACAGTTCAAGTGCAAATCAGAATCAGAATAGAGCTGGAAGGGATGTTGGAGGTCTTGGAGGTGACAGACTCAATAATTCCTCTGTAGAACTGTACCTATCAACAGCTTTTAGGACAGTCTGAGTTTTCTGAGTTGGCGCAGAAAGAACATGCTTTTTTGATGACATTTTTGATGTTAGGTGTCTAATTTTAAATCTTGAGATTATAGAACCTAGAAACTTGAAAGTCTCTACTGTTGATACTGTGTTATCTAGAATTGTAAGAGATGGTAGAATAGGAGAGCTTCTGAAGTCTGCTATTATTTCTACAGTTTTGAACAAGTTCAGTTCAAGATTGTTCTGGCCACATCACAAGGCTAGTTGTTCAACTAAAACAGCTTTGTGGGGATGTATTTTTTTGCTTTCACACAGGAACTGGGAAGGCATGATTGAGAACATAAGTCAGTGAACATAATTTTGAGTGAACAAAATCTTGAGTGAACGTAACATGAGTTAACATAATCTTTCTCCCTCAGAAGCTTCCCAGTGAATGATATTAGGGCTTATAATATTTAAATAGTAGAAAAAATATTGAAAAAATACTTTTCCAGTATTATGCAAACTTTGTTTCATTTAAGCTTCTTTACTGCAAAGGCTTCCATTCATAGCATTTTCTCATTTGAACTTTTTCTGCCATCATCAGACTCAGTGTGGGAATTTGTTCTGAGAGGGAAGCTTGAAAAATCACAAAAGGCAAGATGCTATTTCACAAAGATGGAGGTGGAAATTATTTTGCTTTTATCTATCCACAGTCCTGCATCCATAAAATTCCTTAGAATCACTTTCTGGCTCTGCAAGAATGAATGAACTATATCCCTTTTGAGTCAGCCAAGAAATGTAGAGATATATGGAAGTACAATAAAAGGAATGCTAGAGATGAGGAGTTTAAGTCATGCATGCCTAAAATGTTTTCATTTTTATCAATGATTGTGTGCATGTAAAACTACTATCACAGTGAACTTTCAGTCCCCTAGCATGTATCCTCTGAGTTACGTCCATGTTCATGGAAAATGCCTTCCCAGTCCTTCTAATTAGGAAACTTATGAGCTGAATTGGGATAAATAAGTGCTCTACTATTAGGAATCAGGATCACACCTTAGTGAAAAGCCAAGACCTCAAACACAGTTATTTGGTGAAATATTTAATTAATTAACTGGGTTGCTAATTTCCAGAGCTCTACCAGTTTATACAATACCAAACCAAGGGTTAAATCATTCCAATTAACACTCAATGACAGTCTCTTGCTCCTGGGAATAGACTAAATTTCCACATTCCTAACAAGCTTCATCCCTGAAAATCCTGGTTTTTTCAGCCTTACAGGAGCCCAATAAAATGTGGGAGGATATCCAAGATTAAGCTCCACAAAAGGGAGCCTTATCTATAAAAAAAGATTCCTCCCTGACAATGGCAGATTAAGGCTCACTGGTGCCCTAAGCACTGACAAACCTTGGGGGCCTCCTCCTTTGTACATAATGTACAAACGAAGCCAAGCTTAGGCTACATAAAAGTTTTTGTGGTGCCCCCTTTGATCCTGGTGCCCTAAGCATGTGCTTAGTCTGCTTAATGGTTAATACACCACTGTCTTTATAGACAGTATTCCATCAGAGAAAAGACGGCACAAAACTCTCTCTTCTTCATTTTACATGGCAGGAAGATTTAGTCTGAAAGGGTGGTCTCATAGATATCCCCTAAAGGTTTCATGTAAAATTTAATTGCAGATGGAAATGGGACTCCATTGTGGCATTCTATAATGCAGCCCCTCTACTATTGATTAAATCTGGCTGGTCGGAGGAAGGAGAACCACTTTGAAATGATACCTCCAACTTCTGGAGCTGGGATTAGAAAGTTATGATTAATGGTCTCAAAGACCACTGAAAAATTCAGCAAGACAAGGAGGGTTGAGTTCCCTTATTCCAGCCCCACCAGAGGTTATCTACCAAGATTTTTGACTCATAGCCAGGCAAGAATCTCAACTCACAAGGGTCGAGACAATCTTTTCAATAACCTTCCTGCAAAATGAGATTGAAGAAGTGGTGGGATTCAAAAAAAATTATTACCGGTTCTGTGGGCATGGCTTGGTGGGTATAGCAGGGGAAGGTTACTACAAAATCCCATTCCCTCCCCACCCCACTAACTTGATTTCCAGCTCTGTTCTCCTGTGAAGGGCAACAACTCGGGAGGCAGAGAATAGATGGGGGCAGGGCCAGTCAGAGGTGCTTTTTGTCGGTTCTCCAAACTACTCAAAATTTCCACCACCGCATCTCCAGAACTGGTCAGAACCTGCTGAATACCACCTCTGGATTGAAGGTAGAACAGCAGTTGCTTATAGTAGCCAGGTGGAGTCAGTTTCTTGACAGGTATGTACTACTGTCTTTGAAAAGTATGTACTATTCAAAAACAAATATAACTTCCCATCAAAAATTTGTAATCTAAGGAAGTAGGTAAATATTAAGAAATAGAGGCATCTCTTCTTGTGCTTAAGGAAACTCCACAGTCAAAGGCAGAAGCCAGAGAAATGCAGAAGCATTGATTTTAAGAGATAGCCCTCAGGAATATTCTGGCTGGAAATTTCGACAAAAAGGCAGGAAAGCTCTCTACTTTCAGAGCAAACAACATCTGTGCCAGCCTGTCAGAGTGGATATAAATAACCTGCTACCTAGCTAATTAAATCTTCCAGATCACATCAAATCTTAACAATTATTCTCTAAACTACTATTTGTATACATGAGAATGTCAACAACCCAGGTTAACATAAAAAATGATCTACTTTTGTCATATAGCTAAATGCTGAACACCCTTCAATGTTTTTCATTTATGAATGCACTGCATTTTCCACACTTCCATATCTCCCACACCATGTGTGTGATAGTTTCTCAATCAGTTTTAATTATATGAACAGATATTTTATTTAATTCTCAGCAATATCAATAGAGGACACCTTAATCCCACTGTTGGTGATAACAGAGATCATCTGGTTTTCACAGTTGATGACTGAGAAAAGAAGATATGGATAGATAAGAGATAATTTAAGTATTAGATAAACCTGACTATATTTTGAATATGTGAAATTACTGTTTTCCTTAACATACCCCTAACTGGAGATGCAAATTAGCAATTCAGTTCCCTAGCATTTAATTAATTAAAACAATGTGAATTGTTAGATGATTTTTTACTTCTGCTAGACTTCCTATACAGTAGAGCAGCTATTCCAGGTACTTCAATACTATATGTTTAGATCAAGACTGCAACAAGCTTGGCATTTTTCTGTAGCTTAAAAGATGATGACCTCTTGATGAATATGCATCCTAGATGTATAAATATCTATTTACAAATTATATTGTTTCATGGCCTAAGGCTACTATATTTATTTTTACTTATTTATTTATTTTGACAAGCAATTATAAGATAACAGGTATAAGTATAAACATAGTTATGGATACATGAAATGGATACATACAAGAAAAATTAAAAAAAAAAAAGAAAAAGAAACAATAGGACAGGGATGGTAGGCACATTGGTGCGCTTATGCAAGCCCCCTACAAACCTCTTAGGAAAGGGGTGAGGTCAATAGTAGAAAGTCTAAGGTTAAAGTTTTTGGGGTTTGGGGAAGAAACCACAGAGTCAGGTAGAGTATTCCAGACACTGACCACTCTGTTGCTGAAGTCGTATTTTCTGCAATAAAGTTTGGTGCGGTTTACCTTGAGTTTGTATCTATTGCGTACTCTTGTATTGTTATGGTTGAAGCTGAAGTATTCATTGACAAGGTATATACTGCAAATCTACTTGGGAAATTATGTAGGGAAATCTTCCGCTCATTGTCAGTCAGATATATTTTAGCAATGTTCAAGACAACAGTATCATGGCTTGGATTCATATCAGCTAAAGAACCACCCATTTCTGCTAGAGAGGTTAGAGAAGGAGGGAAAATCTTTTTTCAAATGAGATCAGAGGCTGGGAACCAACACTGAGAAGAAAAATGGTTCCCTAGAGATATGGAGGAAAAATTCAAGTATAACTGAAACCAAGAGAAATCTGTTTCAGGAAACTATAATTTCTGGAATGATAGGTAAAATAATGTATTTTTGTGGAATTTATTTCTCTGAATAAGGTCTATAGTGTGTTTTATGCAATGTAAAACCTCTTTAAAGCAGCACTACCTCTAAATATGGCACAGATCAATGTAATATTGCAACATGTTTTTGACCTTGACTTTTTACATATTTTTAAGCTCTGATTTGTAATTTGAAAAGCTCAAAAGGTTTTATCTCTGTTGCTAATCAATGTTTTGTGTTTAGCTTTTTATATTTTTTGCATTTAGCTTTTTGCATAAAATGAATTGGATACTTAATATAGGAACATCTTGTTTTATGGTGCTTTGCTTTATTATGTTTTGCAGATTTATGGTTTTTTTTACAAAAAGATAACCTGCTGATAAATAAAGTATTTTTAAATCAAGGTATGTACGTTATTTTGTAAAGACATAATGCTACTGCATATTTAATGGACTATAGTATACCATAAACATAATTTTTATATGCATTGGGAAACCAAAATATTTATGTAACGCTTTATGAAACCGAACCTGCAATATCTCTAAGGCATGCCTGTATTCTTGTTTTCCTTTTAAAAAAAAAATCATTTTATTTATAGTTTGTGAGATCGTCTATGTTTCTCTCCATATCCCTAGCCACATGCCTCTGTACTACAGGATCAGGAGGTGACACTATAAATTATGTTTGTATGTGTTCCATTTTTACATCTTTAATTTCCTCCTGAAAAAATCTACATGGTTGCTAAGATTCAACTTTAACTGGATAGAACCGAATCAAATTATCAGAAAAGCAGCTCAGCTTGTGGAAGCCCTATCATTTTTACACTAGGGGCGAGGGGGAACATCCTCTGGGAAACAGGCAGTGGCAACCAAAACATCAAAATACCAAAACCAGGAGATGTAGACCCAGTGAGCTCCTGAGAAAAGTTGCTATTGCAGACTTACTTCATATAATAAGATCAACCTTCCTAGCTATATAAGAGCTTATGCTAGAAAGGGAAACATTAAGTTCAAACAGAACTGTTGTATAAATAGAGGGAACCTATAACTCTTCCAGGCTGGGAAAGGGATCACTAAGAGTCCAACTGATTTGAAAAGGCAAATCAGGGTAGGACAAAGTTCAAATCCTGGATATGACATGCATATCCATGTCATGCATGAATTGATTTCCTGTATTCCACAATAGACCAATCTTCTCTTCATATCTGACTTTTGATATCTACATTAAAAGCTACAACTAGCAATATCATGTCCTTGAGGCTCTGCAGTTAAGTAAGGAATGCAGAATTGAGTTCTTGGAGAGGAGGCCCATTGCCAGATCTATATGAAGACTGAAACCAAGATCATTCTACTCCTGCTCTGAATATTATGTCATTTTAACTATGACAGTGAACAATGGCTAGACTCCCCCTTGTATTTTCACTAACCTTGCATCAAGTCACTTATGCCTTGTTTCAGTATCACAAATAGTAGTCCAGACAGACCAGTTATGCTAGATGATGAACCAATTACCCTTGCAAGTAAGACAAAATAGGTCTCAGCCAGCAACTCCTATCCCAACCCAAATCTAGATGCTATTGTTGTAACTCTCCAACACTAAACCCTTACCTGTTAAATACAATGGGAGCTTTGGCAAATGTGTAGTTTCCTCATTGTATCTCCCTCACATGAAGGATTTTTCTAAACCGAATAATCAGTCAACTGACAAAAGCAGTTCTACAATGGGCAACATCCCCCCTTCCATTTACAGAATGGTCAGGCTTGGGCAATTTGACTAATTTTGTACCACATCTAAGAGTGAACTTTTGATGATCCAGTATAATGAGTAACCACCATTACAAAATCCACTCTTCCTGATCATGTAAGCACTCTCCACACAACTATATTGCTTTCTTTCCATTGCTAGCTCAGGATGTGGGCTGAAGAGAAAGGGTCTTTACTGATCATTTCAGAGAGTGAAATTCAGATGAAATACAAAACTAACTCATTCATTAAGAAACCCCAGAGAATTTCAGTTTGGGTATCAATAGACGTCTTCAGGCTTTACCGAAGAGTATCAAGGCAGAGGAAGCTTATCATTATTCTGTTCCATAGTTTCAGCCCCCAGCCCCTCATCTGAGATTTCTAATGCAGCGTGAAGCTATTTGTCCAAGAAAACACATGCAAGACTTATGTCTAAGATCCCATGTGGCAAATGTGGAGAAATTCAATTTCAAAAGGTTTAAATCAGATATAAAAAAGTGTATACCCTCTTCAAGACCGGTTGGAAGCCAGGGAGCAAAAGAAGCCATCACAGGCAAAAACATGGCTGGAGTTAATAACTCGGATACAAGAATCAGTGAACCTAGTTAAATTATAGATGTTGTTATTTTTTATGGGTAGAAATCTAGGCCATGTGAAACTATATTAGTGTGTGTCTGAAAGGCAGTGATCTTGGGAGCAGCTGAAATCAACTTTTTCAGCTTCTGATTATTCACTTCCTTTTTCTTTTCTTCTTCTTTTCAATTTTCTGCTAAATCTCTGGCCTTGCTATATATGATAAAGATGTAAATACCTTACTGGATCAATGGTGCTCATTCTGAAAAACAAATCCAGCCTTTAATCATGGAAAGAAGGGAGGGGGAAAGATTACCATTTACCTCCTCCAGAGTAATTCACCAGCACAGCATATTTTAATGGAGTAAAGTGGCTCTTGGCAACTTTCCTTTGAGATGTCCCCAGGAGATGTAGGGAGGGAAAAGCAAAGAAGTTTAGGAGCCCCTCCTCCCCTCCCTGCATAGCAGAGGAAGCCACAAAATTGTATGCATATGTATTGAAAGATCTCCCCACTGCATCCTCCCCTTGAAGCATCAACTGAAGTGTTGTATTTATGGATAGTGGGATTTTTCAAACAGGCACCCTAAACATTCCAGATCTGGCCTGAATCTCTGGGAGTCCAAAAGTTGGGCACTTAATTTTTGAGCCCTGGCTTAGAGATAGTGCTAGAGTTAAGATCACAACGGAGCTCAAAATTTCTGTTTTACAGAACCTTTACAGCCTTTTTTTTGGGGGGGGGGCATGGTTGTTGAGTGATTCAGGTAGTCATTAAGCATTATTGCCTTCCCCCATTGACTTTGTTTGTTAGAAACCAGCTGGGAATGACCCCAGGACAGTGCATACATGCCAGTTACTAAGTACCCAAATTTTGATCATGTGTCCATGGAGATAGTGCAACGATTATAAGTGAGAAAATTGATCATGTTACTTTTCAGTGTCACTGTAACTTTAAACAGTCACTAAACGAATAGCTGTAAGTCTCAGGAGTGGCTTTAATTTGTATATAGCTGCCTGGGGAATTCTATGCATTACTTAAAGTAACTGAGGTAGAATGTCAACTCATAAAACATTTTGTATACATGTTTTATAGCTGACAACAGAAAGAAGGGGGGGAGCTTCAAAGAGCAAGTGGTAGTGTGGAATTGAAAGTACATTCCATTCATATTTTCTTCAAACATTGATTAGATGACTGACATTTCTGCCGCACCAAGATCTAACTAGAGAGCATGATGACTCTTGGCTGGACGTTTTTCATTGGATGATACACCCGGGGGGGGGGGAAGCAGGATCAAGGGTGACAGTGAATTCCGCCCGCCCAGGTAAATGCTGGATGTAGAATGTTACCTTCAAATAAATCTTCTTTAGTTTTGGGTGTGTGGCTCGAGGCTCATTACTTAATTGGAGTAACTGCTGGTATCCTGACAAACAGAAACACTGATTTGCACAAACAGCCTGATTAATATGGCATGTTGACGCAGTAGTTAGGAATGCAGCATTGCAGGGTAACTCTGCCAACTTCCAGCTGTTTGATTCTTCCTGGCTCAAGGTTGACTTAGCCTTCCATCCTTCCGAGGTGGGTAAAATGAGGACCCCAATTGTTTGGGGGTAATATGCTAACGCACTACAAAGCAGCATATAAGTTTAAGTGTTATTGCTATTGCTACTGAAGCCTCTAGTAGACTCTAGCATTTCATCAAATCCCCAGTTGCAACTGAATATGCTCTGCCCACTCAGCCTATTCATCTCCCTATCTGGGATGAGATGATTAATGGCCAATTCTTTTGTCTGAAACTACCATGGAGTGCAATGAACTTCCTCTACTCAACATCAGCAACCCTTGTAACTTTATCTGGCCTCTCAGTTACATTTCCCAATAGTCTTGGCTTCAGACTCACCATCCATATATTCATTGGGACCAGGAGGACTTAACCTTTGATTCTCTGGCAAACAAAACATATAGCCTGCTGAGCTTCATATCTCCTCCCCACCATCCCACTGCAGGAACTCCCCCCCTGCCTTGTCTTAAATATGCAGACTTTGCTAATGTGTTTGGAAAAGGAAAAGGAAAGTACAGTCTCTCCCCCCCACCCAAATCTGAATTTTGATCGTACTATCAATCTCATCTCTGTAGCTCAGATTTCCCAGAAAATGCCATTTCCATATGTCAAAGAACAAATGACCTACCTAAAAGAGTTACTGATGGTAACTTATAAAAAGGCTTTATCTGCCTTTCCACCTCCCCATTAGTGCTCTACCTTTTTTATATGTAGGATGGCTCTTGCATAAAGACCATAAATTCAAGTTCTTGAACTCTATAAACATTAGGGATTTGTACTCCTTCCCCCCCATTTCTGAATTCCTACAAAAGCTCCCAAAGACACAAACTTCTTGTCAATTGGATTTCTGATTTTCATGAAATGGGATTATAAATATTTAACTGTTATTTGGTTCTTGCTATAGGAAGTTTGAATATGCAATAAAAATTATGAATTGGGCAGCGAGTGTGCCCTTGGTCACACATATTTTATGACCTTTGCACAACTTCTTATCATTTATTTAGACTATCTGCTTATACACTGAGGATCTTCCTGCCACAGCCTTTATGCTATACAAGAGAACTGTCCCTTTGATTTTTCTGCAATGGATTTGATTGACTGTATTTTTTTCAGAAGACAGTCAATTTCATCTTGTTGTTTTTGTTGTTAGAAGCACAAAATCATTCTGGTTTAAAAGGATTAGACAGTGACATCACCATTAACCAGGGGGTTAGGGCTCCTTTCATGTCCCTGTTATGTCCCTGTTAAAGCACCCACTGAAGTGGTACTTATTTATCTACTCACATTTGCACTTTCAAACTGTGTAGGTGGGCTGGAGCTGGAATGAATGACAGGAGCTCACATTATCACACAGCTGCACTTGGGTCTGAATGCTGATTATCAGCCCAGCATTTTAACCATGTGAGCCACTGTGCTCTAACATCAAAAGATTAGACTAGAAACCAGAAAATCATGAGTTCTAGTCCCAATTTAGGCACAAAACCAGGTGGAATGAAATTCCCCCCCTCTCCAGAATGGAAAATCATTTCCAAAAAAAATTGCCAAGAAAGCTGGGGTCATATGTACAGGTGGAACTCGAAAGATTAGAGTATCGTGCAAAAGTTCATTTATTTCAGTAATGCAACTTAAAAAGTGAAACCAATATATGAGATAAACTCATGACATCCCAAGCAAGAGAGTTCAAGCTGTGATTTGTGATTTGTCATAATTGAGATGATTATGGCTTACAGCTCATGAAAACCCCAAATCCACAATCCACAGAAAATTAGAATATTACATGTAATCAATAAAACAAGGATTGTACATAGAACAATATCGGACCTCTGAAACGTATAAGCATGCATACATACTCAGTACTTGCTTTGGGACCCTTCTGCAGCAATTCGTGTCTCATTGCGGCGTGGCATGAAAGCTATCAGCCTGTGGCACTGCTGAGGTGTTATGGAAGACCAGGATGCTTCAATAGTGGCCTTCAGCTCTTCTGCATTGTTCAGTCTCATGTCTCTCATCTTTCTCTTGGCAATGCCCCATAGATTCTCTATGGGGTTAAGGTCAGGTGAGTTTGCTGTCCAATCAAGCACAGTAATCCCATGGTCATTAAACCAGGTTTTGGTGCTTTGGGCAGTGTGGGCAGGTGCCAAGTTCTGCTGGAAAATGAAGTCAGCATCCCCATAAAGCTCATCCATGGAAGGAAGCATGAAGTGCTCCAAAATCTCCTGGTAGATGGCTGTATTGACCCTGGACTTAATGAAGCACAGTGGACCAACACCAGCAGATGAAATGGCTCCCCAAATCAACACAGACTGTAGAAACTTCCCACTGGACTTCAAGCATCTTGCAGTGTGTGCCTCTCTATTCTTCCTCCAGACTCTGGGCCCTTGGTTTCCAAATGAGATGCAAAAGTTGCTCTCATCCGAAAAGAGGACTTTGGACCACTGAGCAACAGACCAAATCTGTTTTTCTTTAGCCCAGGTAAGATGCTTCTGACGTTGTCTGTTGTTCAGGAGCGGCTTGCCAAGAGGAATACGACATTTGAAGCCCATGTCCAGGATCCATCTGTGTGTGGTGGCTCTTGATGCACTGACTCCAGCCTCAGTCCACTCCTTGTGAAAGTCCCCAACACTTTTGAATGGCCTTTTCCTGACAATCCTCTCCAGGCTGCAGTCAACCCTGCTGCTTGTTGCACCTTTTTCTCCCACACTTTTCCCTTCCACATAACTTTCTATTAATGTGCTTTGATTCAGCACTTTGGGAACATCCAACTTCTTTTGAAATTACCTGTTGAGGCTTTCCCTCCTTATGGAGGGTGTCAATGATGGTTTTCTGGACAACTGTCAGGTCAGGAGTCTTTCCCATGATTGTGCCTCCTACTGAACCTGACTGAGAGACCATTTGAAGGCTCAGGAACCCTTTGCAGGTGTTATGGCTTTATTAGCTGATTAGAGTGGGACACTTTGAGCCTAGAATATTGATCCTTTTCACAATATTCTAATTTTCTGAGATTGTGGATTTGGGGTTTTCATGAGCTGTAAGCCATAATCATCTCAATTATGACAATCGTGGCTTGAACTATCTTGCTTTGCACGTAATGAGTCTATCTCATATATTAGTTTCACCTTTTTAGTTGCATTAGTGAAATAAATGAACTTTTGCATGATATTCTAATTTTTCGAGTTTCACCTGTATGTATGTATGTTAAGAACTTCTATACTTGTGTAGTTATAAGGTTGTCATGAAATCATGATTGTATTTATGGTAATTTAGTGCTGGGCCAAGATAGTTTAGTTTAGCAGAGCATGTGAACTCTGTCAACTGTGGTTTATTCAACAAATCAATGTTATTAAAATTCTGGGTTAGCATTTTTCAGTAACCCTTTTAAATGTCCAATAACACATGCCAATGTTAAATTCCCCACAGCATAGACTTAGTAGCTTGCAATAAGGTTACTTAAGTAAGTTAATAGTAGATAATGAAGTGGAATTAGGACTCCCTTGCTCATAACTCATGCTCTGAGCTATTACACTCTTTTAATCTGGACTACCCTGACCAAATAAAGGTATTGTTAGAATAGAATAGAATACTTTTTTGACCAAGTGTGATTGGACACACAAACAATTTGTCTTGGTGTAAATACTCTCAATATACATAAAGAAAAGATACATTCATTAAGAATCAAGAATCATAAGGTACAACACTTAATGATAGTCATAGGGCACAATTAGCAATCAAATCATACTAGGAAACAGTCAATATAAATCATAAGGATGCAAGTGACAAAGTTACAATCTTACAATCACAAGTGCGAGGGGATGGGTGATAAGATATTGTTTCACTATAAATTGAGAAATCTTTTGATACATTTGCTTCTTCTATTTGCACCTAACAAGAGAATTCCTTTTTAAATTAGCATCACCACTGAATGTATTGCTTGCCAAACTTTTTATGTTGCAGCTTGTTATGATTTTAAAAGGCTTTGTATTTCCTCGTTTGAGACAAGAAAGAACCAGCTAAAGGATACTCTGTTTCTTTGATGAAGAAAACAGTTGCCTGAAATGGGAAATTGCCTAAAAACCATGTCCTACCCTGTGCACATACAAGTCTGGCATCCTAATTATGTTGACTAGGCACCTACAATATACAACTGTTGTGAACTGAAGGGGAGTTACTATATAACCATGTTGCATATTAAGTAGTTATTGCACCTACTGTGCTGCCATTCTGTCTGACTCCTGTTCTTTGTCATAAGAAGCAATTTCCTCCTATAGATAATTAGGGGAAGGTGTTGATTTCATGTCTATGAGCCATTTTATTTTTGCAATTCACACCACAACTTTAATACATCCAGAAGGCTCTGGAATTACACTAACCTTCACTTCAGAAAGGTAAGAGAGTGCTTTGTTGTTATAGCAGGAAAGATTTTACAGCAGGACTCACTACAAAATCTGGCTCAGTGCAGGACTCACTACAAAATCTCTGATAGATGCCCAGGCAGCCTCTGTCTGAAGATTTCCAGTGAAGGGAAATTCAGGACTTCATGTGGTAGCTTATTTCAATGGCTGTCAGATCCTATAGTCAATGGCTCGTTCTGACATCTAGCCTGACCCTACTTCCTTCTACTTTTAAACTATTGGTTCTGATCCTGTCTTGGGAGGTGACAGAAGCAGTTTAAGAAATTATTCTTAAACTGGTCCTCAGGAGCAGATTATTGTTTGCTGAATGACCATGGCTGCAAACATTTATGTGTGAACACAGGAGCATCTTATATTTGCCAATGCATTGAAGGTCACTCCTCTATGTGACAATTCTTCAGCCATTTAAAGCCCATTACCTTGTCTCTCCTCAGTCATCTTTTCTGCAATCTAAACTTAACCAGATCTTTTAACTGTTCATCACAGGTCTTGGTTTTCAAACTGCTTATTGTCTTGTTAGTCCATCTTTGAACTCACTCCAATTCGTCATATTTTTTTTAACTACATTTCTAAGAACTGGACACAATGCTACAAATGGAGGCTGAACAGAGCAGAGCAGAGTGGACTAATTACTTTCCATGGTATCTCTATGCACCTTCTAGCAGATGTATCACACTGCTGGTTCACATTTGATCAACAAGAATAACCAGGTCTTGGTCACCAGCTCATTTTCAAACCAGGTATGCTCTTCCTCTTCCTCCCTCCCTCCCTCTCTCTCTCTCTTTCTCTCTCTCTCTCACACACACACTATACTTGTACCATTCATATTTTTTTACCCAAATGCAGAAATTTGTATTTCTTCCCATTAAATGCCTCCTGCATAGCTCAAGTTTCTATACCTTTTTTAGTCTTCTTTCCATCTTCTTACCTTGCCTGACCATCTGTGTTTAAATAGAAAAAGCAAAAAGTTTAAAGCAACTTGGTAGTCACACTTCTGAAGGATGTCTGGCTGTTGTCATTTTATGAATGTAATTGAATTCAATTTGGATCTTCTTGGTTTCTCAAAAAACATTATGAAGGAAAGCGACCATGACTAAAAATCTGTTTCATGATAAGAAATGTGGCTGTACAAATCACAGACCATATCACAGGGGTGTCAAACTCATGTCATCATGGCGATGTCATGTGATGTATTGCAATTTTTCCCCCTTCGCTAAACTGGGCATGGGCATGGCCAGCATGTGACACATCCGGCCTGCTGACCGTGAGTTTGACAGCCCTGCCATATCATCTTCATTACTTTAAGCAGTATTTTCACACATGAGGACACAGATGGTTGGGGGCAATATGCTGATTCTGTAAACCACTTAGAAAGGGCTGTAAAAGCACTGTGAAGCAGTATAATAAGTCTAAGTGCTACTGCTATATAGTGATTCTTCAGACTGTAAAATACAATAGAGAGAAAATAAAGGCCTAAGCTGTATGACTCAAATGTAGAAGGATTCGTGTTCTATTTCTAGTATCTACAGCATAAAGAGAATCACATAGTAAACCATGAAGAAAACATGTGTCTGAGGACCAGGTTATTAAAGAAGACATGATGGACTAGGGATAACTGGATGTAAGTTGGATTAATAAAGAGATGAGATAGATGAACCAGTTAAATAGTATTTGAATAGAAATAGATCCATCTATGGCATTTCCAGATAAAATAAGCAAGTAACAGGTGGGGAAAAAAGAATATGACTGAGAATATGGAAAATCAGTAGATGAACCATAATATAAAATCAGTCAACCGCATGCCAAACAACCTCCTTTGTGCAAGATGTTTCTCGAACACTTTTCAGTAAGAGTGGACTTTAATAGCCCAACAAAGAATATCTTTTAATGAAACCAGATCAGTTTTGTGATCAGTAGAAATGGTTTAAATATATTGAAATCTGAGAAGAAATTACATCATTTTTTTAATTTTAAGAAGTGTATCATAAAGCTGAGGGAAGTGTAGAAGCAAGAAAATAATAGGAGACTCCAGGAAACCTAACATTCACTTTGCTACAAAAGACAGCTGGAATGTATCTGAGATGTTTGATCATTTTCATTCTACCACATGATTTTTGGCATGAGACAGCTTTGATGTATGTCAATTCCAGCTGTTGACATGCAATCTAATTTCTGAGGAACAGAGTTCTGCATTGCACACATCCTCCTCTGACTGCCTTGTGAACTAGCTTATTTAATTGCAATCAATTTAGCTAGGGTATTTTTTGTAACTTAATATCCCTTTTGGTAAACAAATGTAGGCTAGGTCATTGGTTTTAGGCATTAGTTTGTTGTGGAAACCCAGCAAAAACATGTAATTTTGTAATCTGGTTAACAGTATTACATAAGCTTAGCTACAGTGCTTGAGAAACCTGCCTCCACAAACAAGTCCTCTGGACCTGCCTCTTGATTAGTCTGCACCTATATAAACTTGTCAGCATGTACCATTTATTTCTGGAAGCTAACTACTCAAAGAAAACTTAAGCGCTCTGGTAGATATGAGTAGCATGTCTTTTTATTGATGGCCCTCCAAATGGAATGGAATGGAAGAGAACAGAACAGGAATAACAGAGTTGTAAGGGGCCTCGGAGGTCTTCTAGTCCAACCCCCTGCTTAAGCAGGGAGCCCTACACCACTTCAGACAAATGGCTGTCCAATCTCTTCTTAAAAACTTCCAGTGTTGGAGCATTTACAGCTTCTGGAGGCAATTGTTCCACTGATTAATTGTTCTGTCAGGAAGTTTCTTCTTAGTTCTAAGTTACTTCTTCCCTTGATTAGTTTCCACCCATAGTTTCTTGTCTTGCCCTCAGGCGCTTTGGAGAATAGCTTGACTCCCTCTTCTTTGTGGCAGCCCCTGAGGTATCAGAACACTGTTATCATGTCAACCAGAGGTGGGATGCTACCAGTTCTGCCCAGTTCTATAGAACCAGTAGCTCTGAAAAGCAGCAGACACCAAACCAGTTCTGTGTTTGCTGCTGTTTGGCCCACCTGCCTGCCCGGGCTCTTACCTGCCTTTTATTTCCTGCTCTTTCAACCTCACCTGCTTTATGTGGCACAGCTGAGATTGAAAAAGCAGGAAAAAAGAGGCTTTTCAAACCCTGCGCATCCACATGCAGCACTTTTCAGCTGTCTGGGCAGCACAGCTGATGGTTTGTTTACATGCGTGCACAGCGCACATCAGGCACACATGCATGTGAACTGCGCATGTGTGTGCAAAAATAGTCACCAAACTGGTAGTAACACCGGTTAAATCCTACTCCTGATGTCAACCCTAGTCCTTCTTTTTGTAAGACTAGACATACTCAGTTCTAGCAACTATTCTTTATATGTTTTAGCCTCCAAGTCTCCCAGTTATCTTTGTTGCTCTTCTCTGAACTCTTTCTACAATCTCAACATTTACTTTACATTGTGGTGACCAAAATTGGATGCAGTATTCCAAGTGTGGCCTTACCAAGGGATTATAAAGTGGTATTAACAATTAGGAAACCTCTTTCTAAGTAACCTCCATTTTGCCTCCTCAGAATGTTTATTTGGCTTGTTTCCTCTTGCAGGTTTATTGTACAGTACTGCATATCTGAAACTTTAGAGGGAATAATCTTGAGGAACAGGATGAAGAACTGCAACTGGTTCTTCAAATGTCTCAGACAGCTCTTTCTAGCTCTCTTTAGGATAATGGCAGGAAAGAGATAGATTCTTTCACATTTGCAAGATTCTGTTACCTTAAAATAAAATAAAATTATATAAAATAATTTTATATTCATAACTTTGGTGCCCAAATCTGGTCTGCTTCAAAGAGTTGACAGAAACTATTTTAAGTTGCATGTTTCTAAATGTTTGGTTTTTTGCTAATTTGAGAATTGGCTTGAAATTTTGCTTAAAATGTGGCTGTTTTTATCAAGACATGATATTATATTCTTTTATCAAATTTATTATTTTAGGTTTTCTTCCTAATGGATAGTGAATGAGAATTAAACTAAACCAAACTAAACTAAACTAAAAGCAATAAGAGTTTAAAAAGTCAAATGTCCCTCCAACTAAATGTATTCCTGATGAACTCATAGATACATCTCTGTAATTATCTTGGCAACAGAAAGAAGTGGTTTATCTTTGTTTTATTTCCCTTAGTCTATGGACTGCCATCCAAGGACTAACTAGACCCAACCCTTAGCTGTCAAGCCCAGACATGTTAATTTAATGCTATCACTGTTGATATTACTTGCAGAGATGGGAAGAACAAATTCTTTTGAAGGCAGGTAGATCTACTCTTATTCTGCATTAATGATAACCGATTTAATAGGTTGGATATTGGCTAATGAAACATTTGCAAGTAAATAACTAAGCTCAAGGAACACCAAGGATTCCACAGTTCAACCCTGAAGTAAATATGTTCTCTTCTATTGATATCTGTTTAATAATATCTACAGCAGATTTAATCTTTTCTCAGGAATACTCGTATCATAGCAAGATCAACAGTACATAGTTACCATTATAATAAATATTTGGGGTTTCTTGTAGATTGTAAACACAAAATATCTGTGTACAAAATAACAAAAAGCTATTATTTTAAGGTAGCTTTCCTCAACCTTGGGATCAGGAAGGTATGTGGACTTCTCACTAGTTGGGAAATTCTAGGAGCTGAAGTCCACACATCTTGAAGTTGTCATGGTTGAGAAACACCATTTAGAAACACTGCTCTCAAGCATATTGTCTGGGAATGATAGTATTTATAGTCAAAGACTTATATAAAGTATGATAGGTAAAGTCTCTCCTACTGAAGCCTAACTATCATTAAATAAAGCAGGATCTTTCTTTATGCTGATGTTTCTTCTTTTGCTGCTTCTTAATGTATTCTTGACTTTAAGTTCTAATAAATAAAAATGGTGGATGCTTGTAGCAATATTATTATTACAGTACCAATTCAAAACAACACATATGTATTTTATTTACAGCATTTGTTTACTTTTAATAATTTCTATACTGCCCAGCTCAACTGGCTCTTGGAAGATTTATTTCATGGATTTATTTTTCACAGCATGTACTCCGCATTCATATATGATTTGAGACTTACTTTTATGATCTTCACAGCAATAGCTTTTGCATATAGTCACGAATTAGAAGACAGTGGGTGGGATAGCAATTTCTCAGTCATTTATCAAAGATGTACAAAATAATTGGCACTTTGCTTCACAACGGAGGTAACACTGATACCAGCACAGCCTCAGGTGACAGCAGCTCTGCCTATTCAAAGACTATGAAAATCTGCAATCAAGGCTTATTTTCCACTGATGAGGGCTGAATAATGAGAGTTTTCCTAATTGTACAAAATCTCCCAGTAAACCTAAGATATTAATGTATCAGACCTACAAAGGATGAGATGTGATCTATTGTTGAAAGAGAAAACCACCAAAGAGAGTAAAACAATATCACATTTGCTTAGGCTGCACGGCCACTTCTCCCTTTCAAGATACAAGCAGGTCAAGTTTACCTCTAGAACACCACAAATTAGACATCTGTACAGAAACACCCAGGGAAAAACGTGGCCTTGATTTAAGAAGTTCTGTAAGAATTAATGCACAACTACAATGTGCCAACAGCAAGAAAAAAATCCAGAAAGGACTGGTTTTCTGAAGAAACATATAGGAGAAGGAATATGCCTTATTGCTTTCTGCCACCTCATCAGCTCAACCCAGATGAAGCTCCCACATTGCCATGAGTTTAAAAAAAAGAACATGCGAAGAATCCTTATCACAGAGTTCAAAGTTGCAATTTAAATCACATGCAATTTGACCCTTTGGAGTCGCTTTTCATCAGCTGGCTCCCTCCAGATGTCTTTGATTACCATTTCTGCTATCCCTTTAGCCAAAACAGTCATGGGCTACACCAGCCAGGGATTATAGGAAGAGAAGGCCAACACATCTGGAAAGCACCACACTGGAGAGAAGGCTGCTTCTTCCAAAGGAAGATTAATTTATCTTTGTAGAATGATTCTCCAGCTCTTGAGTTTAGGCACGAGAAATCTGTTTCATCCTTGATTCCTCTCAGTCGTGATCTACACAGCTAACCAGATTATGAAGGCAGCAGGAGTCTGTTTCAAAGCTTTGAAAAGCCGCTGACTCAAGTTCAGTATAGATTATTCTCACATGGATTTGGCAGCATGGAGATTGGAACCATCCAGCTCCAATTTTCCAAATAAGATTTTTTTTATTTATGTGTATTACATTGTTGTTGTTGTAAACTCAGGAAAGATATGATGAGATTTTTGTCCTTGCCAGGAAGAATTTTATGGATTTCGTTAATCTCAGGGAAGCTTCCAATATCTTTATAACTTCCTGGCATCACCATATAAAACAAAAGCTTTCTAAGTTTATTTTTATTTAAGCTTTGAACAGATATTTAGAAAGTTAAAGATACAAAACACTGAGTAAGAGAAAGCAACTATAGAATAATCATTAGAGAAGACTTTTTTAGGGGTTGTTTCTCTCTTTCCCTTCCTTTTTTCTTTCTTTCTTTTTTTTTTGCCATACAGCTAACCTAAATATTTGTAGTTACATTGAATATTAAGGATAATTGCTACAATATGTTTATGTCATTTCATCTGTTATTTTTGGTTGGTCATGTAACTCTTTCATTAGAAACCATACATTTTGAGCACCGCATCCCATTATCCTTACCTATGACACTGCTTGAAAGTGGATTTCTATGTGTTTATTGGAATTCTACAAGCAACACAAAAATACAGCATTTCTGATACACACAGATGGAAATTTCCAAAATCTTTTTTTGAACAAGCAAGTATTTATATAATTTTCTCTCCTCTATGAATTTTTTTAAAATTCAAACTGGTGCAGTAGTTAAAGCATCTGAATTTGGTGGTGCAGTAGTTAAAGGTAGTCTTGCAGGCAAACTCTGCCCACAGCCTGCATTTCAATCCTGACTGGCTAGAGTTGACTCAGCCTTTCATCCTTTCAAAGTCGACCCAGATTGTTAGGGGGAATATGCTGATTTGATAAACCACCCAGAGAGGGCTGTAAAGCGCTATGGCCAAGGGTGTCAAACACACATCGTCATGTTGTTGTACATGATGTATCACAACTTTTTCCCTTTGCTAAAATGGTGGTGGGCATGGTCAGCACGTAATGCATCATCCCACAGGCCGTGAATTTGACACCCTGCACTATGGGAATGGTATGTAAGTCTGATGTTATTGCTATAAAAACTCTTTGCTTAGGGATTAGTGACTTAGAAGAAAATGCTCAGATGAACTATTTTTTTAGTTGATTTCTAGCACATCTTTTGTTCAGGACTATTCCCTCCTCCTACATTTCCTCACAATAACAAACAACTCTGACAGGAAGGCTAAGGTTTTGTTGCATTACAAGTTGGGTTTTTGCAGTGCCAGTTGGGCACTCAACTGCTAAACCACACCTGACGTCAAAATGAAGGGGCTGGTCTGTCAATGGAAGAACTGTGTGATTTGCTTTAACAACCTTGTGATTTTCTTAACAATCATGGCACAAAAGTCAGTAAAATCAGTTATAGTCACATGATGCTTTTCTTATTGACCACACTGTTTAACAATAAATTTTTCCAGCCCCTATTGGGGCTTTTAGAATTACTTGTATGTTGAGCCATTTGCCATAACTTCATGGATATCTAGCAACTATGGTTTGGAAACAATGACTCACTGAACTGTGTAAACCTAGTAACTTGTGGCTTATTCAGTTCATCATGATCAAACTATGAGTTAGAATGATTTGGGAACTCAGTATGCCCAAACCATTGTCAGCTGCTATCTGAACATTCACAGTGCTGTTTGTTCATCTAATTCTTTTATTATTATTATTATTTTGACTGGCAAAGGTTCCCCAAAGCCCAAAAGATTCGGCTCATTGTTTGCTATCTGATACTGATTCTGAGTGAGGCAGATGGTCGCGCACAGGTGATACAAGGGGCAGCAACCTATTTTTTTAAACTAGATATGCCTAAATTGATTATGAGATCTTCTACCTTTAAAGAATATGTTTAACCACCGAGCTATCCTTTTTTAAAAAATGTATTTATTCACTTTCGAAGGCGCTCCATAAGAACACAGTGACTAATGAAAAAAATATAACTGTCTAATTGCAGGGGTACATAATCTCATAATGGTGTACTCAGAAAGATTCGTTTGCTTTACATTCTAGTATCATTTACACAAGGAGAACAAAAGACTTACATCTTTAGTACAACTGAGTAACCATCTGGCATGTTTGCTTTCATGATGGAAACTAGATTTTAAAAAATTAACTACAGATCATAGGCTCTTACTTCATCATAAGTAAGTTACAGCCAGATACATTCTGCAGATAACTCTCAGGCAACTGTTAATAGGCAACAAAGCATTTCCTCAGCAGAAGTAAACTGGCTGGCGAAGGATTTACAGCAATCTATGTAATCCTTTCTTCCCGATTCCACTAAAAATATAAAAGAGCAGAATTTTTTGTAGCTCTGTTCTGGAACCATGACAAAGGTATTGCCTCCAAGTTTGCAGAACCCAAGGAAGATATGGTATAGTCATTAAACATTAAAACCATTTCTCTGCCATTTGATTTTAGCCAATAAGTCTGGGTTTTCAGTCCTCACTGAAGCTGAAAATTCTTAAAAGATTGAATAAAGGTAGTCCTCAACTTTTAACCACAATTGAGTCTGTGCTGGATGGAGTGTATATTTAGCTTAGAAATTAGGTGTTGTCTCTTTAAAGCATTGCCTGCAGGGAAATGTAGTTATTTGTCACGTGGTCACATCTGTACCTCTGATTGGCTGAGGGACAGCCTTGATTAAGTGTGAGCCAGGGAGCTAATTTGAATTTGAATTCCAACTGACAGCTGAACGTTTGTCAGTGTCGGGATGAAATCATTCTCTTTTTACCTACATGATTGTATATCTATATGAATAAGATTAGATTACTGATGCCTTCAGGAGAATCTTCTTATAATGTGAGTTACATCTACGAGAAGGACACCTGAAATAAATTTAATCTGGATAATATCTTTCATGCTGAGTTAAACTATCTGTAACAAGCTGAAGCAGTAACTTGGAGCAGAACAGAGCCCAAATTTGTTTCTAAGTGACATAGCTGTTCAGGGAATTTTGCCCCATTGTATGACTTTTCTTGTCACAGTTGTTCATTGAGTCACTGCGGTGGTTAAGTTAGCAACGGAGTTGTTCGGTGAATCTGGTTTCCCCATTGACTGTGCTGGTCAGAAGGTCAACAAAAGGGGATTGAACTATGCCGGCTAAGATTGGACTTAAGCATAGTACATAAAATCCAGTGGTGGGATTCTATTATTATTATTTTTTTTACTACTGGTTCTGTGGACATGGCTTGGTGGGCGTGGCAGGGGAAGGATACTGTAAAATCTCCAGTCAGGGGTGGTATTTGTTGGTTCTCCAAAATACTCAAAATTTCTGCGACCAGCTCTCCAGAACTGGTCAGAACCTGCTGAATACCACCTCTGATAAAATCATATGTTACAACGTCTTACCAGTTTATGAATATTTCAGCTTGAACCACAACAACACAAGAGCACACAATAGATAGAAACTTAATGTAAACCACTCCAAATTCGAATGCAGGAAGTACGACTTCAGCAACAGAATGGAACTCACTACCTGATTCTCTTGTCACCTGCTCAAAACCCTACTCCTTTACCCTCAAACTAACCTCTACTGACCTCGCCCCATTCCTAAGAGGTCTGTAAGGGGCCTGCATAAGTGCACAATCCTGCCTACTGTCCTTGTCCTATTGCCCCCAATTAATTCCTATTTCTGTTCCTTAAATGTATGTTTATTCTTATTTCTATTGTATTCTAAGCTTTTGAATAAATGAATGAATGAATGAATGAATGAATGAATGAATGAATGAATGAATAAATAAATAAAATGATCCTGGGACACAGCAAGTGTAATAAATATGAGTCAATTGTCACATATCTGAATTTTGATCATATGACCACAGGGTTGCTGCAACGGTCATAGGTGGGAAAACAGACATCAGTCACCTTTTTCAGTGTCGCTATAACTTTGAACTATGAACCAAAATCTGATCTGAAATCTGATTTTAAAAATAAACTGAAATTTTACGAAAATTTGATAGACACCAGTGAGAAAAAAAAGTTGTGTATGGATCTGAACCAATCCTATACGCTGGAAGCCACTACAATTTGCTCCTCCAGAAATATTTTTTTATATTTATATTATGTTTTTTATAAAAAAAAAACAGGAGGAGAAGAAGCATGCTCTATTATGACAGGGAGAGATCGGAATGGGAAGGGACGGGAAGGGAGAGAGGAAGGGAAGGGCTATTTAATTCTTCAGTCAATCTTCTTTGGATTTGAACTGGCATTATATTTTGCAAAACATCAAATACCTTTAAAAAAAATATTGATTGTTCTGGGAAATTCAGAACATTTTTGGCAGTGTCTGGAAGTTTGTGCCTTTTCAAGTGGAAGGACCGGAAAACAAGATCATGCCACTAGTTCCCAAGAAGTAACAATGAACGTATCTATTCTGATAGAGTTGGAAAAGAATCTTTGAGAAATTCACTCCTTAGCATAAGTCATGATGGGTCTATACAGTTCTGCACCATGATGGAAAGGGTTAAGTCTGAACTTTCACCTTCTGGGCTAAATCAAAATGCAACAACATTATAAAGGAGGTTTGTGACAAGCCTGTTAAATCATAAGACTATTCTTTCAAGAGTCTCCATCTCAGGGAGGAAATAATAAATGGAATGGCAGTGGGATTAAAAAAAAAAAAAAAAAGGAACCCATATCACATTGTGCATGTAATTTTCAGTAACAAAAAAGGAACCGGTTAAAGCTATCTAGGCAAAAGATCAAGAAAAATTCAAACTGCAAACAATGCACTTCCAAGCCAAACAACAATCAGACTTCACAGAGACTCCCAGAGCTTGGCCTGGGGAAGGAACCCCCTCTGTTCAGGAGAAAAAGAGGCCTGCCAGCTTGGCGGCATAAAAATTGAATAAAGCTTTCCTTTGTAGCTCTGTCCAGCAGGGAAAGACAAAGAGCCTCTGCCAATGCAACATTTCTGAATGATGGAGACCTCAAAATGCCCCCCCCCCAACCCACCAACAGCAAATCCCAGGAAACGGGAGTCTTTATTCATGACTCCAGCTCAACGGATTTCCCAAGTTTCTGCCTTCATCCACCATTACAGAGTCTGACAATATCATCTTTTACCACTCCTTTTGTCTGCCACTTCCACATTTAATTGCAAGTTCATGGTATTAACTGGCCTGTGCAGCTAAACTCCGCAATCTTCATTTGAAGGGTTCCTTCCCTTAGAAAGGGAAACAACTCTTCCTCTGGTTTCATTTTGATTCCTTGCCTCCCCACCCACCCCCAGTATGCAGGCATGTGGCCAACTCCTCCTCCTACTTTCTACTTTTGGATACCCATTCATTTAATTTGTCCCATAAAGGCAAAACTGCATTTGTTGAAGGGTGTTGGTACTCTGAAATTTTGCCACTTGACTCAAAGAATACTTTGCTCCTGATTTTCAACTAGTATTTTCTTTTAGAGCAAAATTTTGGTTCAAAGAAAAATTAAATATTATCCTTGGATATACACTGAGATAACAAAAAAATGAACCATCAGCTTAGATCTGAATTATTCTGTACAATGAAAGTAGTATCAAGGAGAATTTTTAAACCCCTTTTGAAAAGTAGAAAATACATAACTTATTCAAGGAAACACTGCAAAGTAAAAACTGAAAAACTTCTGCAAGCCACTTCTCATATTACAGTTTCATACTATATAAGAGACACTCCCATTAACTAAAAATAAATACAGTCATATGTCTGAATTACAACACACAACTAATTCTGCAAGAGAATCCCACTAATTAATTCTAAAGAGGTAATGTTTAGAAAATACATTTGGAGATTTGATTGCATGTTACACAACGGTCCAACAACAAGATCAGGATGCAAAAATTAGATCTGAAATGCTGTAAAGGGCAGTGCTGTGGTTACCCTTTTTGTCACACTGAATGTCATGCAAGAAAAGGTTCACTTTACTATAGAACATGTCCTGTTGTACTTAAATGAAAACGCTTCTGCCCTGATGATGGATTACAAGAATTCTGGAAGCATCTCCCACAAAGCTCTGTAACTGGATGCAGAATTCCAGTTGCAAGTAGAATAAATCACAGATAGAAGATTTTAAAGCATGTCCATTTAATTAGCTACTACTTAGAAAAACAATTCCAAACAAAGGAAATTTTAAAAAAACTTCATTGATGCAGCATTGATACTGCATTTGATATAGATTAGAAGTATGCAATGTATGATTTACAGATCCTACCCCCCAAGATTGCACCGCTGAAATTTAACAGCAAACAGCTGATTTATTCACTGCAATTTGGCCAAGGAAGATAAAATAAGTAAAATAGGCATAGTAAATCTCTGCAAGATTTAAAGCATCTATTTTACCCTAATCTCCTAAATTTCCAAATCTCCCAAACATAAGAAAGCCTAAAATTTTACCTCACCAACACTAGTGAAAGCACCAGATCCAGACCTCAGAAGCTAAAATCAATAAAAGGGTTGTCACCTTTTTTGAAAGAAATTGCCCGCTCCTGGTATATACACTATATAAATCAGTGTAAATTAAGTTTTCAGTAGCTTTTTTTTTCCTGCTTTTCTCTCTCCTCCAAAATAATCCAATCGGGTTATATTTATCTGATGTAGGATGCTATAAGTCACCTTTTAAAGATACGAATCAACGGGTTTTTTTTCCTAATCTACTTCATTTTTAAGAGATACACATGATACACCTTAATTGTGTCACTTGAGAGAAGTCCATAATCCATAGCCCAAGGATTTATAAATTCATGTTTCTTGCTTCTTAATTGGTAAAGCACTATCTACAGAAATGCATTACTGAAAAATCGTCCCAAAGGTGCTTTTTCAGGAGGCAACTGGACTTTGTTTTTCTTTGAAGACGTTTTGCTTCTCAATCCAAGAAGCTTCTTCAGAATGGTAGAGAATGGAAGAGCTTATACTCCTTGCAGACAGGTGGTCATTTGCATTCACCTGGAGAGTCCTTGAGGCTATTAGGTTTATCTGTGTCCTCAGGGTCATCTGAATAATGCAATGGGTGTGGAGCCTTCTTGGCTCCAGGATGTTTTTTGTCCTATGTCCCTTCACTGTTGAAGACAGTTGCAGGCTGCTGGGGATGAATCTGTGTTGTCTGCATCTCAAACTGAAATGCAAATGAATCCTGTAGTCTGTAATTTTTCGGGAAATCTGTTTATACTCCCATACCATTCAAAGGGTGTTCATCTCAAGTGCATAGCTTTATATATCTTGGCTTTAATTTGACATTTGGATACCATGTTTGTACCCAGTTATGGGGAAGGTGGCAGTTGGATGCTCAAGTGGCTGGCAGTGTTGGTCTTAGGTAGTTGCTGGTAAATGCTAGTCCATTCACAATAAGTGAAAGGCCATTGCAACTGCCTGAAGCAAAAGTAATTATTTTCTCCAAACACAAATTTAACAATTTTCATTAGAAAAATAGCTTTTTATGGGGAATTAAATGTAACTAAATTTTAATTACTTAATTTAGTTCACATCTTTGAGCCAATCACTCATTTTTAGTCCAATCTACCATGCAGGATTGATACTGAGGGAAAGACAAGAGGAGAAAACATATTGTACACTGTCTTAGTATCCTGTATAAAAGGTGGAATAAAAAAAACAAACATTTAAAATACTGTTGTATTTCTTATTAACTAGATAAAAGGAGATATCTAGAGATGGATTAAATATATACTTAAATATTTTTAAAATAAGCATATTCATTGGTGAACCATTTATGGATAGTTCCAATATTCTTGTTTTTAAGTATATTCGTTAGTGTCAATAAGATCCTATGAAGATACTGAATATACCATTTTGGTCCTTGGGACATAATGAAGTGCTAGGTTCCACTTATAGTTGAAATGCTGGGGTTTTTTTCAGACATTTTAACCGTATGACATTTTAACTTAATCTATTTTTGAAGAAATAAATTAGTTCTTATGAGAACTTATGTAGTAGTTCTTATGAGAAATTGATGCTTTGGAATCAAAGGGCTGAGTTCAACAAATAAAGTATTACACAGTTCAGTTATCTGGAATAACCAGATGAAAAGATCCAACAGCATATAACAGAAAAGATCATTTCTGGATGAAATTCTGAAGCATTACTGCCAGTAAGAATAGACAAGATTGATCCATATAGACCAGGGAAGTCAAACTCAAGGCCCACAGGTCAGATCTGGCCTCCAGGGTGCTTTGATCTGGCCCACAAGGCTAATCTGGAAATAGCAGAGGCCCGGCCCACGGTGACTCTGCCAGTGAAAACGAAGCTTGCGAGGGCCACCTGAGGCCCCACCAAGCTCCATTTTCGCTGGCAGAGCGCTAGCAAAACAAACTAAAAACAAAAGGAGAAATGTTTCCCCCCTTTGCATTTGAGCATGCAAGAGCAGACAGGAAAGGAGAAAGGGAAAAAGGAAAGAAAAAGAAAAAGAAGGAAATATGGGAAGAGAGCAAGGAATGAAAAATAAGGAAAGAAGGGAAAGAAGAAGAAAGGAGAAGGAAGAGGGAAGGAAAAAGAGGAGGGAGGAAGGAGAGATTATGAGAGTGAAGAAGGGTCTGAGGGAAGTTCTGCCTTAACATTTGGCCACCACACGTGCTCCCGACACGAGTGATGTCAAGCTGGCATGCCCCCCCCCCGGCCACGCCTATCCCGGCCCCGAGGTCAAACCCAATCCTGATGCGTTCCACAATAAAATTGAGTTTGACACCCGATATAAACTAAAATTGATCTTGAACAAGAGGGATGCACAGAGAAGGACAAAGAGTCTGAGCTGCTGTAAAGCAATAGCCTAACTTCCCATTCAAGAATGGCTTGATAATAATCCTGGCAAATGTTAGAAACTGTCAATTGAACTAACCATTCTTTCAGGCAAAAAGACTGTTGGAACTAGATACTGAAAATACTGTAGTAAAGAGATGCCAACTTGGCTTTCAGAGGAATTGGCATAGGGCACTGAAACAGATCTGCTGTGAGCCGATAGCAGCCATAGAGAATGCAGGGCAAGGGACACCTGAATGGCATGGCATGAGGATATCAGAGCGTGCATTGTTGAAAAAAATAGCTTTCTTTCTGGAAATGTCATTCAATACAGTAGTCCGTTCAGCAAAGGTGACTCATTTTTTTCTAACTTCTGACACCCTTTTGATGCAATCTGCTCATTGACAGAATGTTGATTCCCAGTTTCTTGCACAGCATCTGCCCCTGTCTTCAGGACTTCTACTTTTCTGTAGAAGCGCCACATTTTCCTAATTCAAATATTGTGCAGCTGGGGGAAGGGGGAGTTGCCTAGTTAAAACCGCAAGACTTGTCCAGGCAGTCATCAAAGACTAACTTGAGGTACACAAACCAAAAACATGCACAAGTTTAAGTCTACAGAGAAAATCCAGAGAGTCAATGATTTCAGGGTTTGGAAATTAGTGTTTACTCTTCCTAATGACAACAATAAGGTTGTGTTTGTAATAGTGGGACTCTGGGAATCAGTTCGGTAAGTAGATCCATGCTAGAAATCCTGGAAAATTAACAATGCAATTGACGCAGCTGTTATGAGAACCTCATGAAAAAGATGGGTAAATTTGAAGATGTATCATGAGATACTCTTCTGAAATGTGAGAAATCTCCAAAGCCAGCAACTAAGCATCTGCTACATCAGATCATATCATGCTAAGAGACTTCAGAAACAGACTGTAGAAAATAGCACCATCTGGATCAGCTTTGTAGCTCCATTCAGGAAGATTGGCTGGTAATCATGGTACAAATATGTTGTGTGTGTGCAGACGTATCGGGCGAAAAGAAGGGAGTGTAAGGGTGGGGGGAAATGCAACCTGCAACTTACCTGTTTGCAGCATGACAAGGATAATCTTGTGTGAGTTTGTTCTTCTGACCTACAGTAACTTTGCTTACATGAGCAGATTATATGCATGAATTACAAGAGTTCATCTGCAGCAATGATATCTCTCTAGCTCTGGGAATCTGAGAATAGTAAGTTACAGTCCAGTAACAATACAGAATTACTAATTAGGCTTTATGGGACTGTCACATATTCTAATGTCTCATAATGAAACTTTTTTTTATATTTGCTCTTCCTTGCCTGGTCCCTTTCAAAAGTAAATAAAGGCCACAATTGCTAGAGCATGACATATCCTGAAACACAGTATAGACATATAATATACAGTTAGTCCTTGTTTACCAACTGTCTCATTTAGTGACCAGTTAAAAGACAGTATTATTTTTTTTCAAACAATCCTTCCATTTATGACCATCACAGTATTCCACGGTCGCCATGTTGATATTCCATGATCACCATTTGGACACCATTTGGACATGCACTTTGATGACTGTCACAGCGTCCCATGGTGATATGTTCGCTATTTGTGTGTTTTGCAACCAGTTTTCTACAAACAGGAATAACAGACAAAGTAGAAGTAGAATCATAAATAATATTACATACTTTTTCGTTTAATAACCATTAATTTTGCTTAATGATTGAAGGGAAAGTTGCATTAGCAACTGCACTGCTGTTCCCAATTGTGGTTGTTCAGCAAGAATTACCTATAGTAACATAACAATACACAGTCTTGTTGTGATTTTTAGTAAGATATGTCATTATATATTTTACACAAGGATGGATGGACGGATGGACAGTCAGATGATAGATAGATAGATAGATAGATAGATAGATAGATAGATAGATAGATAGACAGATAATCTGAAGTCAGTTTAAATACATATTGTTTTCTGCAACATGATCTAATTAATAAAATATAATAACCCTGTTTTATTCTTGGACACATGGATTCAAACAGCTTACAAACAGAATGCAGAATTTTACATATTTTAATGAAGACATTACTGTATCAATTATTTTTCATTACCATACAAATGCTTTATAAGTCCCCCTTTCCATTATGATATGAAGAACATCTATTTTTAATGGCAATTTAATGGATTTATTGAAATAAAAATGCCAAAATGTTAGTAATCTGAATCTGGGGCTGAAAAAAAATGTTCTCGCAAATCAGAATACATCATAGCCATTCAACCTATAATTTTATATTTCTTTTCCTAGCTTGTTTCAATTTTCATTTCTAGACAATGCTTATTTAACCAACTCATTTGCCAGAACCATCTGAATCTCCTATCAGCCAATCTCAGCATCCTTCAAAATCCTTCCTTTTCCCTTTTTCTTGCCTTGACAATTATAATTATCAAAATCCACTGCCATCGGGAACCCTTGCAACTTTATCAATGAAATAGATGGTTAGTTCCTGAATTAAGTAGACCCATAATCAACAGTCCCCAGAGAAGGTCACTAGAGAGTAACTTCGGAACAATTTTGCTGTTTTAAAGTAAGAGTATGCTGAATCCAAGAAAAGTCTGAATGTTTTTTTAGTGGAGTTATTTATTACCAAGGATTGGGGAGATTTTGCAGTGGCTCTCTTACTGTACCTGGCAACGTACCTGGCAAAGAAAGAGAAAGATGGCTGTGGCCAGGTTCAGGTCAAACTTTGTTTTTAAATTTGTTATTTTTAAATTTGTGGCTGTTTTGTGTATTTTTTTAGTTAAGTACTATACGCTGCCTAGAATCACTTTCATGGGAGATAGGCACCTATACAAATATAATAAATAAATAAATAATAAAAATGAAGCTTCTTCACAAAGCTGCAATTCTTGTTCAACAGAAAATTACTAGGAAGAGGAAGGCTGTGGAGAAACAGACAGAGGAAGTTGCAAACAATTGGGAGGATGTATAAGATTTATGGTAGGAATAAGAGAGATGATTGTGACAACAGCAACTTTCTGCCTGCCAATGCTTTGCTAACTATAGCAGTTTAAGAGAAGTAGGTTTAAATCAAGGAAGAGATTTCCCCTTTCTTCATGTTTGGGGAAAGAGAGCATTCATCTTCAAAGATAAAACCAGATTTCAAGATTCATGCAAAAACAAATATAAGGTTTTAAATATTACTGGGATTTTTTTTTACTTTATTCTAATAAAATAGGTTCATATTATAAGACTAGGAATTATTTGATGTAGAAATGAACATATCAAATAGTAATAGCACTTAGACTTATATATCGCTCCATAGTGCTTTACAGCACTCTCTGGGTGGTTTACAAATGTCAGCATATTGTCCCTAGCAATCTAGGCCCTCATTTTACCAAACCTCAGAAGGATGGAAGGCTGAGTCAACCAACCCATCAGGTTCAAACTGCAGTTTGTCAGCAGAGTTAGCCTGTAATACTGCATTCTAACCTCTGCACCACCAGAGCTCTTAGATGATAGTCATGATAAAGTAATTAAATGATAAATGAATAATAAATAAATAATAGTTTCAATCTATTTAGTTCAGCTGATGAGCTACCACTTTTGCTTTGTGTAAAACTGCTTAATTTATGTATCGTCTGGCTACCACAGTTCATGTTTTTCAAAAAATCAGGCTAAAATTGGAAACTTATTTATTTATTTAATGGTGATTCAAGGCAGCTTTCAAGGTGTAAAACCACATTTAAAACAGTAAAACTAATAAGAAGAATAAAATAAATTAATATAATAAAATCACCCCCTACCTCCCATCCCAGCGACAGCAGATCACACGAACCATTTAATGGGCTCCATCCCACTCTCAGTTCCCCAGGCCCGCTGGCAGAACCAGGTCTTTAGCGCCTTCCAGAAGAAAATTAGAGTGAGGGCCAATCTTTCAGCGAGAGGGAGAGGGAGCCACCACAGAGAAGGCCCTTCTTCTGGGTCCCACCAGGTGTATCACCCTTGGGGATGGGAGCCTCCCCTGCCTCCCATTCTGATAGGTCAGGTAGATGTAACCAGCAAGAGATGGTCTCTCAGATAACTTGGTCCCAAGCCATGAAGGGCTTTAAAGACAAGTAGCACCATGAACTGCACCCAATTAATTGTCATTAGTTTTAAACTCCACTGGAATAGTTTTCCAGGTCTCCCAAGACAAATTTTATTTTGAACCACTTCTCAATTAAACAGCCCAAGCATTGCAAATTTTCAAGTATTGGGGGACAGGAATGGAGGAATTTTCCACTTTAAAATTAGAAAGGGGCTACTTCTGGTTGAACTACAAGGCAATCTTAGCCTGTCAGATTTACTCATAGTTTTCAGCAGTATCGACATGTAAATCCAAGCCAAGTTTGGGAAGAGAACTGGCTACACTGTCAAATTGTGGCTTTTATGTTCTTTAAGGAAATTTTAAGAAAGGAAAAAGAAGAGTACAATTGTAGAAACAGTGAGTTACAAACATAACGAAGATGGTGAGGAGTAAGAGGCAACATATGGCAGCATTTTGTGGCAAAACATAATGCATCTTTGGATGATCTATTATTATTAAATAATGTATTAAGTCATACATGCAAGATGATTCATCTTGTTAATGCAGTTTTTTTTATGCTTTTTACCAAAGCAATTGTCCCATTAAGTCACTGATGGAGATGGGTACAAGGATATTCTCCAAGTGGTTTTTGGGCCTGATGCTTGATTATATAGTATGATTCTAATATTCACTTTTTTTATTGATAAATTAGCCAATCCTGAAAAAATGCTTAAGAAATAAAAATGGCACCTGTCTGAAATTGTTTAAAGGAGCTGCATCTTTTCCTCTTCGCTGTCACCTTTTGGCAATCAAATTCCAAACACTGCATAGCTCTGGTTTCACTATGGGCTTATCAGAAGGAAATTGATCTTCTCTACTTATAAGAGTTTGCCATGCTCTTAACTGTTAATGCTGCATGGAAAGATCAAGGAAGCTATTATCCAGTTGGGCAAAGCCAGTAATTTAAGATACCTCGTAACTAAAAACAACATTTCATTATTAAGAATCAATATAAACAGAAAATCCATTCAATCATTAATTTTATTTAATACTGTGTTTTTATTACTGGCTTTTACATCTCATTCTTAATTTCACCAGAAAGTTTTAAATTACAAATTAAAAACCTAAAAATATGAATGTTTTCTTTTGAGAAAGCTGAAGCCAAATAAAGCATCTGGCAGTAAAATTCCCAATAAACTGACTTTAATCAGTTGAATCTGTAGTCCCCAAAGCTTTTTTGAACTCAATTGGACTTAGCTTCCAATTCAATCACCTTGAAGAATAAATTACTCATTGCCTGACATCTAAACAATAGGAAAGGCTGCACAGGGCAACATTCTCTAGGATAGAAATTCACAAATCTAGGCTTGTAAAAAAAAACACTTATCTATCTCCTGATAATCAAAATAGGAAAAGGGATTATTCCACTTTGATAGCTATTTTTACCATGTTTTTGGTTTAGATAGAACGTTTACGTGTTAATCATTATTTACTGACTGCATTCACACATTACAATAATCTAAAATGTTTATTTGCTTGTAGCTTTGTATATTATTTGCCTCCATGATTTAGTTTGTATTTAACTTTTGGAATGTTAAATTGTTTTTATATTTGTAATTGTTTTTATATTTGTATTTTTTATTGTATTGTAAGCCATTCAGAGTTGCTCTGCAAAGGAAAATGGGCAGCACATATATTCAATAAATAAAAATAAATGATCTGTAAATAAATGGTTTAGCATGTTGTGCAAATCAAGCCAACTGTTTGTTGATTATTCAATCAATTATGATTAAACAAGTCATAATATTGGGGCATTAAACTCTCTTCTGGTGATGCTCAATTTAATTCACTTCTAAGTTTAACTAAAATTTGTGAAATTGATTAAATTATTAATAGCAGTTTTAAAAGAGCACTTTCTGCCATTTTCAGAGTTTGTTTGGAGGCATCTTTTAGAGATACTATGTGCATGGGCATGGCAAGGGTGTGTCCAAAACAGCAAGTCAGCAGCTGCAACCACACACAGAATCAAAGCCAGACTGTATTTTTATAGGCATCACATGAACTTTTTTTTTTTTTTAAAGAGGGAAAGGGGAGGGTTTTGATGACCACGTCACAACCATCTCTTGGGGTTTTTGTTTTTTGCTTTGAATGCCCAACTAATCTCTACTGGAACATCATCAAGTGTGCATACTGTATATGTATATTTGTAGGTATGTATTTATTTCACAATATTTTACAGTGTTCCAAACTCACTTGGGGGCCACATGTAGACTTGCAGTCTCTGTTGGCCACTCTTGGCTTAGTGCAGCATATAAACACAGGAAATGTCTGGGTTCACACAAGAGATAATGCTAACTAACTGTAACATGTTAGATCTCTACTTCTCCTGCTAAATACACTGAATGATTTATAAGAATAATAAATTGGGGGGTGGGGGTGGATGGATGGATGGAGATACATTAGACAGACAGATAGACAGATTCTGCAACACTTATGGGTTACAAGTTATACAAAGATAGAAAGAGAATCTTCTGTGAAATATTCAAATTAGCAACAATATTAAATATGCCTAGACTTTTTAAGTAATCACTTTGAAGTTGCAACTTGTCTGCCCTTTCCCCCACAGCTTGATATATCAACCAGAGGTCAGGGAAGATTGAAACAACTGCATTAAGAATAGGGACAAAATTAGGAGATTTGTGAAAAGTTGTAGACAGTGATTGATGTGTAAATCAACACTTTCATCATGTTCTTCCAGAGGGAAAGAAAGTTTTATTAAAAGAAAGGAGTAAGACTGGCTCTAAGCCATGATACTCTTTTGGAGGGGGAAGGTGAATGAAATAATTTGGAAAAAACCCACAATGTTTCAGAAAAAAAGGAGGAGAACAAACAATGTATTTTTCTCTTTTTTTCTTAAACTGCAAATATTTTGAACTATCCATCTAAGATCATGAAAAGAGAAAAGGCCAATATGCATCCGATTCAAATAAAATCTGATTTAATAGTCCTCTTTTGTCTACAGAAAGCACAGTGTGGTAAATTAAGTTGAGGCATGTGCTCTTCAGTAAAGCCAAAATATGATTTGCTTAGGTTGCCATGACATGTACAAATTCAACTCTAGCTTTTAAATCATTATTTAATTATTTAAGATGGTTATGTGCAAACATAACCATTGTAGCATATTCAAAAAAAAAAGCACAACTGAATGTAGTGCAGGAACTCAATTACCATGTCTTAGATAAGCAGAAGGCCCTGGCTACAATCATTCATAACCTTATTACCTCAAGCAGACTACAGAAATGCCCTCTTTATGGAAGAGCACTTGAAGATCACTGAAAACTGAACTTTCTGATTTTTCTTTGAAGACATTTCACTTCTCATCCAAGCACCTTCTTCAGTTCTGACCAGATGGTGGAGAATGAAAGGATTTATACTCCTTGCAGACAGCTGGTCATTTGCATTCTTTTAGCAGTAGTTAAAGCCACCTGGAGATTTATCTATGTAGTTAGGGTCACCTAAGCCTAATTGTTGAAAGGACTGTGTTGTAGACTGGAGATACATGATGTAGAATCCCTCACTCTGTGTTGAGAGAGGGGTGTTCAGTTTTGACATAGACGGCCTCTTTGACCCCTCTTTCAAACCAGCAGCCCTCTCTGTCCAGAATGTGGGCTTTGCTGTCTTCAAAAGAGTCGCCTTTGTCTTTTAAATGCAGAATGACTGCTGAATCTTGTTCCGATGGGTTTATTCTCCTATGTTGTGCCATGCGTTTATGAAGTGGTTGTTTTGTTTCCCCAATGTACAGATCTGCACATGGCTCACTGCACTGTACTGCATATAGCATGTTGCTCAGTTTGTGTCTGGGTGTTTTATCCTTGGAGTGGACAAACTTCTGTCGAAATGTATTCTTGGATTTGAAATGTGCACATATGTTGTGTTAGCTGAAGATCCTCCGGAGCTTTTCAGATATTCCTGCAACACATGGAATGACAACATTGCTTTGTTTTTTGTTCTCATCATTGTCTGTTATGGAAGAGCTCCTGTGGGATCTTTTTTGAATTTGATGAAGGCCCACTTGGGATAGCCATATGTTCTAAGGGCTTCCTTGGTGTGTTTTAGTTCTTTTCCTTTCCCATATTTGCAGGTCTTCAGCTCGGTGATATAGGGTTCTGATGACTCCCATTTTGTGTTGCGGTGGGTGGTGGGATATATTGAAGTGACTCAGCCAATTACAATTGGACAATGAGGTCCTGCAGATAACCATCCCATATAGATTAGTTATCAGCACTCTAGATTTGCACTTGAAAACTTGCTGGTGAACATTTTAAGGCCTACACACTAATATGTTTCTACCATAATATGTTTCTACCAGATAGTTTGAACTTTGACCCTAATGCAGCCTCTGACTGATCCTGAAAGGCAGTCCCTTGTAGAGCATGTTGGAATAGGATAGTAGCAATATTCAAGATTTTAAATAACTGGTCATTAGATGTGCATTTGGGTCTGAGATGTAAATAGAAACTGAAATGACCTGGATGCTTTGGTGTTATAGGGCACTATAGTTGTTAGGACAATATGAATACATTGAAATTATGTTAATACTATTTATTAATATTATCTGATATATTTGGGAAGTTTTTGAATTATTGTGTGACTTCCTATGTGCTGCTTAGTGTTAGATGAGTAAACTGGCATAAAAACATTTGAAAAAAATAAAATAAACAAATATAACATTTTTAGGAGTTTGTTGTGTAGCTGCATTCCTTGGAGAAAAGACACTGTCCAAGTGAAGAATAATATTGCTTCACATTTCTGAGTATTTTACAAAGCCCAAGGTGATGGAAGGTTCATTTGTCTACTCTGCTACCAAAGAGGTTGCTGACTCAAAATTAGCTCTTCTGATTCAGTGGCTAAGTGCGCACAACACACTGAACTAGAAACCAACCAAGCACATTTTAGACTAGTACACTACAATGTGCAAACCCTGCTCATGTGTTTATTTGTGGCTTAGAATATCATGCTGATTCAAATGTTGGCTGACTGTGTCCACCTGAGTGAGAATAAGATAAAAATAGAGTAACTAAATATATGTAACCTATAAATAGAACAATCAGGTATCATTCTCAAGTAACACAATCGAGAGTTGCAGGTATACACATATCCTATGTACAGCTGGATACACACCTAATCTAAAGAAAACAAACTTTTAGTTCTCAGAAATTATATTACTCTTTATTGTGTCCATCTAGAAATGGGACATATGTCAAGCTAACAACCTTGAAAAGGAAGCATTCTACCAGTTGAAAAAATAATTTCTTATTCTTTTCTAGAAATCTAGTTAGGATTTCTAGTGCCATAGGGTTTAAGTGTAGTACTGCAAGCAAACTCTGCCCACAACCTGGATTTCGATCCCACCAGGACTCAAAGTTGATTCAGACTTCCATCCTTCCAAAGTCGGTAAAATGAGGACCCAGACTGTTGGAGACAATATGCAAATAATGCTTACATTGTAAATTACCCAGAGAGTACTATAAAGCACTATGGATAATATATAAACCTAAATGCTATTGCAATTGATATTTTTGGGGAAAAAGAGACCTAGGCTACTGTTTAATGTTAATGCTTATGTCCATACATGGCTCATTAATGGCTTTGCCAGAAAGTCACAGCCGGAACTGTGAATTAAGATTGCAGTCCAATTCACACTTGCTTGAAAATACTGGAACTTGCCTCTGAGTAGGACTAAATTAGATTTATCCTTTCATACCTTCTAATTTTTATTCAGGGGTTATTATGGGCAAGCTGTTCTGTCCAGGTCTATTTTTACTAAGCAATCTCTCCAGCATGCAGAGATGCAAACATCAAACCTGATTCTTCTATCTTACAAACGATGCCCTCCAAAAATGCACTGACTAGGTTTGCAGATTATGTTAAACTTTTGTTTATTTGTATTGGTTTAGCAGATTATGGAAATCCAGCCACTTTTGGTTCGTTCAATAAATGTTTAACCATAGCTTATTAAAATATAGAAACATGGCCATCAAGTATTCTACGGGACTTTACTTCCATGAGATATTAAACTGTGGTCTTTCTCTGCAGGTACTAATCCAGAGCCACACTGCAAAATAAGTTCTACCTGGAACTAGAAGATAAGTAAATTCTACATTTTCAAAAATTAAAATCATGCAACTTTATTTCCACGAATTTCAGTTCCTCTCTCTAATGATGACATCCAGTCAGCTTTGATTCATACTTCTCTTACTTCTTGGCTGTGTTTTGCAATGGCTTGAGAAAGATGCAAAGTTTCTGTCTTGGGCAAAATCCCGCTTTTAGAACAGGAACACAAGACAAGCTTGCCTAAACAGCTTTTGCCTTTTCTATATTTAGAAATAATGAAAAAAGATAAAAATTTAATAAAGTTGTCAGCTAAAAAGTTGATCAGCTCTTAATCACAATAAGAATACAGTCTAGGATCTGCTATTCAACTGCTTCTATCCCGCAAAACTCTTCATGGTTCTTATGGGGGGTGCTATAGATTTTTCTCCTTATTTCAGCAGCAAGAAGGTTCACAGACTCTAGTTGATCCAGTCAATTTTAGTCCCAAAAAATCCTACTGTTTGGGGAAAAATTAATCCTTTCCAGCAATGGCACAAGGCCCCACTCCCCGACTCTATTATTTGTGTCTTGTGAATTGAGCCATTCTCCACGTCTGGTAGCAATACTAACTCAGCAGTGCCATGTTGAGTCCAAGTCATTCATCTCTGTATGTGGCAGAGTTGCAGGTCACAACCCTTAGATACAGCTATCAAATCAGGCTACAAAATACAGAAGGCCGGTACATGATGGCAAAGAAATTCTAACTCTGTTCTTAGTTGCTATTTAGTTCTTGTCCAGATTTTTGTAGCCACATACAACACTCCCACCACTCTTAGGTTTTATATTCTTACTCCTCCGGGCCAGGCTTTCAATTCCTTTCCCCACTTCCCCCATTTTCTTCATTTCTTTTTTCCCCTGACGGAAGGTTTATTTTTTTTAATCAGTAGTGGTGGAAACAGGATTAGTGCACAACAAAAGTAGTCGTCCTCAATTGACCCCATGTTGACATGGCTAGCCAGCAAAATTAGTTCAACTTTTTAGGATTCAATGGTTAGGTCCCCTGGCCCACAGTTTTTTAGTTCCTTCATACTAATAAAGCCTTCACAAGCCAGTAGTTGTCCTATATAAACATGGCCGTTATGCCCTAATGCAGAGGTCATCAACCTATGGGCACCGGACCACTAGTGGACCGTGAAGGATTTGTAACAGGGCCATAGAAACAGCAGGTGAGCACATGCAAGCGCATCCTCATTTACACAAGCAGTGGGTGAGCCGTGCTCCATTTAAATGAGCAGCAGGCTCATATGCATGCTGCTCACAGAAATGGGAGCTATGTACGCACTTTCCAGCTGCTCCTGAGGAACCATCCCCGTTTCACCACCACCACTGGTCTACAAAGCCAGAAATGTTGGGGAATTCTGTCCTAATGTGTAAAGCCAGGTGGTCCTTTCAAACCTTAAGTAACTTTGCTTTGCCTTAGTTACTGTGTTTTATTTATCCAAGAATATAATTACATTGAAAAATCTTACTTTTTTTTTCAACTTTATACTTCAAACTCATAACTTACTAGCTCGACACCCATGCTTCGCCACGAAACTATGCCTACCAGCATCCATCGGTATTCATCTGCCTAGCGTTCTGTCAGTGTGAGAGAGAGTTGAGGGCTGTTTGGAAACTGAAACATTATTTTGTGTGAGCAAGAAGGAGACAGCAAGGAGTCTGGGCATGGTTTAACTCCACTGTTCTGTATTAAAGCTGCTTGGTGTTGTGAACCTAAAAGTGAAACTGAAACTCCTCTCCTCTGCTTGTGTTTTGCATTTGGAACAGATTTCTTTTCAGGTGGGGAGGGGGAGTAGAACTCCTTAGCATCAGAGTGTGTTAATAATAATATAGCCAGAATTTACAATACGAAATACCAATGCTCTGATGGTCATTTCGAAAAATCATTTCTTAGTGAGCACCTAGAACCAAGAGGAACATAGTGCCAAATTTCAGGTTTGTAGGCTTTACGTTTCTGGAGATTTTTCACATTTATAGAGAGAGATAAAGAGGGCTGTCCTAAAATCTGTGAGATTCCAGGGGCTTTGCAAAGTTGTCTGTAAATAAAGTAGAATGGTTTTTAGCAAGAGTTCACATGTTGTACTATAGTATGATTTGATATGATTTGCTTGATCAGGTATAGTTGCTGGATTCATGCACTGTCTAAGCCATAATGCACTGTAGTTTGTTTAGTTCCACCAATACAGAATATTTGAATGAGGAATATGGTCGTACAATTAGTCCTTGACTTACGACCACAACTGAGCCCAAGATTTATGTTGTTAAGTGGGAAGTTTGTTAAGCAAGTTTTGCCCCATTTTACAACTTTTCCTGCCACGTTTGTTAAGTGAATCACCGCAGTTACTAAATTATTAACATAGTTGTTAAGTGAATCTGGTTTCCCCATCGAGTTTGCTTATCAGAAGGTTGCGAAACATGACCTTGGGATACTGCAACCATCATAAATATGAGTCAGTTGCAAGCATCCAAATTTTATTTACGTGACCATGGGGATGCTGCAAGTGTAAAAAATGGTCATAAGTCACTTTTTTCAGTGCCATTGTAACTTTCAACGGTCAGTAATTGAACTGTTGAAAGTTGAGAAGTACCTGTATATATATATGCAGGTTTTAAAGGGATATGACAATAAAAACTAATAGACTCCCAAACTGCACTTATGGTCCCACCAATTCTGAACTGACCCCAAACTATGAAGTTGCTCACTCCAACATTAAGTGATAGCTTTGTTTGATTTTGCTTAGTTTGCTATATACAGTAAATCTAGCCACTCTGGCTTGTAAACTATGTTTATAGTGTAACACAATGTCAACACAAATTACAAATTATTTGACAAATCACTGTTAAAGTAAGCAATGATGATCCAACCATAACTGTATATTATGACTGAATGGTTTGTAGTCAGCAAGCATTGTGACTGAAGAGATACCTTAACAAAGTGATTGATCTTCATGGCTCATTCACACATGCAAAGCAACAGGTAGTGCTGTAGTCCTGAAGCAATAAACACCCATATGACAAATAATTCCTAACAAAAACCAGGAGAGCTAGAAACAAACCAGTCTCCAAATTCCTCACTCACCCCCAACACTCTACACCTCTGAATAAATGAAAGTCCTTGAAACGCTTTCAGATAAAAGATGAGTATCTTCTTGGGCAGAAAACAACTATGAAATCAAACGATCACTCTTTAACTTCAGATATCATTACCTTCCTAGTTTGGGATCACAATATTTGAACTGAAGCCAGTTTTACTCAATCCTGAATTCTTTATTCTTATTTTTTTCAAATTTTGTGTTTGTTATTCTCAGTGTTTTACTTCCCTTGTCATGAGTCATTCTGAGACTATTTTGAGGAGCAACCTAGATAGAAGTCAGTATAAAAACAGCCACCCAAGAGCTTATCTTTGACAAGACATTACTAATTTCTGTTTAATGCCCAAAAATCTGCCTGTCTCCTCTATCTGATTTCACATCCCTACACACTAGAATGTGTTGTTTAGTCCACGGATCAATACACAATGTATTCAATCATAGCACTCATCCATGTGGCATGCTATTGCTTTCTCTGTTGTTTTATTGCGCTTGATACTGTCTGACCAACCTATGTACGTGACACTAAAGGTGTTACTTTCTTCTATTAATGTTTTTACATCAGCAAAGAAGTGGAAAGGGTAACTGAGCATGATTAGAACCAATGAGTGCAATTTAACTCTTGCTCTACTATGATAGCTAGCAAAAACCTACTACTGCTCATTCAAATACTGTGAGAAATGCCAAATGGATTTTTATTCCAGTGTAAGCAGTTTCTGATGGAACAATTTCATCTAAATTCTAATTCCTTAGGTAAAAATGGAATAAAACCATTTCCATAAAACGTAAAATCAAGTTAAAATTTGTCCCATGAATTCTTTATCTTGGGAATCCAAATCCTGCTTATCTTTCCCAACAGCTGATATTTACATTTGGACAAACATATGTTATAAGATTGTGGTGATATATTATTGATCAAATAAACCACAGTAGGCTTCAGTTCATTTAACAGATTAAACTGTAAACCACAGGTTGAAAACTATAAAGCCATGTTCACATATGCTATAACCAAATTTGGGCTGCTAACAAAGGGGTCATTCTTGTAGCCCAGGGGTCCCCAAACTTGGCAACTTTAAGACTTGTGGACTTCAACTCCACAAGCTGGCCAGAGAATTCTGGGAGTTGAAGTCCACAAGTCTTAAAGTTGCCAAGTTTGGAGACCTCTGATGTAGCCTCACTCACACACCTGGAAAACTAATCTTCTCTTGCTAATTTCATGAAGCAAGGGTAACTTTCTAGGGGTTGAAAAACTGGAAAGTTCTACATGTTAAGGAAAAACATGACAGAGATAGAGATATGATATGCTTGTTATTAGTTCTCCAATGAGGCATCTGCTTCTGCCAACCTAGCATTTTGAAAGCATGTAAAAATGCAAACAGAAAAATAGGGACCCACTTTGGTGAGAAGGTAACAGTGTTTGTTTTGTGCACCTTCAGTGTTTAGTCATGCCGGCCACATGACCACAGAAACATCTTCGGACAGCACTGGCTCTTCAGCATTGTAATGGAGATGAGCACCACCCCGAGAGCCAGAAATGACTAGCACGGATGTGCGAGGGGAACCTTTACCTTTTTATAGGGCATCTGAATGAAAGAAATTGCAACCTAACTAGCAATATTATTACAGAAAGAATTGAATTTTTTGGAAGTAATGCGGAAATACCAAATCTGATGTATTTTAGTAATTATTTGAGGCACCAGGTTAAGATGTTGCAAGGAGAAATTGGGGAAATCCAAATTCCACATGCACAAGGAAAGTCTGCTGGTATAAGAAGCATTTTTAGAGAGTGTTCTTAATTAGGGACCTATTCAGATCACTCTTGCAAATAACCCTCCATTGAAAAGGTCACCATCTCTTACTTGTGATTTATGGTGGATTATGCCTATGATTCATGACCCCTGTGACATTTACTCAAAAGATGCTTTAAATTATGTATAATGTTAGCAATTGCACATCTCTAATGTCCTCTTCACCAATGCTCTTAAGGAAGTTACATAAAAACGTTGTTGTTTACTGTCGTTTGTGGCTCACTACAGACTCAGCCAATACATTTAATTTATGGCTCAAAATGTTTTGTAAATCTGTGTCACCGAGTTAACTGAGGAAAGTACAAATCACTGAGTACCAAAATGAAAGGCAATTAAACAGGGTGTTTTTTGTGCAATTTACTTAACCTAGTGAACTTTTTACCCAATCTTAGCAACTTCTTACAGGATCTGGCAATCCAGCAACTGTGGCAATGGATCTCTTTGTTTTGAGAAATGCAAAGTCCGAACTACTTCCTCAAAATTTTCCAGTTATCTCTATAAGCTCTTCATTACATTATGGGCCTCTTCCCCCCTCTTCCCCCCAGACAAAAGTCAGTGGCAACAGCTTGGGCAATACAGCAAGCAGATCAGTTTGAGACACACGTTCTGTCACTGACAGGCTAGGTCAACAAGCTTTATAATGGACCACCTTGCATTCTCATTTCTTTGACTGACAAAAGGGTAATTAGACTTCTGACCATGGGAAGATATTATGGGATTGGAATGGTTTTATATCCTAAATGTATGCCTAGGATTCTAGTTTGCATTTTAGTTTTTCGACCGAGAAATGGGTTGGTTAAATAAATTATGCCCATCATATTTTAGCCTAATGTGCTACTTTATGGAATTCATTCATATCAACCATACAATAATAACATTTAGGAAACCAAGAGTAAAGTATGTAATGCAAACACAACTTACAATCAGAACTTACCCTATGTCAGTTTATCTGAACCCTAGCCTAATGTATCATCTGATTCAAAACAAATTATTATTTCATATTTTTAAGCATTCATTATTCTTTTTAGAAAATGATAGGGGCTCCATAGAGATCCAAGATTAAAAACTGTATCTTGGCTGCTCCTAGACAGACCAAAATCCAGCCTACCCCCCCCCCCATCCTACACTGTAACGCCACAGCTTTCCTCACTTTTTGTACTTAAAAAGAAAGTCCAAGTCATCAGCTGGAAAGAGAGATGATCAGATACTAACTAAATGGAATGACTGAGAAAATATGACTACTTGTTTGTTTTCTAAGAAAGTATCTGATCCATTGTTACTCCTAAGCCACAATGGATTCGCAACTGGCTGGCAAACTGTACTCAACGAGTAGTCCTTAATGGATCTCAGTCTACATGGAGGAAAGTAAGCAGTGGGGTGCCACCAGGTTCCGTCTTAGGCCCAGTACTCTTCAATATCTTCATTAACGACTTAGATGAGGGAATAGAAGGGGAACTTACCAAATTTGCAGATGATACTAAGCTGGCAGGAATAGCTAACACCCAAGAAGATAGGCTCAAGATCCAGATGGATCTTGACAGACTAGAACACTGGGCCACATCTAACAAAATGAAATTCAATGAAGAGAAAAGTAAAGTCCTACACTTAGGCAAGAAAAACCAAAAGTACCCATATAGACTGGGTGAAACCAGGCTCAATAGCAGTAACTGTGAGAGGGATCTTGGAGTCTTAGTGGACAACCAGCTAAATATGAGCCAGCAGTGTGTAGCAGCTGCCAAAAAAGCTAATGCAATCCTAAATTGTATTAACAGAGGGATACAGTCAAGATCAAGGGAAGTACTAATACCACTCTATAAAGGCCAACCTAGAGTACTGCATCCAGTTTTGGTCACCAACTTATAAAAAAGATGTTGAGACTCTAGAAAAAGTAGAGAAGAGCAACCAGGATGATTAGAGGACTGGAGACTAAAACATACAACGAATGGTTGCAGGAACTGGGCTTGGCTAGTCTAATAAAGAGAAGGACCAGGGGAGACATGATAGTGGTCTTCCAATATTTGAGTCACTGCCACAGAGAGGAAGGGATCAAGTATTTTCTAAAGCACCTATAGGCCAGACAAGGAATAATGGATGGAAACTGAACAGGGAGAGATTTAACCTGGAAATAAGGAGAAACTTTCTGACAGTGAGAACAATCAACCAATGGAACAGCTTTCCTTTGGAAGTTGTGGGAGCGTCATCCCTTGAGACTTTCAAGAAGAGGTTGGACTGTCATTTGTCAGTAATGGTGTAGGGTCTCCCACTTGGACGGGGGGTTGGACTAGATGACCTACAAGGTCCCTTCCAACTCTGATTGTCTGTATAACTCATATTTCATGCAAATACACTCCTCATGTAACAATTTAAATAATGCTACTAACTCCCCCATAGATAACCGGACGACCCAGGCACCATAGAAAGCCAGGCCGCTATTATATGTAACAGTGCTCAAATTTCCTTCAAGTGCTTTCTTTTGCTATACTGGCTGTTTCGTGAAGGATGAGAAATCTATAGCATCAGGAGATCAATTCACACACTTCTGCAGCTTTACAAATAAAGAGAGAAAAGGAGAAATGAATCTGCTGTGGTAATCATACTTTTTTGGTAAGAGGTGGTCAAATTACATGTTACACTTACTGCCTAGTACAACACTTTGTTTTTGCATTTCTTTCATTTCTATAGTCAAGTGATGAATTTATGGTTTACAGCAAACAAAAGATGTCCTTAGAAATATATCCCACCCCCAATAATCTCTGCTGATCAGTTATGAGTAACATAAAAAATAATTATCACACTCACAGAGCAATTTTAGGCTAATTGCGGTAGTTGGCAAAGAAATATACCCCACAATGCACTTTTCTGCCCATGAAAAACTCTTTCATTGCCTGTAATTTTTTTTTAATCAAAAGGCAAGGTTGCCTGGCACACAACTTTTAATGTTTTGTAAACACTGTAACTGATATCAAAAGACTACATATAGTTTTAAGTTTTAAAATAATTTTGATGAGAGTTAGACGATAAATACTTTCCAACAGACTACCATGAGTTAGTTCAGACATGATAGCAAAACATGGTTCATCACTACAGGGAAACACCCTGTACGAACCTTGCCATATCCTGAACATACAGTGCTAAACCTATACATTTTTGCACATATAGATTTGCCCCAAAGATAACATTCAACTCTTGCCTCTGCAAACTATGCAGGTATTAACCACCAGCAGTAGCTTCTCTATCCAATTTTCTTAGCTATAAAGTTCCTCTGTCAAATTTCTACCTGCAAATCGGTTGTGGTTAAGTCTGAAACTGGTACTTGTTTACAGCCCTACATAACCTATTTTTAGTTTGCGTATCAGGGCTATGACCAGGAACATATGATTAATTAAACTTGGTCAACAGGTCTTTGTTGGTTTATGCATACTTCATAAACTACAGATAATACTGAGCATCACTATTACACATTTTGTAATTTTCTAATGCCATATTTAGCTATTAACCAATCAAGTGTGGCAAATAGAGATACATATTTATAACTGTAGGCTTTTATTTATAGTTAGTTTAATAATAAGGCCCAGTGGTTGACTTCACACATTAGGTTAATATGCAACATTAAAACTACTCAAGCACAATGCATCTGAAATGTACAGGCAGATGAATTACTATAAGCATATATCTTAATAGAGAACACTTATCCCTTGGATCTCTGAAATTAGGATCCCGTCATTCTTATGTTATCCAGCTATAGCAGAACTGCAATTCTCAGAATTCTTAGTCAACCCCAACACATACGGACGGGATGGTATCAGATTGAGGAAAGTTGTTCTGAACTTTTATTCTGAATTTAACCCCATGGATGGCACATTTCAGAAAATCTGAGATTGCAGTCTTGTATGAGAAGAAATCTTTTATACATATATAACTCTATATATATAATTCTCTCTATATATATATAACTCTATACAGAAGCCTGA
>BLBF01000041.1:19749100-19777368 GCA_015471245.1 Laticauda colubrina
GGTGAAAATTTGCATAAACAGAACGGAAAAGAACGGAAAAGAATGGAAAAGAATGGAAAAGAACGGACGTGGGTAGTATGTAGCGGGGATGTTAAACGGATGTTCATGGGAAGCCTAGCAGATGAAAGTGGATGGAAGCGGATGACACCTCCAAAGGGGTTCCAGGGGAGAATTTTGAAGCGGACGCATAGCGGATGAAGCGGATGCATCACGTACGCCGAAAGGAAAGAAAGGGGATGCCACGTGGATGTATATCGGATGCAAACACATCCTTTCTATTTCCGTGCTACTAACGCTGTGTAGACGTTCCGTGTACCTTTTGTTTCCTCCTTCTTTCCATTTTCAGCTGCAGCGGATGTGAGTTGTGAGGATGCCCAGAGGATGCAGAGAGGATACAGTGGATGTTTAACGGATGATAAACGGACATAGAACGTTTGTTGCTCGTATGTCGCGGATTTACATCATACACAGCGGAAAGTTCATCCGTTCACAAAGTTTTGTGCAGCTCAAAACTTCTTGCGTGGATGAAATCGCAGTGGACGGATGCTCGAGGGATAGAGCGTATGAAACACGTATGCAGTGAGTACACAACGGATGCATAGCGTTTTCCAACGGATGGCAAGCTTTTTTTAACGTTTTACATCCTCTTTGCACCCGTAAGTGCAGTGGGACAGGGCCTTAAACTAAAATGCAACCAAATTGCTTACTGCAGGATTTGCCCAGGTATCCATTATATCTGAATGAATCAGTGTACTATTACGTCTTTTAACTATCCATTAATTTATTTCTGTATTTAGTTCTTTCCTATATAATAGATTATTCATAACCCCTTTCAACCCACCTTCTAACATGTAATTTTTTAATTTAATTTCATTCATTGTACTGCATTACATTGTATTATTTTTTTTACGCTAACCCACTTTGAGATGTAATGGCAAGGAAAAAGGTATAGAAATATAAATCTAGAGCCAATCCAGAATTTGCCCATGGCCAATGGGCTACACCTGTAACATTTTTATTGTAGACATAAGAAAGGACTGAACTGGAGCCAGTCAGTTGGCCGTTGCAAACTTCATTTATGGACAAATCTCACAGTCCCACAAATCATTTCAAGAAAGTTTGGGGAGGCGAGGGGTGAGTGTTGATAAAGGACAAATGTTATGAAAAATATTGTGGAATATTTATTTGTAGAGATAAACAAACAGCAGATTTTTTTTAATGATGTTACAGTTACCCTTGTTCTTCCTTCAAAAAAAAAAAAGTGACAGAACCTTCTGTACCAAAGTTAGGAATAAACACAGAAACATCTGAAGCAAAAGGCCCCTAAAAGGAAATGACCCCATTGCCATCTCTAGTAATGGTGAAATCAGATCTCTCTGGGTGATTTGCAATCCACTGAAAAAGTTTCTAACCATCATTTTAGAGCAGCATTTCTCAACCTTAGCAATTTGAAGATACATAGACTTCAACTCTTAGAATTTCCTAGCCAGCCATGCTGGCTGGAGAATTCTGGAAATTAAAATCCACACATCTCCAAGCTATCAAATTTGAGAAATACCATTTTAGAGTGAGTGTAAGACATATAGATAGAGCATCCATCCTTAATCCAAAACATTTTTGATGTATTTTTACAAAGGAATACATTTCAGTGGTCAAGTATACACATTGCACTAACTCATAATGTGATTTGACTGGCCTACCTGGAAATTTGGAGACAAACAACCCAAAATATTTGGAGAACACCTGTTTGGGAAGGACTATTTAAAGGGATCATAATACTACTTTGCTATTATTTGTTAGCCACTTAAATATTCTTAAATGGGAAAATGGGATATATATCTATTCCCTGAAACAAATTTTGTAAATTAGAGTCTTTCTTTTCACTCATCTTGTTACAGCCGTATTATTTGGAGCATCATATCAACTTGTGTGTGATTTTATGACAGGCAGATGCACTTGACATTCCAAAAATCTTTGAGTACAAAGTAAGTTGGGTGGGCGCTAATAAGGTAAAGAGTAGGGCTTACTTGTTATATCAAGAGGTGACCTAAGGCCACATCATGGAAGTTTCAGAGATTAACTATTTGGTCATGCTGCTAATTTAGTTCCAGCTGCCTGACAAGACAGCTGTTCAACTCACTAAGTACAACACAAACTTGGTTCCTAACAGGTGGAGTTGGCAGATGCCATGTGCAACTGAAGCACTGATTCTCAACAAATGAAGCCGCTGTCAAAGTTGCAGCACTGGCAGATGTAACAGAGTGCTATGGAACAAGTTTCCACACACACATACACACACACATACAACCATTCCATTTTTTTTAAATTATAAACAACCACAAATAATCCTCAGCAATTTTTTCATCCAGGCTGACCTCCAAAAAACCTAAACAGAAATAATAATTGGATGGGAGATGCCTGGTCTATGAAGATAAGAAGATTTAAAAAAAAACTTAGATGAAGACATTGTCAAACAATTTACAAAGTCAAAAACACCAAACGTGGACTAAGGGTTGAGCAAGGAGGACAGTATCATTACATAACACTTCGTGTATGTGTAATATCTGGGTTATTCAAAGTGTTTTACATACAACATCTCAGTAATCTTACAAGTCTGTAAATTAGTCTGGTCCATATACTATGCCAGACTTTGTTCATGGTTTAGCATGTTGTGTGAACATAGTAAAAAACAGCTTATGCAATTGACATGGTTTAGCAACTTATATTAAGTATCACATATAGATCCAGTTTTATTTCCATGCTATAGTGGGGGGGATAGGAAGGATAAAGCTGAGAAAGAACAGTTGCCAGAGCCAAGTTAGTTAATCCACATCCAAAGCAGTAACTAAATCCAGAATAGTATCACAATCTTATTTGTATCAGTTTGATAAAATAAAATTGGTTTATTTCATTACGATTACACTCAGAGCTACAATCTTATAGTCCTTATAGATTACTGGATTTGAAGATAAAAGGTGCTTTGGAACTGGGATCAGCATACAGATACCAGTAGTGCCTGTCAACAACTCTTTAATCTAACACACCTTTTCCCAGGCTGATGCTAAGCTGAGGACTGCTACATACAATCCTGGGGGGAAAAATATAGTTGCTTAAGAATCTGCAGTTGAATGCCAGATAAACATCACATATATAAATATCAGATAATGCTAGATAAACATAATACACAGCCTAAAGTACCTTTTTTTCTTTGAATTCAAAATGATGCCCAGCTACTGTATGGAACACTATGTTAACACAGTTAACATAGTTGAGGCATTTCAGTTTGATTCTCATCATCTGGAAGTTCCAATTGTGATCCCCTTTGAGAGCACTCATTTTCTATCTACGCTACGCTGCAAGAGAGTCCAGGATGGGTATGACTCCTCCCTCTGATGTCATAGAGCTGAGTCTGCCAGTATACAAAAAGCCAGCCCCTAGCTGGTTCCCCAGCTTTTAGGTAAAGATGTGTGCCATACATAAGGTGCCTCTGAAAGATAAATCACAGCAATTAATTTACCCCTCCCCCACCAGGACCAGATGCCTAACGGTGGGGCTGGACTCTCTTGCAGCGTAGATAGAAAGGGTGTTCTCAAGTAATTATACCAATGCCCATTCTCATCCATGCTGCAAAGATAGTCCAGAATGGGACATACCAAAGCCTGCATGTCCACGGGAGGTTTCAGTATGTTTGATGTAGATACGGAGAGCTCGCCTTACATCCAACGTATGCCACTTGTGCTCCAAGGCAGGGGTCGCCAACCTTTTGGACCTCAGGGACCACCAAACTTATAATTTTAAATTCTGGGGACCATTAATATGAATTTTGACTAACAGTGGTTTCTGATGTTGGTGGGAGAGAGAGAAAGAGAGATCTGATCTAACCTCTCTCTCTCTCTCTCTCTCTCTCTCTCTCTCTCTCTCTCTCTCTCTCTCTCTCTCTCTCTCTCTCTCTCTCACACACACACACACACACACACACACACACACACATACACACATACGTCGCGGTTGGATTCAAATTTCTTAACCGATTCTGTGGGCATGGCCTAATTTGTGGGTTTAGCTTGGTGGTCATGTGACTGGCTGGACATGGCTTGTATGTAAATATTATAAATATTTATGCAAATATTGAATTTTGTATTAAAAAAAGAGCAACTTTTACCCAAAATCAGGCAAAGCAGGCAGGCAGATTGAGTTGCTCACAGAATCACAGATTCCTTCAGAGAGCTACCTTTCTGGCATCAGCTACCTGAGTCTGTCACATAAAATTTGCTTGCAAGCAAACTCAAAACACTTGCTAGCAAGCAAATTCACAAAATTAACTCATAACACACCATGTATGTAAACATTGAATTTTTTTATATAAAAAAAGCAACTTTTACCCAAAATCAGGCAAAGCAGGAAGGCAGATTGAGTTGCTCACAGAAACACAGATTTATTCAGAGATCTATCTCCCATTGGCTACCTGAGTCTGCACTGAAAAATAGAAGCTTCAGTCCTAAGGAAGGTTCCAGCTAAAGATTAGCTAGAAAGCAAGAAATCCAATGGTTTCCTGCTTTCTAGTTTATCTAAATCTTCCGGCACAGCAGAACAGCTGGTGATCAGAAGACAAAAAAAAGAAAAATATGAACTTAACAGGCAAGTTTGCCAGGTAAGGAGTGAGTAGGCGGGTAGGGTTCCCGCAGGCTATGTGGGTGGCGCAGCGTTGTGTTCCCACACAGCCTGGATTAATTACTTTTGGGGGTGCTCTGGGGGTGACATTTCTCTGCTTACCATCAAAATTTTCTCATGGACCACCAGTGGGCCATGGATCACCGGTTTGTGAACACTGCTCCAAGGCACGGATCCCCGGGAGCTGTGTACAAGCTGTTTTTGTGCTTCTGAAGATTTATTTCCTGTAAAATGCTCTCAACGCTTTAAACTCTTTGATACTTCTTCCAGAGGCAATAGCTCCTAGACACAAAGCTGAATCAAAAGCTGGGGAGCCAACTAGGGCTGACTTTTTTATAGTGACAAACTCAGCTCTATGACATCAAAGGGAGGAGTTATACCCATCCTGGACTCTCATCGCAGTGTGGATGAGAATTTTGTGATGGGAAGTTTACTGAGGGAAGTTTACTGTGAGGTATAGAGCAGGATTGGCTCAAATCAGCCCCAATTGTTTAATGAAATATCCATACAATTGGTTTTAGTTATCTCTTTAATTGAATTAATTGAACTGGGAAACCTATTGGTTTTTCATTCTGACACATCATGTGCTGGATGATTTTGTTTATGGAATGAACAAATGACTAAATGAAACAAGCATCACATTTTGGTGCTATTTTTTTTCACTCACACTCCCATTATATATTACCAACATGAAATTGTGACAACATTTGGGGACAAAGAAACACAAAAATTCAGAAAATTCTAGCAAGAAGAAATACTTTTTCACAGAACAGTACATGCAAGAACTCAATTTTTCTGTCTTATTCCCTGTGATCTACCAAGAGCTAAAGATCAGCTATTGACACTAAGCATCTTGTAATTTGACACCTATCCTTTTAATTAGGAGGAGTCCTCATTTTCCAGAGGGAAAACAAAAAAGCAAAAGCTATTTATAATAACTATGAAAACACTCCTGGTTTCTAGCTTGGTGCTTTAACCAATAGGCCAAACTGAATTTGATTGAAGGTTGTCCTCTCCAGGTTAATTTCTTATTCTTCCATTGACTCATTTTTTCTATTGTTTTAATTGTTAACTGGCCCTCAGAATCACCTGTAGTCAGGTACTCTTAGAAGTATAATTTATACATTAATAAATTGTGGACCTACATCTTTCTGCTTCATCCTTTTTCCCTTTGTTTTTTTTGTCTTTTTACTCTTCTTCTTCATATGACTTCAACTCTCTTTAAATCGATTGTTTGGTTTCCTCCAGCATCATGTTCCACTATATGTAACTACATATACTCATATTGTATATTGTATGTATGTCCACTACATGTACTCATTCTGTATGTACTTCACACCATATAGTACTTGCCTTTCACTTTTGCAATAATTCTGTTTCAATATATTTTTCTACTTTCTCCACAGTATGTATATATTTTAAGTTTTTATCTTGTGCACACATTTATATGCTTTTAGTCTTAATTTCCAATTTTAAACCATATAATTTTTCTTGCTTCAAGATCCTTAACTTATTAGTTGATTTGTTCCATATTTTTCCCATTCCACAATATTTTTTGAAGTGTAGTTGAAACTCTTATGAGACAAGAGCAACCAGATCAGTATGCAAAAATCTGAATAACCACTTAATGGCAGCTCAGAGGAAGGAAAATCTTTTCCTTTACAGCTATCTCATAGTTCCCTGGAGTTTTGCACCTCACATATGACAGCCCTATTTCAAACTTCAAGAAGCCCATGGATAGGATGCTGTTTGATGCCTGTTCCACTTTCTTCTCTTTGCATCTACATAATACCTGTTTGCACCTATATACCTGTATTTTTCCTCGCATTGGGTTTGTCGATTGAAGTCAAATGCCCAATGAATACAGAAAGCCTAAGCAGTAAAAACAAAAGAAAACTTTTGAAGCATTTCAATCAATTAGTTTCCCTGCCCTGATTCAGAAGTAACAATGAGATCACTTCAAATTCTCCATCAATTTTTAAACTCCTTCAACTATCTGACTCCTGGCAATTGCCCCTATTCCCTCTCCTCCAAAAAGCTACAGTTCAATGACCAAACTAAGTACAATATTCCAGATGTGGCCATGCACTATATCAGCGGTCGCCAACCAGTGGGCCAGAGCCCACAGGTGGACTGCGAGAAAATTTTGGTGGGCCGCAGAGAAATCTCACCTCCAGAGCACCCCCCCTCCCAATTAATCCAGGCTTCACAGAAACACAAGGCTGCTCAGCCCACATAGTCCACGGGAACTCTCCCCGCCCACTCACTCCTTACCCGTCAAACTTGTCTGCTAAGTTGCTATTTTTCCTTTTTCCGACTGTTCGGAAAACAATCTGTTCTGCTGTGCCAGGAGATTTAGAAGCAGGAAATGGTTGGATTTCTTGCTTTTTAGCTAAGCACAGCTGAACCTCCCTTAGGACTGAGGGTTTGCTTGCAAGCAAATTCAGTGCAGACACACAGCAAACAAATTTGAGAGACTGGGCTAGCCGATGGCAGATAGATCACTGAATGATTCTGTGAGCAACTCAATCTGCCTGCTTTGCCTGATTTTGCCTGATAAAAGTTGATTTTTACATAAAAATTCAATATTTACATACATGGTGTGTTGTGAGTTAATTTTGTAAGTTTGCTTGCAAGCAAACTTTATGTGACAGACTGAGCTAGTCAATGGCAGATAGAAAGATCTCTGAATGAATCTGTGATTCTGTGAACAACTCAATCTGTCTGCCTGCTTTGCCTGATTTTGTGTAAAAGTTGCTCTTTTTTAAAAAAAAATCAATATTTTTATAAATATTTATAATATTTACATACAAGCCATGCCCAGCCAGTTACATGACCACCAAGCCACACCCACAAATTAGGCCATGCCCACAGAACCGGTTAGTGCTCCCTAAGATCTAAAATTATGAGTCTGGTGGTCCCTGAGGTCCAAAAGGTTGGTGACCCCTGCACTATATCATATCCTCCATAGGGACCCTCTTTCTTCCACAGCAAAAGGGCCACCTTTGAGATGAGATCTGAAGTTCTGTTTATAAAGCTGACCTAGAGAGAGGCTCTTGTGCCTGTCACGGCTCAGTGTAATAATGAACAGTGTTGCTGGTCCAACCAGATTTTTCCCTACTAATTTGCAAATAACAGAAGCCAGTTTTGGCAGCACAACAGGGAGAAATGTATGGATTTTTGTTTTTGTTTTTTAAGCAGAGGGAAGTGATCTTCAGCCAAAAGTTACAAAGTAAAGGAAAAACTACCCGTAATGACTGCCACACAAGAGGAAAAGTAGATGTGAAACCCACAACGGCGGTGTACATTGTTCGTTTGATTTTAGTATTTTAGACTAGCCACTCCATATATACCCTGAAACTCTATTACTCGATGAATATATCCATCCACAGATCTTTTTTCAACCAAGGTCGCATAACAGCACTATTGCTGTGTAAACATAGATTAAGTGTTCCATCCCAGTTCAAGCAATCATCAAGCACTAAATGAACCACATATTCTTCTCTGTCACATACACACACACACCCCAAAAGGCTCTGGGTTTTGTGTGACTAAACCAGAACTGTGGAAGGACTTATCCAGACTCCCCTTAGGGAAGGAAAGGACCTGATGTGTTGTGAAGAAAGGTCAACATCATGGCAGACATTTTTGTAACAAGACTAAGATAGATTCAGAAATATGAAATAGGATTAACAAATGTTTAACAAAAGGGATTTGAAGACTAGTGTGATATTTGGGCTAACCTGTTGAATGGTGTTTTTTTTATTTTTCTTTTATTATATGTTGGAGGTTGAGTCAATTTGATTATTAGATGGAGACATCCTCAACTGAAATACTTATTTATATATATTTTTTTCTTGTTAAATAAGGATGTGAAAGTTTATAACTATTAACAGACACATTATGTAAGGGGAGGATAATTTATTAGGCTTTTTTATTTTTCTTTTCAGCATCCAGCCAAGATGGATTTTTTTATATGTTTAATGTCAGACGTTTGGGTCATTTTTTTTCTTTTTTTCCTTTTATGTACACGTTGTTACTGCTTGATATATGTTTTTTTTCCTGTTTTGTTTTTCTGTTTTGTATTTTATTCCTATTAATAAAACATAATGAATAAAAAAGAAATAGGAAAGAGTATTAGGAGAAAAGTGTAAGGCAGAAGAGAAGTATCACAGTAGCCTAGTATCCAATCCAATGAATTAGATTTTTCCAAGCTTGATGAGCACTTTCTGCATGCAAAACATGGATCCAATTACAGAATAAAGGTCCTTTCCTAAAATAAGAATGACATTTAATATTGTAGAATGGTATGATACTACATAGTACAACTTCGGGCAAGTACAACTTCTCATAGGAGGAGGATCTCACTTTGCATTCAATGGAAACAAGTTACTTTGAAACAAATATGGGTGTGCCCTTTGTATCTGTCTGTAACTCCTTATATCCAAAAAAAAGTTTCCCCCTGGATTACACTGCTGTTGAAGAGAGTTGTACAATCCCAGGAAAAGGTGCATCGGTTTCAAGAAGTGCAGACAGGTATTATGTAGGTGCCTTGCACCTTTGATGCTCTGAACTGAACCTCAGAATTTGAAAAGCAGTGCAGACTTAATGCATAGTTATCCACTAGTTGTCATAAAGTTCACGAAGAAATTGACTGGTTCTTAAATGGGAAAAAATGGCATCTATTTCCTAATAGGAATGTAGGTGTTGGTGGGCTGCCATAAAATTAATTTTGTGAAATTTTGTGTGAAAGACCGGAATATATTTCTGGATATTGCTACTCTGGCTTTATATGTTGTGGATCATTAAGTTAGGGAGAAATGTCTCTCATTATTTAGGGTCAGAAATGTGGCTTCTCACTTAAAGTCATAGCAAGAATGAACCACAATGGTGATGCGAGCTGAACTCAGCCCTGGCTGTAACAATATCAGTCAGATTCATGAACAACTTGCAGGAATATGAGTCTGGCAGCTGTGCCAAATCTTGTTGACCGGGTTAAGCATGTTTTATGAAATAGCCAATTTCCGATTAACAAAACCAGGGAATTTCTCTCTCAAAATAAACTAGCCTGATATCAAAGTCTACCTTCAATATTTCCCAATCCTGGGATTCCATGGAAATGTTTGTACTTAAAATCCAACCTATTGGCTGCTGGACCAAAGCACATTAAATGATGCTAACTACAAAAAAAAGACTAATATTAATTCAACCTGCCCCTCCCATTTTTTACATGATGCTCAGCATGCTGAATATTTTAATGATGGGTCCCTGTACTTCCTGTGGAGTCTGATGAAGCTTCTGCAAAACAACATCCACTGCACTGCCAACAGGGTGGCTGCAAAACAACCAATGACTGAAGGGAAGACATAGAAGAAACAAGCATGAAGCAAATATCAAAGGCTCAAAGTTCTCTAAAAGTCACACTCTTTACTTGGAGGAGCCTTTGCAGCAATTTCAGGTAAGGAGGAAATAGACTGAGCCTTGATCACAGTTGCATAAAACCGTGAACAATCTCCAGCATATTCTTGTTTTAAGTCATTGTTACAGGGTGGAGATTTCCTGTACAGTGTTTACTCGTTCTGTTGCACATTAGGTAGATTCAAAATTGCATTAAGCTATTGCTAATATTAAAGCTAATATTAACCTCATTTGCAGAATGAATTGCAATGGTGGATAATATATGTTTATTTATTTTATTTCTATCCTGTCTTTATTATTTTTACAAATAATTCAAGGTGGCAATCACACACAATACTATTTCCTCCTATTCTCCCAACAATAATCCTGTGAGGTGGATTGGCCCAAAGTCACCCAGTTGGCTTTCATGGCTAAGACAGAACTTGAACTTGAAAATCACCCATTTTCTAGCCTGATATTTTAACCACTAGACCAAATAGACCAAAAGGCAAGGTTTATTAATCACAACTTCATTTCATACACTTTCATACTGGCTCATAATGTGATTTGGCTTAGTGTATTATTCAATTCTGAGCAACTTTGTATTATTTCAGAAAATATAATTAAGAAAACATTGGCCTAGCATAACATAAGAACTCAGCTACTGAATCTTCGTGAAAGGGCAAATGGACAGGCATTTTATACTGGGATTAAAGAAGAAATTAAAGTTGGGTCCAACAGACTGAACCAAGAAACTTTGCCCCTTATTTGGCTTACTTACGATCCAAACCAAATGTCTCTAATTTCTAATATTACCTGCCAAACATTTCAAAACCACTTTTAGGCAAGGATTTAGAATTAAATGACAAATGAATATACAACCTACAATAAACCAACCTCTTTTGAGTCAAATTTGGTTTATAAAGGCTAAGATGAAAGTTTTGAGGATGAAACTCATCTTGTCTTCCATGCTAATTTTCATCAAAGCCTCCAATATATACACTATATCAAGGTATAATAGCTCTAATTGCAGCTGGCTCCAACATTTTAATCTTTGGTGCATAAGTTGTTTTTCCTAGCTGACCTTTGTCTAATATAAAAAAGTGCTGAGCAAGCTCAAACTTGGTTAGTATCAGAACTGATAGTCAGGAAATTCAAGGGCGACAATTTAAATTAAGAATTGAAAAAATATTCCTGAATAGGGAAATGGCAAAGTAACAACTTGGATACGTCCATGAAGTCATAGGAATCTAACACAATTCAAGAGGGATTTTACCTTTAACCATTTTTCCCTGTTCAAAAATACTAATTCAATACATCTATTTATTTCAGCGTGGCTGGTTATTTCCCTGAATACAGACTTTGGCCTGAATGTACACTCATTCAGGACAAAATTATAGATTGTAAATTTGAATTAAATAGATGCCTCTCATTCACATCAAGTGACATTGAAAGTTGGCTGGGAAACTTTGAGCCAGTCACTCTCATCTCATCTGAATCCACCTGACAGATTGTTGTTGTAGAAAAAAACAGAAGGCAGGAACATTATATACGCTGCCTTCAGTTGTATAAATTAAAGGCAGAATGTACGTCTAATAATAAAATTGCATTGTGTAACCATAATTGATAAATTACAGACTAGAGTTCAGAGTACACATAAAAATGTTTTTGCATATCTGCAATCCTGGCCTTTCTTTTTGATACCTAAAACATGTCCAAAATGGAAAGTGGATGATTGCATACCGTGTTTCTCACAAAATAAGGCCGGGCCTTATTTTTTTTTGACTCCCGAAAAAACGGCTAGGCCGTCTTTTCGGGAGTGACTTAATTTCCTCCCCCCATCTAGAGAAGCCCATACGCATGTACTTCTGCATGAGGCCGTTTCTATTGGCTGACGAAAACTCCCCAAAGGCAGAGTCCCCAGCCGCTTTGGGGCGAGGCGTTGCTGCCTGTGTCCCCTTGCCATAAGGCAGTGTCTTTTGGACGATGGAAGCTCCCCAAGGGCAATCACCAGCCACTTCGATCAGCCAGTAGAAGCGGCCTTGGGGCGAGTGCACACGCACACTCCCCTTGCCGCGAGGCCATTTCTATCGGCCAACAAAAGCTCCCCGAAGGCAGAGTCCCCAGCCGCTTCGGGGCGAGGCATGGCTGCCTGTGTCCCCTCGCCATTAGGCAGTGTCTTTTGGGCGATGGAAGCTCCCCAAGGGCAGTCACCAGCCACTTTGATCGGCCAGTAGAAGCGGCCTTGGGATAAGGGGAGTGTGTGTGCGTGCTCACTCCGAGACCACTTCTACCGGCCTATCAAAGTGGCTGGTGACTGCCCTTGGGGAGCTTCCATCACCCGAAAGACACTGCCTAATAGCAAGGGGACATGGGCAGCCATGCCTCGCCCTGAAGCGGCTGGGGACTCTGCCTTTGCGGAGCTTTTATCAGATGATGTTCTATCGGTAGATCGGGGTATTCTAGCCTAGGCTACCTGCAGGGCACTCCTAAATGCAAGTTTTCTCCCTACCCCACCCCGCCCTTCCCCCCCATTTCTCTTCACCTCATGTAGTTCTAACGAACGATGTGAGAAATGGTGGGGAAACGCATGGATTAAATAGGCCTAAATTTTGGGGGTGGGGCTTAATTTCACCTCATGCCTTGAAATCATGCTGGGCCTTCCTTTTGGTGGAGGCCATATTGTTGGAGAAACACGCTATCCACATGGTGAGTTTTTCAAGGGTTACAGTTAGGTCATCGGGGAAATGCACCTGTATTTGCTCTTCCTTCCTTTGGTCACAGCAAATCTCACATCAGCATGACTTCCTCATAGAAGCCACCTTCTTCACAGCAAATCACCTGGTAAATGATGGAGGTAAGCAATCCATGAAGCAATCCAGCTCATGCTGGATCCATGGCTCCAGGGCTGTCAAACTCACATGGATGCATCACATACTGGCCACGCCCACAGCTGGTTTAGCGAAGTGGGGTAAAGTTGTGATACGTCACGTAACAATGCTGTGACAACCCAAGCTTGACACCTCTGCTCAGTTCCATAGAGCTTTTCACAATCTCAGTGGTGGAGTCTCTCTTTTATTTTTTATAGTTTTATTCATAAACATTTTTGAATACAGTGTTATTGTATGGGTATACCTGTGATGGCGGACCTATGGCACGCATGCCGAAAGTGGCACGCAGAGCCATTTCTGCCAGCATGCGAGAAGTCGACCGGAAGAGCTCCACTGTGCATGCACGCATGCCCCCTGCCAGCCAGCTGACTGTCTGGTATCTGCCATGTATGTACAGGGGGAGACATGCACGTGGGAGATGCGTATGCATGCGCATGTGCATGCACAGGGTGCAGTGGTTACACACATGTGCAGAGGTGCATGATGCACAGGGATCGCATGCGCAGGGAGAGCGGGGTCATGCATGCATTGTATCATGGGTGCAGGCACACAAGCACACTTTATTCACATGTCGTGGAAAAGGTTAGCCATCACTGGGGTATACCATTTACAAGAGAGAGAAAAAGAAAACCATAAAGAAGACCACATTAAATATTAACACATGCGGTGATAGCTATACTAATATATACTAATAACACATGATACAAGTAATAATATCACCAAGTACTTTTAACTAAATTTCCTTTTATATTAGCTTTTTTATATTTTTAGTAATTATAATGATTATAATTATAAACCACCTCTATTTTAGATGCATTCATCATCTTTCTTCCTCTAATTTCTACCTCTTGTCTCTAACCACTCATAAAATCTATTCCATATCGAATAGTATTCTGTGTCATCTTTATCTTTTATTTTTAAAGTTAATCTGTCCATTTCAGCAGAGTCTAAAATTTTCCGAATTACCTCCTCATCTGCTGGGGTATTCTCATTTTTCCAGTATCTTGCAAAGCTAATCCTTGCTGCTGTTAGTATATGTAAAACTAAATTTGTGATCCCTTTATCACAACCATCTGGTATTACACCCAGCAAATATAATTCTGGTTTTAGGTCTATATTCTGTTTAACTATCTTTTTCAGCCAGCTACTTATTTTCTTCCAATATTTTCTTGCTTTGATACAAGTCCACCACATATGATAGTAAGTACCTGGGAGTATGGTTACATTTCCAGCATTTTGGTGGTCTCTTAATCTCATGACCAAATGCTCATGTTGCCTACAGGTGTCTCACTGACTGGAATCCTATGGAAGATTGCCACAAGCATTCACAATACAAGTACTGCCCATACTCTCAAGAATACCCACTGGTTACTACACAGACAGCACTAACATCCAGTAGTACAATTAAGATGTCACACCTCCAAGTTCATAAAAGAGTGACTCAGAAGAGAAAAGCCAGCATGAGCAGTGTGGTACAAATAAGAGCAACTCTCTCCATTACCAGCCAAGTGAATTCATCTGAAGATTGGTAAAATCACAATTGGAAAATTGTGAGGACTCTCACAATTCAGCTGACCCAAGAGGGATCCAGCACAGCCACACAAGGAGAAAGAGGTACCACTATGGAAGGAGGCATTCATGAGAAGAAAACAATGACATGGGCCAGGAATCTCCAAATTTACCAACTTTAAGACTGGTGGACTTCCCAGAATTCCTTAGCCAGTCATGCTAGCTGGTGAATTCTGGGAGTTGAAATCCACAAGTCTTAAAGTTGCCAAATATAAAGACCTCTGGACATAGACTATGGAACCTAAACCTTTAATTCCCCTAAACTCCAAGTCTCATTATTCAGTTTCATTATCTGCAATTTTACCCTGAACCTCTGAGAATAAAAATACCACCTGTGTATAGCATTTTCCTCCAGGAAACCAGGAGTGACAATTTTACCACTTAATTATTTTTATTCCATCATAGCCATTATGAAGCATTTATGTAACTTACAAGTCAAAGGCTAAACAAGATCAAATATCAAATATCAAATAACTGACAGCAAATATAATTTGTTCTAATTTAAGGCAACTTTGAGGAAAAGGTCTTGTTAATTGAGGACACAAACAAGAATTCACAGAGGCATAAGCTCAACGGCTGAATATAGCTCTGAACAGAAGACCACTATAAAAACCACAGGATGCATCACAGAGCAATACAGATAATTATCTTGCTTGGAAAAAGGCCTTTTGCTTGTTGTGAGAAGGCAATTATGCCAGACTTTATTAGAGAACAGTAATTACCTGACTCCTCTTTCATCTGGATAACCTGCAGCATTTTTATAAACCCTGATGAACAAATCCTCATAAACCTGCATGTGGTACAGATTATAATCAATCCCATTTGGCAGATGGAGAGGAAATCAGCTCAAGTACCAGGAGCAGATTCAAGAAAGAAGCCCAGGACTTCTGCATTATCTGCTTTCAGAAGTGCTTCTGGCCAATGCTGCAAAGGAGAAGGCACAAGACGTGGCAACAGTACTGGAAACCAAAACTGTAATTATTACTTAGCCTTGATCAATCCAAAAATGCAAAACTCCACGGTAAATGCAGAGGGGTCAGGGCCATTAACATCCACATGGATTGATTGGAGCATTAAAAAAAATGAAAGCTGTAGCACTCAGGACTGACTACAAAGGATATGCTCCCTAATAGGAAGCGAAAACATAAAAGGCATGGAAATACCAAAGGAAACATTTATTCCAGTCTAGGGAAGAAAAAGAGGCTGGCATGCTTGCTCTGATGGCTGATTTGCATTCAGTTTCCTCTGCTTTTTCATAAAAAAAATCATCTTTAAAAAACAGCTCCAGAATGTCAGCACTCAGTCCAGATTTTGCTTAATCAACTGGACAAAAATACTGCATACCAGCCTGATGTGTTTCATTCATTTCAATGCCTATAATATTAGCCAGTTTTATGGTGATGGTTTCAGTAAAGGTGGCATTGACTGGTTTTATGTACCATGTTAAGCCATAATATGGCTTGATTTGACACTATCTGGTTTATAGCAATTTACAGACTATGGTTCATTTCATTCAGGGACCAATGGAGGGACATCATTCTTGAGGTGATTAACAGACTAAGACCCCCACCTCTCCCTTTTATACACCTTGCTCCCTTCCTCCACATCTTTGTCAATTTTAAGTCAATTTAATATTACTGTTTATTGCTTTGATGTTTTAATGTTATCAGTTTTTTAACTGTAATTTGTCTAGTTGCCTCCAGATAAAATGGATAGCATATATGCTGAATAAAAAATAAAGTCAATATGTTTGCGTGATACACAGACCCTAGAAAACTTGTTTAATTAAACTGGGATTAAAACATCATGGCTTGTTTTGTGTGAGATCAGGTACAAGTCCCTAAAAACATATGATATGCAAGACAATATCCCCCAAATAGCTTTCAGGCATCCAAAACATATGGGCTAATCTGCACAGAGAATACAGTTCTACTTATGCTGTCTTGGGGTATGTATGAAGAATGTCTTTAAAACACTAATAACCTGATTGGTCCACAAGGAGAAAAATCCATAGATATTATTTGGAGGGGGGGGGGAATCACACTTATGAACACACAAGGATTCAAGAGTTCGAGGGCAAGTGTCAAGTGTTCATGGTAATTAGGATGAACCAAGGTGTTGAGGGTTACATAAGAAAATAATTGTGTTTCCAGAGCTCAGGAAACAACCATCTGTTTTCTTGCCCAAATACTAGATATATCCACAGTTATTTTCCTATGGCCAACTTTGAACTCCAGATACCATGGCTGAAATATCTGATGAAGCGATTGGACTTCCTTTCTTCTTCCTCAATCCCTGCTTATTATTGTATCTTTTGTTACTAACAGAATGAAGAACACAAAAACGTGCATACACTGGTATGCCTTTCCAGCAGTGGTGGGATTCAAAAATTTTTACCACCGGTTTGGTGGGTGTGACATGGTGGGCACGCTTTGCGCGCATGCACACTTTGCATACATGCATTTTCCAAACACGCACTTTGAGCAGGCGCAGAGGTGTTCCAACTCACCTCCTGCAAGCCTGCACTCTCCCGGTCACTTCAGCAGCTGCCACGTGACACTCTGCTGTGGCGCGCAAAGCAGCTACGCTTCAAAAGCACAGGATAAAGGTGTGTATGGGAGTATGTGTAGGTGTGCCCAATGGCAAAGCAGAGGAGATAACCGGGTCGGTCTCCACTGCTCATCGGCACTACCAACTCGACAAAACTGGGCTGAACCAGTAGAATACCACCACTGCTTTCCAGATGCCCAAAAATATCCATGCCAGAAAATCCTATTTCTAATTAAAACACAGAAATAATTCACTGTTCTCCAGAACATGCTTATCATACTAGTAACACAACTCTCAGCCATACAGCCGAATCACATGAGTAATAGCAAAATGTAGCACAAGATTGGACAAAGTTGGAGTTGATAATCACCAAGATTCCTACAAACCCTTGCATTTACAATTCTGACAGCCCTTAAGACAGTTATATATTGAATGGCAGACATTTTAATCTCAAGGTTCATTAGAGACCTACAGCATCAACAACTTCAATGAAAGAATGAGCTGTGAGAGTCACCAAGTTAAGTTCTCAGCTGACCACAAATGAGATATTTCAAAGGAATTCCCATCCGACCTGACATAAACTGTAAGTTGCCTGCTTTCATTTCACGTTTTATATCCAGGTTGCTTTCCTAGTGGGGAAATATAAATTATTGCATTTATACAATTAAACTGTTTTCTGTCAACATCTTTGTCTATTTTCTTGAGTATTTAACAAAGACTGCTCTGGAAGGGAAGATGCTTGTAGGAAACCAAGCATTTTGAACAAAATAAGCAATGCTTATTTCAGAATGGGAATACATAGTCCAGCTGCCTTTCAGATAAACACCCTGTGGCAAGAGCCAGGATCATGCATCTGATCTATACTTCAGCAATAACAAAAACAGGAAAGTACATTTAAACTTGCCCTTTTCTATATTTTAGTCTCTCTTCCTCCCTCCTGAAGCCACCTTGCACACTTGTTTTACACCAATGTTTTTCAAACTGGCAACTTTAACAGAGGAATTCTGCTGGCTGAGGAATGCTGGGAGTTGAAGTCCACACCTCTTAAAGTTACCAGAGTTTAAAAAACAATGTTTTACAGAAAACAAATGGTTCACCTTCTGTGGACTAACAGCTTTATTATCAGCACCTACTGAACCTATGAAGAGACACAAGAGCTGTAAGGCAGGACACAGGAAATCACCACCAAGAAATGACCAAGACAAACATTCCTTGTAATGGTTCAAAGGCCAATTGCAGCAGCTAATCGCAGATGGAAAAAAAGCAGAAGACCATGTATAGAACAGCTGCTTCAGATTACATAGCATCCTAAATACCAAGAAGCTAAATACTCAGCCAAGTTGCAGAACAAAATATTTTTAAGGCAACGGATGTGGTTTTACTTTATCTGATGGCAGCATGTGTGCTAACGTTACACACTTATACAACAGGGAATGAAAGAAGTCAGGCTCTATTCTAGCACAAAACACCCCAACAAAATAAAACTGGCACCAATTTAACTGATGCAAACCAAGATTTCTGTGGATACTAAGCTCAGCATTATTTGCATCAGTCTAACGTGATGCTTATAAATAGGAATATATGAAATTATTTATTACGTATCAACAGAATTGATGAACATTTGTGTGTAAGCAAATAATTTCCAATGCCAGTTTTGGGGATCAGTGTGATCATTTTCATATTCCAGATCTTTCATATCTCTATATTAAAATACGGCCTGTCAATAAATTTAGCCAAAGAAAGACTAAATGTAACCTTTAATGTAATAATCACACACAGGGCAATAGTCAGATGACCATGATGAAGTGCAGTCCACCTTGCTTTAAGCCAGAGAAATGTTCGCCAGAATAAAATTCACTGCCCCCTATTGCCAAGCCATCTTCTGTCACAGTAACACAGTTGGCAAGTGGTGCTGTCCTCACTTGTAATATCAGACAAGCTAAGGAAGGCATTGCCTGTTGGCAGAAAACAGCTATCATTCATTCTCCCTAATTCGGCAAGTGTAGGTTGGTTCTTGGCAAAAATTGTGAAAATATTGTTTTGATATTGGAGCAGTTTTTTTTTTTTTTAAAAATCAAACCATTTTGTTGTGAGCTAGTAAGGAGACAAAAACAATGGCATAAGACTGTGTTGGTGAACCTATGGCACTTGTGCCAGAAGTGGCACGCAGAGCCATTTCCCCGGCATGCGAGAGGTCGCCTGGGAGAGCTCCACTGCGCATGCGCACTGCCACCCAATAGCTGATTGTCAGGTATCTGGCGTGCATGCACGTACATGTGCAGAAACACATGGTGCACAAGGCGCAGTCGTGCGCACATGCGCAGGGGCTGTGGGGGGGCAGCACGCATTGCCTTCGGGGTGCTGCCATGCGAGCACAATAATCGGCACAGGAGCCAAAAAAGGTTAGCCACCACTGGCATAAGGCAAAGGCATTCAAAATGGTGGTAGTTGTAGTTGTAGCTGTTCTGTATGGAACTTGGTAGGTTCCAAGTACTTCATTATGATTGGCTGAAAAGGCCACTTCCGGATTGGTTTGCTAGGAACCAATCCGGGAAGCCGCCAAACGGCGGGAAGAATTAAATAACTGTCATTGGCCACAAGCCAGCAGGCTAGCCGCTATATAAAGGGTTGCCGCGGCTTGGGCTATGTTCCGTTTCTTTACCTAGCGGCTTGAAATAAAGAGTTGTTGTTTGGAACCCGGTCTCACACGCTTCTTTCCGGACAGAACAGTAGCCACAAGTGTTTTAACAACTAGGGATCTTCAACAGCGGAGAGTAGCAGGGCAGTAATGCAAATGGGCACACCTAATACAGCTAGTGCTCAAGTTACAACAGTTCATTTGGTGACCGTTCAAGTTTACAACGGCACTGAAAAAAGTGACTTGTGACTGCTTTTCATGCCACGTGTTCAAAATTCAAATGCTTGGCAATTGGTTCATACTTATGACGGTTGCAGTGTCCTGGGGTCACGTGAACACCTTTTGTGACCTCCTGACAAGCAAAGTCAATGGGGAAAGGCAGATTCACTTAACAACCAGGTTACTAATGTTATCAACCACAATGATTCACTTAACACATGTGGCAAAAAAGGTCATAAACTGGGGCAAAACTCACTTAACAAATGTCTCACTTAACAATAGAGCTTTTGGGCTCAATTGTGGTTATAAGTCAAGGACTACCTTTACTTTGTGCTAGTTTGAGCAGGAAGGATCTTTCAAAGGTGTTCAGAGAGTTTTAGTTGAGGTATTTTAAGCCTATCAGAAGACTGCAGATTGCTAAGAAGTTCTTCTGTCAAATTTTGGCAATGTAATCCTAACAGGTTTTTGGCATTTATAAGAGAGACTTGGGGAGCATTTACAGTAGACTTGGGGCACATATACAGGTCAGAGGCTATCTTTCAAGATATAGATTAGGTTTTTGCATGTGTGTGTGTGTGTGTGCATTGTGTTGTGTTTGTGTATTCCATTTTTTTTTCAGCTTTCCAATTTCTGCTATGGTTTTGCACTCCCTGAAAACCTAGTCCTGAAATTTAGAGATTGGGAGCAAAAGTGTTTGGGGAGATGAGCAATTGAACACTCCAGTGTAAATATACACAGTGCTTCTCAGTTTGTTCATCAGACAGTCGAGATCCCAGCCACTGAATTCTTAGGAGTCCATCAAAAAAGAATAAATAAAAATGGGTAAAGGGTAAAAAAAAAAAAAAAAAAGAATGCTGCAACTTTTTGAAATTGTGTAATTTCATAATCCAAAGGAATCTAGCAGTCCCAGATTCAAGTCAGATTCAAAGATGCAAAGCAAAATATTGTCAACTGCCAGGCCAAGAAAAAAGCATTTTATAATACGCTATTATAAAATCTTGTTAATGCATAGAGCTAAAATTGCATTATATTCCATAGCTCAAGAAAGCAGCTGTACAGCTTTCTTGCTGGGAATATGGTGGCTTCCTTAGGGAACCCAGAAAAAGTTGCATACTGTAACTTTCAGGCTGCCCTCTCCTCTCCCCCTTCTTGTTCCCCTTTTTGACCCACAGAAGTAAAATAAAAGTGGTGGGATTTGCCCGACAAAGCAAATAAAAAGGGCCTTTTGTAACTGCAAAAGGACCCCCACTCAGCAGAGGGGAAAAGGTCTCTAGGCGCACACACAGAGAAACCTTTCCCTTCGCTGCTACATGGCCACATGCTAGTCTTCTAAAAAAAGTTTTTTTAAAAAAAATATCTGCAATTAACACAGCCTGATTTATAGGCATCAAATACAGAAAAGGATTCTTTCACATTACCACGGGAGCCCGGAAGTCCTTGGAAAACTCCTGACTCCCTACTCATTGAATTAGGTTCTTTGCTCCTTTGGTGTTATTTATGGAGAGACAACAAAATCTGGGGTTTGTATGGTAAATGTTTAACCAGGGGGCCCAGCCCCAGACGCAAAACACCAACTCCTTCGTTCATTCCTGTGGTGTTGTGTTGTCACAAGTCGAGAAAAGCGTTTTGGTGTTGTGTAAAGCTTTCTGGCATTGCATGAACATTTTTTTCCCAAAGCAGTTTCCTTTGTTCCCATTTTCAAGCATTATAATAAAAGGACGAGTTTCTAGATAATCTGAGGAAGGAGCTTCCAAAAGCTACGTCTGCTTCCTACTAAGTTGAGGGCAATATCACATTTTCATGTATTAAACCAGGTAGCATAATATAAGCATCAGTGGTGTATTGGGGCAATTTTGAACAGTGAGGTATCCAAAGATGCTTTTCCAAAAGGCAACTGGACTTTGTTGCTTTTTTTTTTTCTTTGACGATGTTGAAAACCAAAGAAGTCCAGTTGCCTTTTGGAAAATCACCTTTGGGACAACTATGACCTGGATGATTGAGAATCTCCATAGACAGTGGACTTATGCCATGAACGATGGCTCTCGAGATCTCATGAAATGCAGTCAATTTATAATTCCAAATTGAGATTGGTGCTCTGTGAAAGGTACTGCATAGAAGAGGGGGGAAAGAGAGGTCTTCCAGCCAGCATCTATTTCTCTTTCCTAAATTAGGACGTGAGCACTCAGAAGAGATATAAGTACTGATATTGGGTTTTGAAAAGCTGTCTCAAACTGTTTCTACTGCTTTCTGTGGAATACACAGAACATAAAAATATCTCCTTGAGGAACTGGTCTGGTCAGTGGGCTTTTGTTTTACAGCTCCAGGACACACACACAAAAAAACCTTCCTTCTGTAAGACCTTGTCAGCTTTCAGAAAACATTCTTCTCTGGAGTCTTCCAATTAAACAGTCGTCAATAGCATTTTCTTGGAATCCTTCTAACCCCACTTATACAAAACTTCAATTGTGTGAGATTCAGAGTATAACCTGACATGGCTTGTAATTTTTTTTTTTTTCTGGAAGCATATCATCTACAAATTTAGAACATATGATTTTTCTATTCAATGGCAGAATTAGCATGCTTGAGGTGCATTTCTCAAGCTCTCATTTCTGGTAGGCTAAAGCTACACATACAGTGCTCAATTGGTATAGCTGGGTATTTAAATATTGAAGGTGTATACACAGAGCTCTGAAACAGGATTACCATTAGCCATCACTAATGCACGAATGCACTGGTACAGCCATATACCAGTACAACACTATTGGGCTGCATCTGCATGACATGCGAAATTATAAGCTAACCAATCCTATTTTGGCCTGATACGTTGTGTAAATAGAGGCACTGTCTATAATTTCTAGTTCAGTATGTCTTAGGTATTCAGGATAATTACTTTAAATTTGTAAAATATGGCCTAGTTAAAGATGTGAACACCAGCCACAGATCCATTTCCTAACCCTCTATTTTTTTCCACTAATTCTTGAGTGATAACATAAATGCAGATTCACATTTAGTACCCAGTGATATTCACAAGAAGTTGTAGAATCAACCATTGACTGGATTCCCACATTAGGCTAAGGATAAGTTGCTTGATTTTGGCTAACTATTACACACACACAGAAAGAAACACAAAGGAAGCACAGTGCCCATTCTCTTCACAACAAGAAGAATGACTCCATACAATAAAAACAGACACTTATTAAACTATGATTTGTCAAAACCAAACATGTTCACCTTACTCCTGGCAAAGAACCAGATGCAAATAACCTGACTGCGAACAACAAACTCTCATCTTCAATAACCAGAATATTGATGAATGGATGATTGATTTGTTTTGTCTAGGCAAGGCAGAGTAGTGATGTTTGAGTAACAAGTGCTTTTTATAGAAGGACATTCCACTGAAACAAAACATCAATAACTTGAAGCCAAAAGCCACTTTAATTGACAGTTTTGGAAGATTACATACTCTTGATGTCTACTAAAGAAATCCAAGATTTCAGTTGCTATTGCCCCTTTAAATAACCATATCATTTTCAGCCAACAGTAATTCTACTGAATTCATGTTTTTCACTTATAGAAAATATGTATAATATTTTGCTTTGTACATGGTGGATTAAGTCATGATTTAAATTACTATTAGCTGGAGTATCTTTAAACCAAAACAGACCGTATGATATTTTGACAACTGTGAAAATCAGAGAAACAGGAATAAATAAATAAAAGGAAGAAATACATAACCTGCAATCTTCAGTAAGCACAGCCACTCATTTTAATTTTACCTCATCTTATTTCAGATTCTTACAGAAAAATGAGAGATTATACAAAAAACTTTATCCAATTTTATGCAGTTAATATTTTTTTCTGAGAAAAACACACATTTAAAATATTCTTATCCCACAATAAAATTGTCTGAAGATTAACCAAATTTGTAAGCTTTCCATCCTTCTTACATGTTTATATAGTTTTTATCCGGTATAATAAATTGTTATTGATGTGTTTCATGTTTACTGTTCTTGCTTTTATGGTTTTGTTGATTGATTTATCAAATCTGTGAAACTGTAATTGTTTCCCCACTATCTTAATAGTTTCATTATAGATTAAAAGATAATTATGTAAATGATTAAAAAAAATGGGATGATAATATCAAAACAGGGTCTATACACTACACCTATAATCATACTGTGATGGAATTGTATTCAATTGTTACAAATCAGCCTCTGATGAAAACAATCAGGGAGCATTGCCTTCTGCACTAGCTTGGAGGGTATACTAATATTGTAAATTTGAAAGCATAAAGTGAAAATACTATATTGGATTGCAACTTACTGAACAGTAAGAGATTTATAGTCACAATAAATGTCACTTTAAAATATTTTCAGTATAACAAATTTCAGTATAACAAATACTAAATTTAAGAGCCAGTTTGGTATAGTGGTTAAAATATCAGCTAGAACCCAGAAGACTGAAAATTCTAGTTCCAATCTAAACATAAAACCAACTGGGGCCTGTCACTTTCTCTCAGCCCTAGGAAGCAGGCAATGGCAAAACACTTCCAAAATCTTACCAAGGAAACTGTAGGGACTCATCTAGGCAGTTGCAAACAATAAAAACAAAACAAAAATGACTTGAAGGCACACACACAACCTCCCCTCAAAATACAGCTTTTGAGAATTGGAAGTTCCAAGAACAAGTTTCTAGCTCTCATAACTGCAGACAAGTTCAAAAATCCCTGAGCAAAAACTAGAGAAAGTTATGAAACCAGATACAAATTTAGGCAGAAGATATATTTCAACAAAATGAACTCATTGAGTCTTAGCTGCCAATGAGCACAATTGTGCATCTCCTGCAAATGATGGCTTGCAAACTGAGCAATGAACAGGAAACTGTTCTTTTATAAGAATGTTGGGATTCACTCGAATATTTAAAGATAAAACACAAAGATTTCTCTAATGTGTCAAGAAGACGCTATCCCTATTTTTTTATACTACAGGAAAAATACACCACCTCTCTGCTCGTAGAAAATGGAATGGGTCACAATTATGTTCATTTGATGCATGGACACAACTAGAACAAGAAAAAAGAAATGTGACAGTATCTACCCTTGCTAAGCTGCCACTTTGTCCATGCTACCAGGAAATACTGCAACTAATGCAACCATATAATATATAATAGAGAGTACAATAAAACGACTGTAAGATAAAATTAATATTGCTTAATTTGTAAAGATTCAGGGACTTTCATGTTGACACTGATGGTCCTTCAAACTATCTCTTTCTGAGCTCTAAGTAAGGTAATAGTAAACTCACCCTTGAGTGGAGTATGATTCATGATGACTACATAGGCACATGTAATTTTCTGGGCTCAATATAGAAATAACCTGTCAATGCCTTCTCTTTATTGACTCTCCAGTCTATCCCAAATATCCTGAAATTTTCTGGTGGTCTCCCATCCTTACTAAGAATTAGGTCCAGTCTAGCTTTCTACCTTAGCTTTTTGAGATCACACAGATCAGACAGCCAAGTGTCATGATCTGCTGCAAATTAAAAGATTAATAGTGGGAGGGAGAGAGTAACAATGAAAATGAACGCAATATGAAAAGATGCCTAAGCATTTTAATGACTAAACTTTGCCCCTGACTTGTTATGGCTTTAAAAGAGCTCAGTGTAGAAGCTCGCTCAATAGTTAGTCTGAAGAGAACCAGACTGTGTATAAATGCAAACATTTCAATCAATGTTTCCTTAAAATTATTCCTCAAATTATTCCTTAATTGCAGATGAGACACACTAATTCAAGTATGCTGTTGTTGCTAATGAAGAGGCTTTACAAAACCAACACCATTATAGATGGTTTTAGGCAGTGCTCAAAGCTAGATGTTTGTTCCCACAGTTTCAGAAGAACATGAGGACAGAGTTAACCACAAAGCAATTGGGTGCAAAGACAGAAGAAATGTTTCGGAATGCTGATGAGTTTCAACTGCCACGGCTGCAAAACTACAAGGGAAACTGTTCACGGAAGTACTAATCTGGCCAAGAAAATAAAAATGACCCTGACATGGATACACATAGCTTGGCTAATCCAATAAAAATACATAAGTAATCCAAAATTCAAGCAACAAAGACCATTTCTAGGAAGACTACAAAGGTGCCTGGAATGACTTTTTAAAAATAAAAAGCAAAAGAGTCTCAACCTAAGCCAAGATTTACGGCTGGAAAAGTCACTGGAGTCTAAACCATGCACTCCAAGCTTCTGTTGGAAGAGAACAAAGTCAAGGGGTGGGGGGGGGAGAGCGCTTTAAAAACAACCCTTCAGACAAGAAAGGGTTTTTATCACTCCGCTTTTTAAAAAAAAAAAAAAAAAAAAAAACCACCCATCCATGAGCAATGTCATATCACTGTCGCTTGCAAAGGGCTCCCCCTTACGCCGAATCAGGCACCTGATGAACGATGGCCAAAGACCAGCCAACTGCGGTGTAAGACATCTTGAAGGCTTCTGGATCTTGAAAGGGGTGATTTCAATACCACACCAAGGGCCAGTTTTCCCACGCCATGAGGCAAACGCGGTCGCTTCTTACCACCCACTTCGAAGCCCGCCGGGAGCAATTTCCAAACGCCCCAGTGTGCCGGCTTGCGCATTCGGCCAGCAGCTCAAAGATTGCGGGGCGGGGAGTCCAAGGGAAGCCCCCATGATCGATGAGCTCTCTCCCGTGTTGACATCCCCGCTTGCAAATCATCCCCGCCGCTCAACCCAAGACCGAGGCCGGGCCGTGGTCCTGCTTCGACGTCGGAGGGGGCAACACCCTCTTGTCTGCCACCCAGAATGCCCAGACCTTGTTTTTCCCCCCCCCTCCCCTCCCCTCCCCTCCCCTCCCCTCCCAGGGAGACCAAAGTCCGCTTTCAACCGGCCTTAGGAACCGAGCACGCCGTCCTCGGCTGCCCCTCTCCCTCAGCCCGCTTCGCCGGCTCGCCCTTTTGTGCCAAGCCCTAACGACAGGTGAGGGGAGGATGCGTCCCCGGGAACAAGGGGAAGCTCGGAGCGCAGAACCTGGCGGGACATCGGCCCAAGAGGACTGGATACGGATGCCCGGGTTCCGGCATCGCCTTCCACGGACAAGTCTGGCGCGGTGACACCGGCCAACTTTTGCAGCCCATTTCGCAAAGGCGGCGAGAGTCTCCCGGGCTGGCACCTCCGCGTTCGCCGCAGCGGGTCCCAACCGCCGCAGCAGATGCACAGCCTCCCGTTTCCTCTTCCTCGCCTGCCCACCCAGTGATACTCTCTCTCTCTCTCTCTCTCCCCCCCCCCCCCCCCCCATCCCGGTTTTTCCGGGGTCCAGGCGTGCCCTCCACGGCGCTTACCGACTGCAAGAAGCGCAGGGTGCCCACGTAGTCCCGCTCGGTGCCCAGGATCTCGTTGAGGACGCAGAGGCGTAGACGCAGCTGGCGGTCGGTATCCTTCGCCGGCTCCGAGGGGAGAGCGACGGTGCCGGGGGGAGCTGCCGTTGCCGCCGCCGCCGACGACGACGACGGACTTCCAGACACCGACTGCGCTTCCATGGCCCCTTGCGTGCCTCAGCCCCGCTCTCCTCACAGCGCGGCCGGCTTTTAGGCGCCCCCCATCCCCGAAACCGCACGCCAAACGCACCCCAAGCAAGGAACGGGTCGCTCGGTCGCCCGCCTGCCTTAGCAGCAGCCGCAGCCGCCGCCGCCGCCGCCGCCAGCAGGAGAGCCGAGCTGGGACATGGCGAAGAGGAGGAGGAGGAGGAGGAGGAGACGGCGGCGAACGAGGAACGGAGCGCGAAGAGCGCTTGAATGGAGAGAAGCGAGCAGGGAGTGGAGCGCGCGAGGGGGGGGGGGCGTGACCGGGGCAGCGGGGCGGAGAGGAGGGTCGGCCCCGGGCCCGCAGGCGGGGGCGGCGCTCGGAAGCGAAGGAGGGGGCGGCGGCGGGACGAGCCCCGAGCAGAAGTCTGGGCGGCGAGGAGAGGGGCGCGAGGCCGGAACAAAGAAGAGGGCAGCGGCGGCCAGGAAAGCTTGGAGTCGCGGGGAAGGTGCGGGGAGTTTTACGATCCGATGCAAACTCCCCTCCCCACCCGAAGGAGGAGGAGGAGGAGGAGGAGAAGAAGAGGAAGAAAAGGAAGAAGAAGAAGAAGAAGAAGGAAGAAGAAGAAGAAAAGGAAGAAGAAGAAGGAGGAGGAGGAGGAGGAGGAGGAGGAGGAGGAGGAGGAGGAGGAGGAGAAGAAGAAGAAGAAGAAGAAGAAGAAGAAGAAGAAGAAGAAGAAGAAGAAGAAGAAGAAGAAGAAGAAGAAGAAGAAGAAGAAGAAGAAGAAGAAGAAGAAGAAGAAG
>BLBF01000041.1:19777768-19807074 GCA_015471245.1 Laticauda colubrina
GCAGCAAATTGTTCGTCTATGGTCGGCAGGGATACAAAACTCCCGTCCCGCGGTAGACACTCAGGCGCTTTTTGTTCGCTTTGCTGGATGGGAGTCGGGATGCTCGCGGTGTGCGTGCTTGTTGCGTGTGCTTGCTTCTGCACGGTTGGGGCTGCGTATTTGGCTGCACGGAAGTCTCGTCCCCGCAAAGGCTCGCATGGACAACCAGCCGCTTGCTTACTTTGCAAACCAGCCCTGCTGAAAGACCTGGGAATCCCACCATTTTTTTTTTTTTTCCCCTGCAAGCAACGGGTAAAATCCACCTCGCCTTGAACCTAGGGATTCCGGACGCATTTAAAACACGGGGAAATCGTGAGAAATTGAGGCACAAAAGTATTTCGGGGCTGATAGTGCTTTGAGATCCTTGAAGATAGATCAGCAAGGATTTTTGACTGGTTTGTTTGAATAAAACCAACTGCAAACTTAAGGTCCTCTGAAATAAAGGTGAGAGAGTACATCACAAGTGGGCTAATAAAAACTCGGATCAGTATTGGTGCTCTTGAACAGTTGCCTGGGCCTTTCATTTCATCCATGGGATGGGCGATACCATGTCAAGGGCCACAATCATATAACTGAAGCTCTGCCTTTTTATATCGTAGAAAGTTAGCACGCACCCGTCTCCTAGAAGAATGAAATATTTTGAGAAATATTAAAAAGACAGAATATTATATTTCCCTGCATAAGAAATGGAGAAACATGCTCTTGGAAAGCAGCCCCCACCTTCCTTAATCCACAGCAGATGCTGGCACTTAAGAGACAGCTAGCTCTATCCATAAGCAAATACCTTCACCCAAGATCCAACAAGGTAGGATTAGTTCTCAGCCACAATAGGAATTGCCCAGAGCCCCTTCATTACATCATCTCAGTTGCACCACCCCTAGCAGTTCAAACTTAGACAAACTCCTAGGATTTGTACATGGTCCCATAGGAGTGTGACAACAGCCAACAGAATATGTGTTCTTGCACAGGAACAGGAAGTTCAGGTGCAAAGCCCAAGAGAAAGTATAAATACCCCCCACTCTCAACTCCATGCTTGATGGTCTTGCTTCATCAATAAATGCCCCCCTTTTCCAATCAGCCTCTAGCCTCCATTTTGTTTCTAGTACCTTTCTCCCAGCTTGGAACAGGACCTAGATGTTTCTTCCAACAATATGTATAAGTGCCAATTTCATTTAAAAAAAAAAAAAAACCTCAGCAGACACCCCTGCTTTCATGGTAATTATGCTATTTGATATGTAGAGATGTTGGTGGAAGCACAACATTATATTCATTTTCTGAGCAGATTCATTGAGGTAATTTCAAAACAAGGATGGGGAAGCAGCAAAAATGCAGAAATCCAAATGACCCCACATTCTTTATTCCTACAGTCCCTGTCTGTATACAGTAGTTTCCAATCGCCCATATTATGACCACATTACCATGAGGACACTGCAACAGACACAAATCCCAGGACCGGATGAGTGTTCTTTTTCAGTTCTGACTTCTAACTTTGAACCATCTGTATATTTCTTCTTGTTTTCTCCTGTTTTTATCTTTCTACGATAAATATACAAAACATGTATTTATAGTAGTGCACAAATTTGATCAACAAATATGTACAGCCTAGTACAGTATAGTTGCTTTGAGCTGGGTTGTCACCTGGACTTACAAGAAACTACAGGAAAGGCAGTTTGGTCTAGTGGTTAAGCCACCAGGGTAGAAAGCAGGAGACCTTGAGTTCTAATCCCACTTTAGACGTGAATGCTGCCTGGGTGACCTTGGTCCAGTCATTCTCTCTTGTCCCAACCAACCTCACGGGATTGTTGTTATGGGGAAAATAGGAGGAAAGTGTGTTGCGTATGTTTGCCTCCTTGAGTTATATAAAACAAATCAATCAGTCAATCTCAAGTGCAGCATTCTATACTTTACTCTCCTGAAGTGCTTCCAGTTAATCAACCATGGGAAGAAGACATTCCCTCTGGGGAGTGACATATTTCTAGGCTGGATCCATGCCGTATCTTCTGATGCTGCCTGGGAAAAATGGCTTTTGGTAGTATTTCCTCACTTGGTGTTATAGTAGCACTTGTACGATTGCACTTAACCATCCTTAAAGACTGAGGACCCCAAGCATTGCTTCTGCACTTGTATAAACCTACCTACCTACCTACCTTCCTTCCCTTCCTTCCTTCCATCTACATCCTTGTCAGTCAGAGAATTAAAAGACAGGTGAAGTACAGTTGTAAGCCAAGAGTTGATAAATAAGTGATCCTTGAAGAACAGTCTGATGAGACTCTGATGTAATGATTCATTAGAGGTATGATTTCATTGAACACCCTACTCTTGATGACATTGCAGCAGCGCTTTAAATCATCTCCCTTTCATCTTTGCCACATTATTATTTAAATTATTAATTAAATAATAATAACCTACCTAACCCCTGCATAGATAGATGTATTTCATGAGATGAAATGCCAGTATCAATGAGATTTTAGCAACACCTCACACATCATGCATGCTAGAAATATGGTTTGTTGATTTTGGGTTGCGGTTTCTTTAGTTGGTAAACAATAAATGGAGACGTAGCACAGTAGGAGAGTACACTAGTGTTTTGCTGCAACTTAGGGATCCACTTTTCATTTAAATCAAATGATGCACTTTAAAGAACTGGGGGTGATGCAATATGAAGAGAGAAAGAGAGTTGGGAGAGATTTGAGAATAATTAAAGTGTAAGATCTCAGAGTAAGGCACTAATTATGCATCTGAAAACCTGTTCAAAATGGGAAGCTTAATTAGATTTCGGCAGAGTGGACTGCTACGGGTTCGCCTGGGTTTAGGCGGACCTGTTGCTCACGATATGGCTGGTTTGGTGAACTGCCAAATCCCACCCCTGGCCGGACCTAAAAAAATCAGCTTCTGAAGAGTTTCATAGTTGACTTCACGAGAACCTTGGTCCTCCATACACCACCTTCTCTGATGTTAGCTATTTGGGGGAGACAACACCAAGAAACAAGTACAGCATGGACTGAACTGGAGTGGATTTTCATGGCAGACAGATGGAAGACAGGTCTGTGAAAAGAGGGTGGGTGATTCGTTATACCCCTGGGGGAGATGGGTCCAGGTGTATTGTTGCTCCTCCCACATAAAAGCAAACAGATATTGGGAGCTGGATCTTTTTCACTATTTTGGGGTAAAATAATAGAATCTAGAAAACCTGATAGAGTTTTATCTCTCCCATCTTACACCAAACAAACTCAAGGCAAGTGCATTTTATACACTTTCTTCTTTTTCAGGACTGAGTAATTTTTCGTGAAAGTCTCTGCTTAAGCAGGGGTCCCCAACCACCGGGCCCCAGACCGCTACCGGTCCATGGATCATTTTGTACCGGGCCGCAAAGAATGAATAATCATGATTAATATATATATATAAAAATATGTTTTTAGTAAAGAAATAGTAAAGAAGCCCTTGACTATTGGGGAAGAATTGATTTTGCCGGTCCTTGAAAAAGTGTTTCTGCGTGAAACTGGTCCCTGGTACAAAAAAGGTTGGGGACCACTGTGCTTAAGGATTCATTTATTTCCCTCATTCTCAAGGCAGCTCTATATTCCTCAACATCTAAAAAAAAAAAAAAAGAAAGGTTTGAAACCAGGCAGTAATTATCTAACACCTTTGAGTCCAAGAAGGTGCTTCTTAAAGGGGAAAACTTGCCATCACAGTTCCAGAAGAGAAATAAAGTTGTTTCATTTCTCTTCTCACTAGTACAGACTAACCTCAAAAGTGGACACATATCTGTCCTTGGTCAGTTTTCATTCACATAATTATATAATTATGAAGAAATGTTTCAATATTTGCAGCAATATGCAAAGATTCTGAATTATGATCTAACACAGACACAAACATTCAGGCATAAATATTCAGACAGAATAGAGTTGGAAGGGACCTTGGTGGTCATCTAGTCCAACAGTTGTTCAAGCAGGAGACCCCATACCAAATAAACAATTGCAGCAAATTTCTCTCTGCTTTTTTTTTGTAGTAAACAACAAGGATGGCAACTATAAGTATATCAAGATTTACAGGCATCTAATATTAATTTTTATTGAACAAAAACATTACATTTGCCTATTTTTTTCCATACTCAATATCTATATTTCTACATGTTATAAAAGATACCCTCATCCTAAGCACAATACAGTTTAGTTTAAGGATGGACTTAATTTGTAGACAATTTATACTTTGTGTGAAAAGTTTTTCACTTTAAAAGGAAAAAAATCCATAATTTGCCAGTATGAGGTTTTCAGCTGTAAAGCCAGACTGGCAGCCAATATCGATTCAGCTATTGAAGTTCACAATGTCTGGCAAGAGACAAACAAAATGTATGTTTCATTCTTTTGCTTTTAAAATCAACATTTTGAAGATTATTTCATATAAAGTCGTTTGCTAATGGCATAATGCTCACAGAAACTGAAAGCCATAAAGAATAACCTTTTAAAACCAGTACCCTTTGTCGAGTTTTTAAAATAAAGAAAAGAGAATAAAAATGTTGCCCTCTTATTTTTCACTTTTGTTTCAGTTTTCCATTACTGGTCTTCATTCTTCTAGAAAAATGTTGCCAAAACATATTTTTCCACTGAAAATACAGCTTGGAAAAGTTGATTGAGGGGAGAGCAGGGAAGTAGCTTATTTTAATGTATTTATGTGCTGCCAAACAAGTGGAATGCATCACTTCAAAAGATGCAAATTCTAAACGATAGAATCCAGATATGCATACAATTTGAATATTTTAGGAATAAAGTGAAATGGAACAATTTGAATATATTAGGAACAGAATGAAATGGAATCTCTGCTACTAATGTATTTCTGTGTTTCTCTGCTGCAGAGGTCCCCAAACTTGGCAACTTTAAGACTTTTGGACTTCAACTCCCAGAATTCTGGGAGTTAGAAGTCCACAAGTCTTAAAGTTGCCAGGTTTGGGGACCTCTGCTCTACTGTATTCATCATTGGAATACAGGTGGTCCTTGAGTTGCAACTGTTCATTTAGTAACTGAAGTAACAACGTCACTGAAAAAAGTGCCTTATGACCATTTTCACACTTAAGACCAGGGGTGGGATTCTACTAGTTCTTACCTATTCGTTAGAACCGGTTGTTAACATTAAAAGCAGTTTGAAGAACCGGTTTTTAGAAGAAATCACTGGCCTAATCCTGTAAGGAAGGCAGGAAGGAAACATTCTGGTGTTGCTTACAGAAATTGCCTCTCCGTTATTACATTCTTGGAAGGACTAGATTTCCTGTCTCAGGAACGTCTCTGGAGTTTTTTCCCCTCCTTTGCTGGTATTTTGCTTGTGTGGAGTGACCATTCAAAGTTACAATGGCACTGAAAAAGGTGACTTAGACCATTTTTCACACTTACAACTGTTGCTACATCCCCACAGTCATGAGAGGCCAGGAGAGGAGATGCATGTCTCGATGTGAGTGATATTGAGTTGGCCATGCCCAGCCAATAACATGACCACCAAGCCACGTCCACCCAGTCAGATGACCACCCAGCCACGCCCACCAACTAAGCCATGCCCACAGAACCGGTTGTTAAAATAATTGAATCCCACCCCTGCTTAAGACCATTGGCCCATCCCATGGTCATGTGATTTACATTCTGATGATTAACAACTGGTTCATATTTATGACTCTTACAGTGTCCTGGAGGTAATTGATCCCCTTTTGTAACCTGACAAGCAAAATCAACGGGGAAGCAGGATTCTCTTAACAGTTATTACAGTGGTGGGATTCAAAATTTTTACTACCGGTTCTGTGGGCATGGCTTGGTGGTCGTGGTGTAGCTTGGTGGATGTGACTTGTTGGGCGTGGCAGGGGAAGGATACTGTAAAATCCCCATTCCCTCCCCATCCCACTAACCTGCTTTCCAGCTCTGTTCTCCCATGCAGGACAACCAAGGAAGACCCAGCCGATCAGCTGGGACTCAATGGGAGGCAGAGAATAGATGAGGCGGGGCCAGTCAGAGGTGGCATTTGCCAGTTATCCAAACTATTCAAAATTTCCGCTACTGGTTCTCCAGCACTGGTCAGAACCTGCTGAATACCATCTCTGGGTTACTAATTTAACAACTGCAGTGATTCACTTAAGAAATGTGGCAAGAAAAGTCAGAAAATGGGGCAAAACTCACTTAACAAATTTATCACTTAGCAGCATAACTTCTGGACTCAATTGTCATCGTAAGTTGAGGACTACCTGTAATATAAATAGAGAAGTAGCCAACAACCTAAGTGCCTGATCATTTTGCAGTCTAGCAGATAACTGACAACATTAAGGACTCTTGATTTCTCTTCCTAATCAGAAGAACTGTGCAGTTCAGGTCTATTTTAACGATAAAGCTCATTAACTGATATCTTCAAAATAAGATTCCTTGCCAAATAGGGACTGCAGGTTCATTAAAAGGGAGGGTATTTTTTTTCAGATAGAAAGGAGTTCATTATACATGAATACATGGCCATTGTACAGAAAAGCCATTGACAATTTTAGTCAGAGTCAAAAAGAGAATATAGCTTTTTCTCGCAAGAACTTTACTTATTTTATAAAGATCCTACTTGTTCTATATGTAAATTGGGTGACTCCAAATCTGCAAACCTGATTGGTCAAATAAACTAAGCATTGGATTGGTTCACGAGGAACCAATCCAAAGAGCTGCTGAAAGGCGGCAAATTTAAGCAACTGCCATTGGCTACAAGCAGGCAAGCCAGCCTGTATAAAAGGCTGGCCTCGGCTTCAGCCAAGTGTTCCTATTTACTGACTAGTTAAAGAATAAAGCATTTGTTGTTGGAACCCGGTCTACCTCGTGTGTTTTCTGAATAAAACACTGGCGACGAAGGTTGGATCGTCCTGAACGAAAAAAAACCTGCACGCGGTGATAAGAAGTCCAGATGACAACCAAGATGCCTGGAAACAACGCACCGCCTGCACCCTTCAATCCCAATGAAGAGGATTGGGATTCCTATGCTGATCGCTTCCAGATGTATTTGGAGAGCAATGAAATGGAAGACATTTCAGAGCAACGCAAGAGAGCTGTGTTCCTGACTCACTGCGGGCCAACGGTTTTCAAGATGGCAAAGGCCCTTGCGAAGCCCCGAGATGTTAAACAACTAACATGGCCAGAATTGCAAAGAATTCTCAAAGCACACTACGCTCCGATGGTGTCAAACTTAATAAAGCGACACGAATTTTACCGCAGAGACCAGAGAGAGGGAGAGACCGTCACCAATTTCGTTGCTGCCCTTAGACAATTAGGGGGTGAGTGTGATTTCCTGAACATTGACAAAGCGATGAGGGATCGCGTGGTGTTGGGTCTGAGAGACTCGACCGTACAGAGTAAATTACTCAACAAGCCCAACATCACCGTGACCGAAGCCATTGTGGAAGCCACAGCCGCTGAAGCCGCGAAAAAATCGGCTGTCGCAATGAAAAAGATGAACACACACAGCGAAGAAACAAACCCAACCAAAGACAGAAAGCAGCCTGCCACCACAACCCACTACGAAGAGTCTGGCGAAACATTCGAATTGAGCGAAGAAGATGACGAGGTCCACCGTTTGCTCACGAACAGAAAAGAGCGCGAAAGAAGGAATTGGCGGGAGTGCGCTGGCTGCGGAGAAAACCATTCCTGAGCCGAATGCAGATTTCTCGATGCCATCTGCAGGCATTGCAAGAAACGAGGGCACATCGAGAAAGTCTGCAGGAACAAAAAAAGCTACAGCCCAACGAGACGCAGAAATTCCCCAACACGAGCTGAGCCTAAACGAGCTGAGAGAAAGTGGCAACAAGAGAAGCGAGCCAATACACACCAAACTGTCACTATAAAGAGCGCTCAGACGGAAAGCGGGAAGAAAGTTAAAGTCATTGTAAAAATCGAAGGAAAGCACTGCAAGATGGAAGTGGACTCGGGGTCCTTCCTCTCCATGGTATCGTGGGACACAATAAAACAGCTAGTCCTAGATATCAAACCCAAAGAATTACAGAAGCAGCACCTAACTCTCAAGGACTACCAGGGAAACCAAATCCCTGTAGTCGGCATGGGACATTTCCGAGTCGCCTACAAACAACACGTCAAGGTGCTACCACTGACCATAGTCGACCGAGACAGACCAAGCCTCCTGGGCATCGAATGGTTCACGCCATTGGGCATCGGGATGACCGGGATCGATGGAATGACTACAACCGGCAGGGAAGACGACCTCATCCGAGAATTCCAGGACGTTTTTGACGGCTCACTTGGCAAGTATCGGGGAAATCCCATTTCTTTCAGTCTGAACCCCCAAATAGCCCCACGAAGAATAAAAGCCAGGCGAGTTCCTTTTGCACTAAAGGCAAAAATAGAGGAACAGCTGGACAAATTAATAGCCCAAGGAGTGTTAGAACCTGTGGACCATGCCAAGTGGGAAACGCCTATAATTACACCGGTCAAACCCGATGGGTCCGTTAGAATCTGTGGTGACTATAAGGCTACCCTGAACCACGCATTACAACCAAGCGCATACCCCGTGCCTGTAGTCCAGCATTTGCTTCACTCCCTGGGAAAAGGAAAAGTTTTTGCTAAACTTGACCTAGCACAAGCCTATCAACAGCTCCCAGTGGACCCAGAAACTGCTGAAGCACAGACTATAGTCAAACATAAGGGCGCATTCAAGTGTCACCAACTCCAATTTGGAGTGAGTGTGGCCCCAGGCGTTTTCCAGAGTCTAATGGAACGCCTCCTAAATGGCATACAAGGAGTCGTACCATATTTTGACGACGTCCTGATCTCAGCCAAAGATGAAACCCAATTAAAAAAAAGATTCAAAGAAGTACTAAGTTCAGAGAATCTGGCCTCAAAGTGAAAAGAGAAAAGTGTTGCCTAATTAAGAATAGCGTAGAATTCCTGGGCTATTTAATAGACTGAGAGGGTATACACCCTACAGACAAAAAGATTAAAGCGATTAAAAACGCACCAGAACCAAAAAACAAGACCGAATTACAAGCCTTTTTAGGACTAATTAACTTCTATAATGTATTCCTGCCAAATAAGGCCACTATAGCAGAACCATTGCACCGTCTTTTAGACAAGAAAGCAATTTGGACTTGGGGTTACAGAGAAGCCTTCCAAAAAATTAAAAGCTTGCTAACATCATCAAACGTTCTCATTCAATTTAGCAACACACTGCCCTTAAGAGTGACCTGCGACGCCTCCCCATTCGGAGTAGGTGCCATCCTAAGCCACCAACTACCTGATGGTAGAGAAGCGCCCGTCGCATATTATTCGAGGACTTTATCCAAAACCGAGCGGAATTACAGCCAATTGGACAGAGAGGCACTAGCAATTGTCGCAGGAGTGAAACGTTTCCACGAGTACCTATACGGGCGGACTTTTCAAATTATAACAGACCACAAACCGCTAATAGGAATTTTGGCGGGAAACAAACCTACACCAAATATCCTCTCCCCAAGAATGACTAGATGGTCAGAGTTCCTAGCAGCCTACTCATACACTCTGACACACCAACCGGGACAACAGATTTCACATGCGGATGCTTTACGCAGAGCACCCTTGCCAGCGACTGAAGAAGACCCGGCACCAGCAATGACAGCACTACAAATAGAGACTTGCCCCGATCTACCCATATCAGCGTATAATGTCGCCAGAGCCACCGCAAAAGACTCTTTGACTGCCCGTGTTCTTAACTGGGTAGGTAAAGACTGGCCAGAAAATCAAAAAACTGAAAACTTTAAACCTTTCCGGACCAGACAAACTGAACCTTCTATTCAAAAAGGTTGTTTACTGTGGGGTGATCGGGTGGTTATTCCTAACAAACTACAACCTAGGGTACTTAGTATGTTACACGAAGGTCACCCGGGGATTGTAAAAATGAAAAGCCTTGCTAGAAGTTATGTCTGGTGGCCGGGTATTGATAGGGACATAGAATACTGAGTAACCTCGTGTAACAAATGTCAAGCAATTAGACCATCCCCACCCAAAGCACCCATTAGAGATTGGGAAATCCCACGGGGCCCCTGGTCATGAATCCACATCGATTTTGCTGGTCCAACATACCTTTCTGATTGTTGTGGATGCCTGTTCTAACTGGTTAGAAGTAAAAATTATGCCATCAACAACAACTGAATTAGTAATAAAAAACAACTGGACAGCCTTTTTGCCACCCATGGCATTCCGGATGTCCTTGTGTCCGATAATGGACCACAACTGACCAGCCTACACTTTGAACAATACCTAGCCTCCCTAGGTATTAGACATGCCCTAACCGCGCTGGCCCATCCGGCTGCAAACGGTAGGGCAGAGAGAATGGTCTGATTTACAAAGGAAGGGTTAGAAAAAATGGACACTGGAGATGTACAGCAAAAAATTAACCGATTGCTCACACTCCAGCACATAACACCCAGTACCACAACCAACAAGTCCCCAGCAGAGCTACTCATGGGGAGAAAACTAAGGTCACACCTTGATAGATTGCACCCAGAATTCACGCCAGAAAACCCCCCCGACTCCTCCACATGGTTTAGAAAATTTGGAATTGGCGATTTAGTCTACGCCAAAAACTTCACTGGGGACCCAGTATGGCTACCAGGACAAATTACCCAAATAACAGGCCCCAAATCCTACCGGTTAACAGTAGATGATGGCAGGGAATGGAAGCGGCACATAGACCAGCTTCGATCCCGAAATATAGAAAGAACCCAGACATACAACCACTCGTCGAAAAAACTGACGAATTGCCAACTAAGGTGGGGGGGGAAATGCGAGAATTAAATAAAGAACCGTTAAAAAATACAACCAATGAAACATATGAACAAAAAGAGCAAATAAAAGACTCACTGTTTGGAGAGACTTGCGTGAAGAGCCCATCGGAAGGGGCCAGCCAGGCCAGCTCGACCTGCCTGGAGGAAACGGGAGGGAGCGGCAAAACCACCAGCCTAAGAGACTCAGGCGGCGGTAAAATGGCTGACTCACCCTTCCAGATGGTTCCAGGGAGAAGAACGGATGACACAGCAGCCCCATCCGAACCGGTCGAAATCTTCACTAAGAATGAACCGCGCAAGTCAAGTCGAGTCCGGAAAAGCCCCACCTACCTGCGAGACTACGTCACCACGTAGGACTGAACTAAGAGGGGAGGGGTGTTCTATATGTAAATTGGGTGACTCCAAATCTGCAAACCTGATTGGTCAAATAAAATAAGCATTGGATTGGTTCCTAGTGAACCAATCCAAATTGCTGCTGAAAGGCGGTAAATTTAAGCAACTGCCATTGGCTACAAGCAGGCAAGCCAGCCTGTATAAAAGGCTGGCCTCGGCTTCAGCCAAGTGTTCCTATTTACTGACTAGTTAAAGAATAAAGTATTTGTTGTTGGAACCCGGTCTACCTCGTGTGTTTTCTGAATAAAACACTACTAAATAGCAATTATGTATATTAATTTGTTTTTTCAATGATAAATCTCTGTCTAATTTTTTGCTTCATGATGACATTTGTTTGCTGCTGTTCTAAATGCAAAAGTAACACCATTGTATAATTCTAAAATATTATGAATCTTGGAGTATCGTTGAAATTGGTCTGGTTGCCACGATTCAGCCTTCAAACAACTTTACCTGGATGATTGAGAATCGTCATCAGAATCCTGGAATATAGATTGCTTATGTTTTAAGAAACAAAAACAACTTCCTGACATAAAATACAGTAGCATTATCTTCCTGTGGATAAGGGGTAGATGAAATAGGCCAAAAAATGGTCTGAAAAATGGGCCAAAAAATAGGCTCAAAACAGGCCAAAAATGGACCAAAAACAGCCAAAAACAGGCTCAAAATGGGCTGGAAAACAGGCTGAAAAATGGGTCATGCAGCCCATTTTTGGTCTGCAGAGTGCTACAGGCACCTCGTTTTCTCCTCTTGAAAATGGGCCATGTGGCCTGTTTTTTAGCCCGTTTTGACTGGAAGGGTGCTGCAGGAGACATCCCCCCCCCCGCAGTCCCCATCCCACCATCGTCCCCTACCCTCTACCCCGCTGCCAGTCTGCAGAGGAGAACTACAATGCTGAACTGGCCCTCGAAGAAATCCAGTTTGACACTCCTGCCTGATTGTATTTAGGTTCCCAATTCAAGTGTTTTTTTCTGTCCAATAGGAAAAGAGTTAGATGGATAAACTATCAAGGAGAAGACCCTGGTGCATTACATATTGTATTAGCAGAAACTTTTGTATAAGAGGATGTTTGAGAAGTACATAGCACTGTCGAGTTCTGGGGAAATCAGTAGATTCAGATGGTTCAAATGAGTATAAAGATTCATCATAAGCTTAAGCTCTCTACAAGAATCTTACCAATTAATGGTCAAGGGAAATGAGCCGGAGATAAGAGAGGCATTCAAGGTGGCCGGGACTTAGATCTCTTGCGGGCATGTAGGGACTCATGACTTGAGACATTTGACCCCTCCCTCAGGCTCAACCTTCTTCATCTATACATGTAAGAAGTGCTTCTTCATAATAAAAGTAACAAATATAGTCCTCGACTTACAACCAAATTGGGATCAGAGTTTCCATTGCTAAGCAAGGTGGTTGTTAAGTGTATCACTGCAGTTATTAAGTGCAGTGATTAAGCAGATTAGCTTCCGCCATTAACTTTGCTTGTTGGAAATCTGTTAGGCAGGTCTCAAATAGTGACCCCCAGGACTCTGCAACTGGCATAAATACATGCCAATTGCCAAGCTTCTGGATTTTAATTACAAGACTGTGGGGAATGCTGCAACAGTCATAAGCGCAGGGAGCAGTTATTAAATAAGTTTTTTTCAGTGCTGTTGTATCATCGAATGGTCACTAAACAAATGTGTAAGTCAAGGACTTCCTGCATAAACCCAACCATAAGAGCATAATCATTTCCACATTTGTGCAACTGACGTGAACTGGCCCCGAGAGAAACTGTCACTGCTGTAGCATGTTATTTAATAAACACTAATGAGTCAACATCAAGGAGCTATTTTGAAACCATGTTGTGCAAATTGTAGGCAGGCTGAGCTATGGTATCCAATTATTAAAAGCATCTATTTAAATTTGACCTGCAATTGCATAACAGAGTAGGATGGCAAATGTATTTATAAACAATATTATGAAAGAAGCAGATGTGTGGTCAATTCATCTCGTCAGGAGACCTTTTCACAGGTTGCTATATGTTTCTCTATATGTACCTTCCTGGTAGAATGATAACAAATATCTGTTTAGTATTATATTACTAAATAAATATAGCTCCTATCCCCGTATATCAGGGGCGGGATTCATTTTTTTAAACAACTGGTTCTGTGGGCGTGGCTTGGTTGGTGGGCGTGGCTTGGTGGTAATGTGACTGGCTGGGTGTGGCCAACTTAACATCACTCACATCGAGGCACGTATCTCCTCGCCTCGCCTCTCGTGACTGTGGGGATGCTGCAACAGTTGTGTGAAAAATGGTCATTAAGTCACTTTTTTCAGTGCCATTGTAACTTTGAATGGTCACTCCACATAAGCAAAGTACCAGCAAATGAGGAGAAAAAAACTCCAGAGAAGTTCCTGGGACAGGAAGTCTAGTCCTGCCAAGAATGTAATAAGGGTTAACGGAGAGGCAGTTTCTGTAAGCAGCACCAGAATGTTTCCTTCCTGCCTTCCTTACAGGATTAGGCCAGTAATTTCTTCTGACTACCGGTTCTCCGAACTGCTTAGAATATTAACAGCCGGTTCTAACAAACAGGTGCGAACCTGTCCCAACCATGCCCGTGATGGCGAACCTATGGCATGCATGCCGGAAGTGGCACACAAAGCCATTACTGCCAGCATGCAAGCCCTCGCCCAGAACACCATCTGATTGTCAGGTATCTGGTGTGCATGCGCAGGGGGCAAGCGGGGGGGTCTTGCATGTATGTGCAGAGATGCATGATGCACAGGGAGGTTTCACATGCATGTTCAGAGACGTGTGGTGCATGTGGGGGGTTCACCCGCACATGCTCAGGGAGTGTGGGGGGCCCTCTGGGTGCTGGCATCCGAGCATGTGCAAGTGCAATTTTCGGCACAGGAGCCCAAAAAAGGTTAGCCACCACTGTCCTATCCTATCCTATCGCATTTAGCAACAGCACTTAGACTTATATGCCACTTCACAGAGCTTTGCAGCCCTCTCTAAATGGTTTATAGAGTCAGCATATTATCCCCAACAATCTGGGATCTCATTTTACTGATCTCGGAAGGATGGAAGGCTGAATCAACCTTGAGCCTGGCGAGAATCAAACTGTCAAACTGCTGGCAATCAGCAGACAGCAGAAGTAGCCTGCAGTATTGCACTCAAACCCGTGGTGGGATTCTACCAGTTCTGTCCGGCTCTATAGAACCGGTAACTCCGAAGAGCAGTAGATGTAGAACCGGTTCTATGTCTGCTGATGTTTTTGCCCACCCGCCTACCCGGGCTCTTAGCTGAGCTTTATTTCCTGTTAATTTCCACTTCAGCTGCTGTGCAAAGCACAGCTGCAGTTAAAAAAGCAGGAAAAAAGAGCTTTTTCAAAGCCTGCTTCTCTGCATGCAGCATGCTGATGACGATTTGCAGGCGCACGCTGGCAGCATGCAGGGAAGCACATTGTACATCACTGAACCTTGTAAATCACTGAACTGGTAGTTAACCCTGTTGGGTCCCACCCCTGACTCTAACTACTGTGCCACCCTGGTTTTTGTGGTGATCCCATCCTATCTTATCCCATCTTATCTCTTTATGTTATCTTATTTTATATTATCCAAAGTTAATTTTTCAGTTATGCCAAAGTTTTGCTTGGAAGCACTAAAATATTATTGGGAATGCTAGCTACAGTATCTGCAGAGGAGAGCAGAATTTGGCATAACATAAAGTGCCGCTATAGGCTAATTCTCAGACTTCTGATTTAACAGGCACTACCTGCTTTTCTTCTCTCTTGCTATCCTTTGTCTTTAAATGTTTGCGTGCAAGAGCCATGTGTATCTGTAGTCCACAGAAGTCAGTGATTTCCCTGATTTTCCTCTTAACATCAGCATATTTAGAATTGTAATGAAATACACAACCACATAAACACAAGCAAATACGTGAACATCTGGTCAATCAAAGATCTCATTTGCACTGTTTTGCAAAGAGACAGGTTCATTTAAAGAGTGAAAAATGATTTAGAGGAAAGTGATAAGCAGGGTGATAAATCAGTTAAAAACAACTTTAGTAACTGAAAGTCTGTCTAAATAGTAACTTAGCTAACCAAAGCAGTTCCTCCCAGGAAGGATGCCACTTTTACCAGAAATTCTGTACAATATGCATCCTGTCTTTAGTCACATGAGCTGCTGAAGCTCAGATGAACTGACAGAAGAAGTCAAGGCACCAATTAACATCCTAGTATCCTAAATCTTTCTCCTGATCTTTGTTGTTCAGATTCAGCTAGCAGGAAAGCCAGCAGGAAACCTTTTTTTTTTTTTAAATCTTGCTTCAGTTTTCATAGTGAAGTCACTCCAGTTGTTACTGATTGCAGAAGGGCAGCACAGGGTATGACTCTCTATGCATCTACTCCATTACAAGAGGGAGTTGCTCTGAGATAAGTGGAGAATGTGGTTTACACTGCCTACCTCAAGTAAGATTGTGTATTTCTTCGAATGAGATATGCTTTTTTTCTGAGTTGTGGTACAGTGTTTGTATTTCAACATCAGAAATTTTATTAAACAATCAGCACCAAAGCTCTAGATATCTTATTTAAAAACAGATGAAATCTAAATTATAGTAGGAGAAAAGTCAGTGTGGAATATGCTTGGAAATTGGAGCTGTAATCATTATCTTTTAAAAGACTTAGCCTTTTAAAACCATTCAATTTCTTTCAGAAAATCTCCAGCAAGGAAATTAATTAGTTCTGTTGTCAAACTGTTCTTATTGTCAACAGCTTAATTCCCATGCTCTTAATGTCCAATTTAGCAAAGTCTAATTCCCTTTGGGAGAGCAAACAACAAGCTTTGCTCACTTCTCTGCTTCATCTATTCAGGCATTGAAGAACACTATATCTCTTATCAGTTTTTTTTTTTTTTTGTTGCTTTAGATGAAATAAGCTTTGTTCCTTCCACTTTTGTTTAAAAAAAAAGATTTTTTTTCCACGATGGTGGAAATCTTTGTGGTTTTCTTCTCAGCCCATTCCAATGTCTTTTTTGAAAATGAAGCTTCAATCAGAACAGACATGGAAGGGACCTTAGAGGTCTTCTAGTCCAACCCGCTCCTCAAGCAGGAGACCCTATACCCATGATGGTGAGACTATGTCACATGTGCCAGAGGTGGCACTCTTTAGGCATGTGAGCCATTGCCCCAGCTCAGCTCTGCGGCACATGCATGCATGCCTCTTGCCGGCCAGCTGGTCTTTGGGTTTCTGCCACGCATGCACAGGGATGGGGTGCATGTTGGTGGGTAGAGCACATGTGCAGGGGACATACGTGCATACACAGGGGCGGGGGGCATGCACAGAGGATGTGCATGGGGTGCATTGCATTTTTGGGGTGCACGCATGCACACGCCCTTTGGGCACTCGGTGCTGAAAAGATTAGCCACCACTGCCCTCTACCATTGCAGACAAATGACTGTCCATTCTCTTCCTAAATACTTCCAATGATGAGGCAAGCTGTTCCACTGTCCTCACTGTTAGGGAGTTTCTCCCTAATTCCAGGTTGCTTCTCTCATTGGTTAGTTTCCATCCATTGTTTTTTGTCTTGCCTCCTGGTGCTTTGGAGAATAATTTGACCCCATCTTCTTTGTGGTAGCCCATCATATACAGGAATACTGTCATCATGACCTTCCAAGTCCTCTTTTTCTCTAAACTATCCAAATCTAAATTCTTCAACCGTTCTTCAGATGTTTTAATCTCCAAGCCTTTAATCATCTTAGTTGCTCTTCTCTGCACTTTTCCCAAGGTCTCAAAGCTGAATGTAGTATTCCATGTGCAGTCTTATTAAGGATTTATAAAGTGGTACTAATACTTCACATGATTTCGATTCAGATTCTACATATTTTTTTCTCTATATCTACTGAGTTAAATATTTTTGGGGGAGAAAACACAGGTTAGTTACAAATAAGGTATGCTTATATCATGCCACAACTGCTACCTGCATAATTTTGATTAATAAAGCTGAGCATTTTTCCATTCAAGTTTCAGCTGGAAACATGTACAGAGTCACATCACTGGCCCATTTAATGTATATTTTTCTATCCTGATTTAAAGCAGGAATCCAAGATAGCCAGTTGTTGTTTTTTTAAGTGTCCAGCGATAGAGAAAGATGCCTGGGTCCTCTGTATGCTACATCTGCTTTCTATCACTGGATTTCAGCTTAATAGCTTGGTTGTTTTCTTAAAGATATTTCATTACAAACTAGGTAACATCATCAGTGCTAGTGCTGAAGGGAGTTGGGTTTGTTCTCATTTTAAATACTAAGCCACTATATATAAATATAAAATGAGAGGAAAAACCAACTCACTTCTAGTACTGATGATGTTACCTAGTTTGGTAATGAAATGTCTGCATGAAAACAAACAAGAATTTCACAGTTTATTTTATTATATGAAGTTAATGCTCTAGAAAAATCCTCTTTATACTAACCTTCAAAATAAAAATTTGCCAAGTAATATTTTAAAATTACAATTTTAAAAATAACCTAAGACTAAGAGATAAACATATCTAGCATATAAAAACAATGAATATTAAAACAAGAAAATTACATTTTAAAGGTATCTTTATGGAGAATTCAATATAGTTCTGATATGTGACCTGAAAATCCTAAAAAAACTTAATTGTGTCCTCTAAGTTTGTATTCTATTAGGTGTTGGGTCAAGGAGTTGCAGTTTTTAAAAGTAATATCGAAGACTGGGAAAGAGGAGAAGATGGCTTCATTTAAAAAACAAAATCATTTTTATGATGCCACCAACACTCACAAAATGATCTCAAATAGGAAATATAAATATACATCTATAGCTCAGATGGCATCATATAAGCATGAAGAGATTCCTATAACTCCTCATTATTCAAGTGAGAAGTTTTTCAATTGTTTTAAATTTAACTGTCATGAGAAATGAGCAGATCTCTGGGGCTTTATAAAATGGAAGAGTATCTGAAATTTCATTTTAAATAAATAAGAGTATTAAATTAAAGTTTTACAGAATGCTTTGTCACAAAAAGCATTTCCAAGGAAGAATTCAATCTCATGAAAGTAAATCTGATTTTACTATTTTATGACACTATTAATCCAGTTTCATTTTTCCTTTCATAGACATTTCTCTACAAAAAAATGGAAACTGTGCATTAAATTTATCTTATTAGTCATACTATGACAAAGCTTTATCAAAGCAATCATATTTTGAAATATCACATAAGCTTTAACAAGATAAATCACAGGTAATAAATTAAACTGCAAGGAAGAAGCTTGCAAAATCTGCCACAGTATGTAGCATATGTATTTCTGCAGAATAACAAAAAAGATTAGAAATTATTAAACAAAAAGCAAATATTTTTAATCCTTACAGCTTTCTGCAAATAACTAACACTATTATTTGTCTCAATAGTACAGAGTTTTCTAATTGAAATGATGCCTCTCAGTAAAAATGTCCTTTTCGGGTAGGGCTTTCTATTTCTGGTTTTCTCGTTTATTTGAATAACATTGAAACCTATGCTTTTTATAAGATTTAAATGCACTTTAATATTTACCATGGATTGCTTTAGTATTGACAATAAGTATGAAAAAGTACTGTAATGTAGTTACCAGCTAGCATTCTGGATCTTAAAGCCTTCCTGGTCTACGGAACTTGAGCTTACATTTATTTCTTAAATCTAGAGTGTTTTGTTCAGAAAACACACGAGATAGACCGGGTTCCAACAACAAATACTTTATTCTTTACTAGTCAGTAAATAGGAACACTTGGCTGAAGCCAAGGCCAGCCTTTTATACAGGCTGGCTTGCCTGCTTGCAGCCAATGGCAGTTGTTTAAATTTGCCGCCTTTTAGCAGCTCTTTGGATTGGTTCCTAGTGAACCAATCCAATGCTTATTTTATTTGACCAATCAGGTTTGCAGATTTGGAGTCACCCACTTTACATATAGAACACCCCTCACCCTTAGTTCAGTCCTACGTGGTGACGTAGTCTCGCAGGTAGGCGGGGCTTTTCCGGACTCGACTTGACTTGCGCGGTTCATTCTTAGTGAAGACTTCGACCGGTTCGGATGGGGCTGCTGTGTCGTCCGTTCTTCTCCCTGGAACCGTCTGGAAGGGTGAGTCAGCCATTTTACCGCCGCCTGAGTTTCTTAGGCTGGCGGTTTTGCCGCTCCCTCCCGTTTCCTCCGGGCAGGTCGAGCTGGCCTGGCTGGCCCCTTCCGATGGGCTCTTCACGCAAGTCTCTCCAAACAGTGAGTCTTTTATTTGCTCTTTTTGTTCATATGTTTCATTGGTTTTATTTTTTAATCGTTCTTTATTTAATTCTCGCATTTCCCTCCCCACCTTAGTTGGCAATTCGTCGGTTTTTTCAATGAGTGGTTGTATGTCTGTGGTTCTTTCTATATTCAGGATCGAAGCTGGTCTATGTGCCGCTTCCATTCCCTGCCATCATCTACTGTTAACCGGTAGGATTTGGGGCCTGTTATTTGGGTAATTTGTCCTGGTAGCCATACTGGGTCCCCAGTGAAGTTTTTGGCGTAGACTAAATCGCCAATTTCAAATTTTCTAAACCATGTAGAGGAGTCGGGGGGGTTTTCTGGCGTGAATTCTGGGTGCAATCTATCAAGGTGTGACCTTAGTTTTCTCCCCATGAGTAGCTCTGCTGGGGACTTGTTGGTTGTGGTACTGGGTGTTATGTGCTGGAGTGTGAGCAATCGGTTAATTTTTTGCTGTACATCTCCAGTGTCCATTTTTTCTAACCCTTCCTTTGTAAATCGGACCATTCTCTCTGCCCTACCGTTTGCAGCCGGATGGGCCAGCGCGGTTAGGGCATGTCTAATACCTAGGGAGGCTAGGTATTGTTCAAAGTGTAGGCTGGTCAGTTGTGGTCCATTATCGGACACGAGGACGTCCGGAATGCCATGGGTGGCAAAAAGGCTGTCCAGTTGTTTTTTATTACTAATTCAGTTGTTGTTGATGGCATAATTTTTACTTCAAGCCAATTCGAATAGGCATCAACAACAATCAGAAAAGTATGCCCCTTGGTAGGACCCGCGAAATCAATGTGTATTCTTGACCAAGGTCCCCAAGGGGTTTCCCAGTCCTTAACGGGTGCTTTTGGTGGGGACGGTCTAATTGCCTGGCATTTGTTGCATGAGCTTACCCAATACTCTTATGTCCTTATCAATACCCGGCCACCAAACATAACTTCTAGCAAGGCTTTTCATCTTAACCATTCCCGGGTGCCCTTCATGTAACAACCTAAGTACCCTGGGTTGTAATTTGGCAGGGATTACCACCCGATTGCCCCACAACAAACACCCCTTTTGGATTGAAAGTTCAATCTGTCTGGACCGGAAATGTTTAAAGTTTTCAGTTTTTTGATTCTCCGGCCAGCCTTTACCTACCCAGCTAAGAACGCGGGCAGTCAATGAGTCTTTCGCGGTGGCTCTGGCGACATCATAAGTTGATATGGGTAGATCGGGGCAAGTCTCAATTTGTAGCGTTGTCATCGCTGGTGCCGGGTCTTCGTCGGTTGCTGGTAAGGGTGCTCTGCTCAAAGCGTCCGCATGGGAAATTTGTTTCCCTGGCCGATGTGTCAGAGTGTAGGAATAAGCTGCTAGGAACTCTGACCATCTAGTCATTCTTGGGGACAGTATATTAGGTGTTGGCTTGTTTCCTGCCAAAATCCCCATCAGCGGTTTGTGGTCTGTTATGATTTGAAAAGTCCGCCCATATAAGTATTCGTGGAAGCGTTTTACTCCAGCGACAATTGCTAGAGCTTCCCTGTCCAATTGGCTGTAATTCCGCTCGGTTTTGGATAGAGTCCTAGAGTAATATGCGACGGGTGCTTCTCTGCCATCAGGTAGTTGGTGGCTCAGGATGGCACCTACTCCGTATGGTGAGGCGTCGCAGGTCACTCTTAATGGCAGTGTGTTGCTAAATTGGATGAGAACGTTTGTTGATGTTAGCAAGCTTTTAATATTTTGGAAGGCTTTTTTTTTCTTTGTAACCCCAAGTCCAATTTGCCTTCTTGTCTAGCAGACGGTGTAATGGTTCTGCTATAATGGCCTTGTTTGGCAGGAACACATTATAAAAATTAATTAGTCCTAAAAATGCTTGTAGTTCGGTTTTATTTCTTGGTTCAGGTGCGTCTTTGATTGCTTTAACTTTTTTGTCTGTAGGGTGGATACCCTCTCCGTCTATTGAGTAGCCCAGGAATTCGATGCTATTCTTAATTAAACAGCACTTTTCTCTTTTTACCTTGAGGCCAGATTCTCTAAACTTAGTTATTACTTCTTTGAGTCTTTTCCTTAATTGAGTTTCATCTCTGGCCGAGATTAGGACGTCGTCAAAATAGGGAACGACTCCTTGTATGCCATTTAGAAGGCGTTCCATTAGACTCTGGAAAACACCAGGGGCCACGCTTACTCCAAAATGGAGCTGGTGACATTTGAATGCGCCCTTATGGGCGACTATAGTCTGTGCTTCTGCTGTTTCTGGGTCCACTGGGAGTTGTTGATAGGCTTGTGCCATGTCGAGTTTGGCGAAAACTTTGCCTTTTCCCACGGAATGAAGCAAATGCTGGACTACTGGCACTGGGTATGCGCTTGGTTGTAATGCGTGGTTCAGGGTAGCCTTATAGTCACCACAGATTCTAATGGACCCGTCAGGTTTTATGGGTGTGACAATAGGCGTTTCCCACTTGGCATGGTCCACAGGTTCTAACACCCCTTGGTGTTTGTCCAGCTGTTCCTCTATTTTTGCCTTTAGTGAAAAAGGAACTCGCCTGGCTTTTATTCTTCGTGGGGCTATTTGGGGGTTTAGATTGAAAGAAATGGGATTTCCCCGATACTTGCCAAGTGAACCGTCAAAAACGTCCTGGAATTCTCGGATGAGGTCGTCTTCCCAGCCGGTTGTAGTCACTCGATCGACCCCGGTCATCCCGATGCCCAATGGCGCGAACCATTCGATGCCCAGGAGGCTTGGTCTGTCTTGGTCGACTATGGTCAGCGGTAGCACCTTGACGTGATGTTTGTAGGCGACTCGGAATTGTCCCATGCCTACCACAGGGATTTGGTTTCCCTGATAGTCCTTGAGGGTTAGGTGCTGCTTCTTCAATTCTTTGGGTTTGATACCTGGGACTAGCTGTTTTATTGTGTCCCACGATACCATGGAGAGGAAGGACCCCGAGTCCACTTCCATCTTGCAGTGTTTTCCTTCGATTTTCACGATGACTTTAATTTTCTTCCCACTTTCCGTCTGAGCGCTCCGTATAATGACAGTTTGGTGTGTATTGGCTCGCTTCTCTTGTTGCCACTTTCTCTCAGCTCGTTTAGGCTCAGCTCGTGTTGGGGAATTTCTGCATCTCGTCGGGCTGTAGTATTTTTTGTTCCTGCAGACCTTCTCGATGTGCCCTTGTTTCTTGCAATGCCGGCAGATGGCATTGAGAAATCTGCATTCGGCTTGGGGATGGTTTCCTCCACAGCCAGCGCATTCCCGCCAATTTCTTCTTTCGCGCTCTTTTCTGTTCGTGAGCAAACGGTGGACCTCGTCGTCTTCTTCGCTCGATTCAACTGTTTCACCCGACTCTTCATAGTGGGTTGTGGTGGCAGGTTGCTTTCTGTCTTTGGTTGGTGTTTCTTCGCTGTGTGTGTTCATCTTTTTCATGGCTACGGCAGATTTTTTCGCGGCTTCAGCAGCTGTGGCTTCCGCGATGGCTTCGGTAACGGTGATGTTGGGCTTGTTGAGTAATTTACTCTGTGTGGTCGAGTCTCTCAGGCCCAACACCACGCGATCCCTCATTGCTTCGTCAATGTTCAAAAATTCACACTCACCCCCTAATTGTCTAAGGGCAGCGATGAAATCGGCGACAGTCTCTCCCTCTCTCTGGTCTCTGCGGTAAAATGCGTGTCGCTTTATTAAGTTTGACACCATTGGAGCGTAGTGTGCTTTGAGGACTCTTTGCAATTCTGTCCACATTAGCTGTTTAACGTCACGGGGCTTTGCAAGGGCCTTTGCCATCTTGAAAACTGTTGGCCCGCAGTGCGTCAGGAATACAGCTCTCTTGCGTTGCTCTGAAATGTCTTCCATTTCATTGCTCTCCAAATACATTTGGAAGCGATCAGCATAGGAATCCCAATCCTCTTCGTTGGGATTGAAGGGTGCGGGCGGTGCGTTGTTTCCAGACATCTTGGTTGTAATCTGGACTTCTTATCACCGCGTGCAGGTTTTTCCGTTCAGGACAATCCCATCCTCGTCGCCAGTGTTTTGTTCGGAAAACACACGAGGTAGACCGGATTCCAACAACAAATACTTTATTCTTTACTAGTCAGTAAATAGGAACACTTGGCTGAAGCCGAGGCCAGCCTTTTATACAGGCTGGCTTGCCTGCTTGCAGCCAATGGCAGTTGTTTAAATTTGCCGCCTTTTAGCAGCTCTTTGGATTGGTTCCTAGTGAACCAATCCAATGCTTATTTTATTTGACCAATCAGGTTTGCAGATTTGGAGTCACCCACTTTACATATAGAACATAGAGGATTTTTAAAATCATATTCTTCAGCCAAAAAGAAGAAGAAATAAATAATAAATAAGTTGCAATCTAAAATAAAGAAAAAGGAAAGAGTAGGGATGAAGAAGATTAATTGTTCTGTGAGAGATGAATGGTTTCCAAATTTGATATATAAGCAAACAAACAAATTCAGATGTTAATTCAGTCTGGGGAAATGGTTAAGTTATTGGACTAGGAATGGGAATCCCAAGTTCTCCCACGTCATTTAATTATGGAAGTTTATTGCCAAACTTTTATTCTGGCATTATTTTATGCCAGGTTACTTCACAGAACTGTTTTTGTTTGGAGGAAAAAAAAATGTGAAAAGAGTGTGATAAGAGTACCACTTTGAGTTGCTGCAGGAAAGGTGAGATACCAATTGAATGAGTCTGTACGGTAACTTTAAAGTTGTGATGACAGACATCCAGAATGGAAATCTATTCCAAAAGCCAGGATCCCAAAATTGCTTATCTCTCTGTGGAGGAAGAGATATGATTCAAAGGCCCAAATTCAAAAGGCAAAATGTTGCTTGGGAAGTGGGAGCCCACACAGCTCTGGATGTCATTACCTAAAGGCTAGGTCCCACTGGCCGACGGATGCAAAACATATGCATAAAGGACACAGCGGATGAGCAAAATTTCGGGGGTGGCTCCATCCGTTGTCATCCGCTTCAAAAAGTGGCGAAAATTTGCATAAACAGAATGGAAAAGAACGGAAAAGAACGGATGTGGGTAGTGTGTAGCGGGGATGTTAAACGGATGTTTGTAGGAAGCCTAGCGGATGTATATCGGATGCAAACCGTTCACTGCGCATCCTTTCTATTTCCGTGCTACTAACGCTGTGTAGACGTTCCATGTACCTTTTGTTTCCTCCCTCTTTCCATTTTCAGCTGCAGCAGATGTGAGTTGCGAGGATGCCCAAAGGATGCAGAGAGGATACAGCAGATGTTTAACGGATGATAAACGGACATAGAACGTTTGTTGCTCGGATGTCGCGGATTTACATCGTACACGGCGGAAAGTTCATCCATTAAAAAAGTTTTGTGCAGCTCAAAACTTCTTGCGCGGATGAAATCTCAGTGGACGGATGCTCGACGGATAGAGCGTATGAAACACGTATGCAATGAGTACACAACGGATGCGTAGCGTTTTCCAATGGATGGCAAGCTTTTTTTAACGTTTTACATCCTCTTTGCATCCGTTAGTGCAGTGGGACAGGGGCTTTAAGCAGGTAGATCTGTTCCTGTGCTTAGTAGCTACACTTTGCAACTGATGCACATAGTTGGGGAAAGATACAGAATAAAATTTTGCCTTTCAAATTTGGCTTGCTGTCCAGGCTTTCATACAGTAGCTCTGCTCTTCTTTTCCTGCCTGGTAGAATTAAAGTAAGTAGTTGAGGGAGAGGAACAGGCCAAGCCTGTACAAGTAGCTTCTTGTTGCCTCCCATTTCTTTACTGGAATTCGGCAGTGTTTTATCTCTGCACACACAAACAGGCATTGTGAGGATTAGGAGGAAAGGGATACAAATATAAACTGGAGCTATTGAAAGTTGTGATTGTATTCATTGTATTGATTGTATTGATGTCAGATTCACTTAACAACCAGGTTACTAACTTATCAACTGCAGTGATTCACTTAACAACTGTGGCAAGAAAGGTCATAAAATGGGACAAAACTCACTTAACAAATGTTTCATTTAGCAACATAAATTTTGGGCTCAATTGTGGCTGTAAGTTGAGGACTACCTGTACTGTATACTACTCATGACATGAAAAACAAAAAAGGAACGGCATTGCTTTCATGGGCAGGAAGGATAGAGTAAAGACATTGGATACAACATCTTCAAACAAGTAGTGAATGATGGAACAATATCAGCTAGACTATGTGGATAATTCTTTAATATGATGGTTATCCAAATTTATGTTCCAAACACTGATGCAGAAGAAGAGATCAACCAGTTTTATGGTCAAGTTCAATCTGAAATCAACAAAGCATGCAAACAAGCTGCTTGTGGTTGATGATTAGAATGCCCAAGATGGAAATAGTAAGGAAAAAAATGTAGTTGAACTATAGAGCCTAGAGTGATGCAAAATAATGTTTCATTGATTTATGCCAATCCAATTATTTCTTCAATGCTAAATCAGACTTCAAACAATCAAAATGATCCCTGTATCATGAATGTTCCCAGACAAAGCATACAGAACTCAAAATGACTGTTGTTGGTGTAAGAAGGTGGAAAAGCTTCATTATAACAGCAAAGTGGTAGTTAGGGAAGGAAAAGATCATGAATTATTCATGTGCAAGATCCAAGTTGAGCTAAAGCTGAAGAACAAAGCCAACCAGTTTCTATGATATTGAGCAAATATCCACCATTCTTAAGAATATCAGAAATCACTTCAAATACCAGAAGTGATGGCAGAGAAACAGAGGAACTGTGGAATGAAATGAAAGAGAAGAAAATAAGATGGATATCAGAACAAATAACTAAAATTGCCAAAAAGTTAAGAGGGGACAAAACACAGAATGATGAAGATCTCTAGAAGGAATTTAACAAAGAAGTTCAAAGAATTGTTAGAAGAAACACACACAAAAACACAATTAAATCATATATGTAAAGACATAAAATATCAAAACAGACTGAACTCAGAAGGATGTTCCAGTGCAAGTTGGTATGTTAAAGGATGCCAGTGGATAGATGATAACTGGTTTAAAGAATATTAAACAATGGAAGCAGTATAGTAAAATGTTATACAGTAGGGATGTCAACATCCAAGATACGTACAAGAACATCCAGCATTAAAATATAAAATTATATCACCTTTCTGATTATTACCAATTTGTAAGGCTACAAGAATTGATGGAATATCTAGAGAAATATGGCAAACAACTGAAAAAAATATCAGTACTTCTGGTAAACATCACAGTAGATCAACAACCAATACCAATTTCTTTGCCAATTTCAAAGAAATTAGACTGTGAGGGAATGTGCTCTTGGAGTAGGAGTGGTGAAAGGGAAATTTTGGTAGCACTGTACTTTCCCAGGGAGGAAGCAACACATTCTAGAAAGGGGCACAAAATAAGAGATTGCACAGTCCCAACCTCAATGGGGGATGAAGAGGTTCAGGGTAGCCATATCCTAGAATCTCTCAGGATATATACCTACTAGGTTAGAAAGTTATAGCTTTAGTTTTGCAAGATTTTATCCACTGGGATAACAATTTGACTTGACTGGATTTCATTGTGTCCTCATTGGGCTTAGGCATGATAGAGACTTAACACAATATGAAAACTATCACACAATACCTTTAATTATATTGCTGGCAACTTAATGTTTAGCATCATCCAGAAGAAATTAGAGCCTTACATGGATAGGGAAAAGTGAGATGTTTTAGCTGGATCAAGAAAAAGATGAGGAATAAGAGACTTGCTAATGCATGCTGGATAAGAGGTAAATATCATCATAAAGGCCCGGTCACACTGGCTGACGGATGCAAAACGTTTGTAAAAAGGACACAGCGGACGAGCAAAATATTCTATCCGTTGTTATCCGCACTCAAAAATGCCCCGAATTTGCATGAGCAGAGCAGACAACACAGAAAGGAATGGACAGGGGGAGGACGTAGGGCGGATGGAAAGCGGATGCTCCATGGAAGCCTAGCAGATGGAAGCGGATGGGAGCAGATGGCACATCCACAAGGCTTCCGGGGGAGCACAGCAAAGCGGACGCGGAACGGAAAGAGCAGATGCAGAGCGGATGCAGAGCGGATGAAGCGGATACAGAGCGGAAGCCTAGCGGAAGCCTAGCGGATGCCTAGCGTTCACTGTGCATGCGGGGAGGATGCATTGCGTCAGCCCCGCAGATATAAAGGGAAGCAGCTCGCAAGCAGGTCACCATTCAGAGGAAAGACCTGCTTCCAGACACAGCTTGCCAGCCAGCCAGCCAGCCAGCCAGCCACCCAAAAACCATGGGGAAGAAAAGGAAGCCTCTGCCACAATAGAAGAGGAACATGAGGAGGAGGTGCTAGTGTGGCTGAGGGAGAATGAATATCTTTGGCGGAAGGGACACAGGCTCTACCGAGACACCAAGAGGAAGCAGGCTGCTTGGAGAGAGGAGGCGGAGAGCCTGGGCTACACTTCGGAGGTGCTCCTCGGCTGGTGGAAGCACATGCACACCTGGTACGGGAAGCTGCACCTCAAGAAATCTGGCCAGGCCGCGGTCAAGCTGACGGACAGAGAGACCTATGTGATGGCCAAGTGCAGCTTCCTGGAGGGTGAGATCCGCCACCGAGGAGCAGCCCCTCTCACAACCCTCTCTCTCAGGCAGCCTGCTGAGAGCCAGTCCTCTTCCGGCAGAGAGTCAGCTCCTGTCTCCAGGCAGGTATCTGTGGAGCGTGCCACGACGGAGACCCCCCCGACAGCTGTACTACCCATGGTGGAGCATGTGGAGGACCCCCTGATGCAGTGGGAGCAAGGAGAGGGCACTTCCACCACAGGCCAACCCGCATCCACCCTCAGCTCCACCTCCACCAAAAGGCAGAGAGGCAGACCGGAGGGGCAGAGCCACACTGTCCTGCTGGAGATCAGGGACACCATCAGGAGCAGTGTAGATCTCTTCTCTCAGCTGGTACACACTGATGCCCCATCCTCCAACCGCAAGCCCTTCCTCACCTACGTCAACCAGACCCTCTTGAACATGTTGGAACCCCAATACCAGGTGGTGAAGGACAGGATCACCAATCTTCTTCACAACCCTCCAGACCAAGCTGAACCTGCTCCCACCCAGTCCAGGCCTGCTCCTCCACCCCAGGTGATGTCACTGCCCTTCCAAGGCTTTCCACAGGCCCTCCCCTACCAAGGCTACGGCTACCAGGAGGTCCAGCAGCACAGGCAGACCTTCCCAGTCCAGGCACAGGTACATTGTACGCCACCAGTGCCACTGATGCCACCGATGCCAGCCACGCCACAGATGCCACCCACGCCACCGATGCCACCGACGCCAGTCCTCACCCAGCTGCAGACCAGACAGCCCCATGACACTGCTCCTTCCTCCACCCCACAGCCAAGCCCGGCCTCAGAACATCTGTCATCGGTATTGGGGCTGACACCCCATGTCATGGAGGAAGGGGCTCCCAACATCACGGGGCTGAGCCAGCTGTCTGAGAGCTTCCTCAACACACCATCCCCTGTTGTCCTCTCGGGGCCAGGCACCCCAGTGGCGCCTCAGACCAGCACTCCAGCAGCAGCCACCTCCACAGCACCTGGACCCTTCACCCCTGAGATGATGGAAATGTCTCAGACTGACTGAGAAGAGTGCCAGAGACTGGGTGGCTACCTGTTGACTTTATTTTTGCTTTGGACACTTGACTTGGGTCATTTTTCTTTTACAGCTTGTTATTAATAAAAATTATCTTTGCTTCACACACTTGCTTCATTTATTTTTGTCAGTAAAGTCTTGGTGGAAACTTTTAGAAATGGTTTAAGCCTTTACATGATTGTGGGATGGGTAAAGATAGCAGTGGGATGGGCAGGGATACCTGTGGGATGGGCAGGGATACCTTTGG
>BLBF01000041.1:19807084-19896468 GCA_015471245.1 Laticauda colubrina
TGTGGGATGGGCAGGGATACCTTTGGGATGGGTAATAGCTGTGGGATAGATAAACCTCCAGTGCAAGCATTGTGGGACTGTATGGTCCACCCTCCCAGGTGCCACACCTATGGCCCTTTATTATCAATAATAATGTAATCATTCATCCACACGTCAACATAAACACAACTTTTTATTAAATGCCCTGTTCGTTGTAGGCCCACCCAACATACATGGCCCAATCTCATCAGTGTGATGAGACAGGCTTCCCTTCACGTGAAGCTCTGTTGGGGCCTTGCACATCCACAGTGTCTATCAGGTTTCACCCTTGCCTCCATTCACCAGGCTCCATGTCCCCATTGCCTTGTTGGAGGTCCATGAGCCTGTTCTGCAAGACTGGGTAGCGGGTGCGCATGAGATTGTGCAGGATGCAGCAAGCTTCCACGATCCTCCTCATGGTCTGCGGGCGATGCTGCATGGTGGTGAGAAGTACCTGGAACTTGTTGGCCAGGATGCCAAAAGCGTTCTCCACCACCCGCCTTGCCCTGGACAGCCTGTAGTTGAAGATCCTCTCTTCACGGGTGAGGCATCTGGAAGTGTAGGGCTTCATGAGGTAGGTTCTGAGGGAGAAGGCGTCATCCCCCATGATGAAGTAGGGCACATCTTGTGTGTCGTTGGGCAGGGGGTCTGGATCTGGGAAGCCCATGATGAGGTTGCGTTCCGGCTCCTCCTTGAGGTGACTGGTGTTGTATACCTGGGCATCTGAAGCTGACCCGTTGCCTGAAGCATCGAAGTACATGAACTTGTAGTCAGCATCGACCATGGCGAAGAGGATGATGCTGAAGAAGCCCTTGTAGTTGAAATAAGTGGACCCCGACTTGGCTGGAACTTTGCAGGCCACGTGCTTCCCATCTATGGCTCCAACAGTGTGGGGAAAGTTCCATTTCTGATACCACTGCTCTGCAATTTTCTTCCAGCCTTCTTCAGTGGAGGGGCACTGGAGGAACTCCTCCAGGTATTCTTCGATGATGGCCTGCACCACTTCTCTGACCACAATGCTGATGGTGTTGTGTGGCACCCTCCAGCCATACTGCATGCTCCTGTAGGTGGTCCCTGAGGCCAGGTGGCGCAGAGTCAGTGCCACCTTGAGCCCAGGGTCCAGGCTGGGCCGGAAGTTGGTGTTTGCCTTGGTCAACCTGGGTCTCAGCCGCTCCACAACTTCATCAAACATGGCTGGAGGCGTCCTCATGAAGTTCTGGAATGCACGAGGGTCTTCATTCCTCAGCTCCACCATCAGCTTGTTGTACAGTCTGTACTCTGCTCTTCTCCCGATCCATCTTCGGACCCAGACACTTCTTGGCTGCCTCCTTTTCTTCCCATAGAACAGTTGAAAGAGCCTGTAGATGGCTTCGCACTGTTGCTGAACGATGGTAGCTACCAAAAGGACTGTGTTATGATCCATGGTGGACATCAATGGATGCTGTGGAAGAGCAAGAGCCAGATGAAGGCTGCAGAGGTCTGCACAGCAGGGCTGCTGGACTGAAAGTGAAATCCAGGTGAGTTCCTCCCCCTTTTTATAGGCAATATAGGTTTTCCACTAGGTGTCCTTTTGCATCCTCTAGGCATCCTCTAGACATCCTTAATATCCGAGATAGGTCCCCTCTGTGAATGTTTTTTCCGTTTTAAATGCTTTATTTGCGAGCTGCATCCACTTTCATCCTTTCTCCGTCTGTGCTACTTACGCTGTGCGTCCGTTCCGTGTCCGTTTCGCTTCCTCCCTGTGTCCATTTTCCGCTGGAGCGGATTTGAGTTGCGTGGATGGGCGGTGGATGCCTCGCGGATATAGCGGACGCGTAACGGATGACGACGGATGTAGAACGGATGTTCCCCGTATGCGTTGCGGATGCAGAATGAACGCGTTGGATACATTTTCCACTCAAAAAGTTTTAAACAGCTCAAAACTTTTTGAGCGGATGGAACCTCAGTCAACGGATGCTGGACGGATAGAGAGGATGAAAAACGGAGGCAGTGAGTACAGAATGGATTAATCGTATTAACCAACGGATGGCAAGTGTTTCTCTCCATTTTACATCCTCTTTCCATCCGTTGGTACAGTGTGACATGGGCTTAAGATAATAGGTGTTTCATTGATAGAAAAGTATTTGATTATATCACACATGTCAAGCTGTTGAATCGCCTTAGGAAAGTGGGAATCTGAGAATATTTCATTGTCTTCATGAGAAACCCATACATAGCTCCAATCTGAACTGGGCATTGTGAAATAGATTACAGTAAAAAAAAATAGAATAATGATTATTGTCAACATAAAGAAGGCCAAATTAAGGGCAACAGATTCAATATTGGTCTTAGAATGGAGAGTAAATATATTGAAATTACAGGTGGTTGTTTCTTTTAGGATTGTCTATCAAATGTAAAGGAACCAGAAATGAAAAACACAGATTCTAAACTCTCCACAAAAGCTAATTCCTTCCTAAGTTATATTTTAGAACCGAGTTTCTTGACTCTAGCCAGCAGTTACACAGAAGCACTTGCTTTGTGCAAATAGTTTTCTTAAATAATAAATTAATGCATTGATCTGGGGACACTATTTTAGGGACAGCTTTAAGGATGGGAAATTGCAGCTTGTTATTTTTGTTCATTTTTCCTACTGAGCTATCTACTACATGGTTTCCTTCAATTTTCCAGTCTGGAGCAGACTCATGGGTGGGTTTCTACCAGTTCTGTCCACCTCTGTAGAACCGGTAGCTCTGAAGAGCAGCAGACATAGAACCGGTTCTATGTCTGCTGATATTTTTGCCCACCCTCCCACCTGGGCTCTTACCTGATCTTTATTTCCTGATTTTTCAACTTCAGCTGTTGAAGGAGGCACAGCTGTAGTTAAAAAAACAAGAAAAGAGGGCTGTTTCAAAGGCTGCTTCTTGGCACATAGTGTGCTAATGACAATTTACAGGCCCGGCTCACAGCAGGCAGGGAAGCTCGTAAATCCCAAACCGGTAGTTAACCCTGTTGTATCCCACCCCTGAACAGACTCTATCAGTAATAGAATTTATTTCAGCAGTGAGACTGAATGTGTAATTGTTGTATTAGGTGGAACCTGTCCTGCCTTTATTTCTCCCACATCAAGGGAATAACCCACAAGTAATGGAATGTAATCTGGATTCCCAGGAAAGAGGGGCCACATTCCAGAAGAGCAAGAGGCAGCAAAGTTTAGATACTGTAGTTAGGTTGGGAGGAATAGGGTCAAGAGAGCTCCTCCCTAGATATTCTCAGAGTATATCTTGAATGATGCAAGTAGTAGCTTTAGTTTGGCAAGATTTCTGTCTATAGGCAAGGAACAATAAAGGAAACTGCTTAGAAGTAACTCTAGCTTGCATGTCTTTCTTGGTTTTTGGAGCCTGACATCACTTTTGGTGTGGGACATGACTGGGGCAACCCCTTTTGATTCTTGGATTGAATCATTAGCTGAAGGTTTGTATCTTAATTGCATTTGATCCTATTAATCCGACAAGTTCACTTCCTTCTCAAAGATACGTGCAGAAAGTTGGGTTTCTCCATCCTTCCTATAATAGTTGTTTGAGGGCAGGGCGGAGCTTCCTTTTGATGATGGGATGTTCCACTTTTTTTTTTGTCATTCATTGCTATTACTTTTGCTTGCAAACTATAGTTAGTTCTTAGAGGAAGGGAGATACTGGCCCAGATGTCTGCCCATGGCTATAATAAGAAATAGAATAAGACAATAAAAGTTTTTGCTAAATAGGCCTTATAGGGAAATGATGGAAGGGATACCCTTCTTCTTTATTGTCTTCCTGGACACTTTAAATAAAAGGTGTTTCCTGTTTTCTGGTGTAAGAGCAGAAATACTAAATGAATGGAAGTAGTGCTCCCAACCTGTCTAGGATTTTTGTCTGAGCTGAAGAAGATAAAATATTTTAGTTCAGAGTGGTTTGAAGCCAGATCAATTCTTTACCCTGGATTTGCAAAATGTTTCTTGGTACTCATCTGGATATCTATTCCACCTATATTTGTTTATGGGGGGAGGGATTACAGGAAGTAGTGCAAAGCAAATCTGTATTTTCAACAATGCCTCTTGGCCTTATGAAGCATCAGAAAATAGTATACAAAACTGGGCTGCAAAACCTCAGACGCCCACTAAGGAGTAGCAACAGTCAGATTTTTACATACCTCTTCTCTACCATCTAGTGGACATCAGGATTGTGGGGTTGTTGTTTTTTTGCCACCCAAATATTACTTCACTCATGTAAATGCTTGGAAATGGCAATAATTTCATTATAATCTCCCCAGCTGTTACAGGATGTTGATGAAGTTATCTGTTCAATGGTGTCAAATTCTATGCGGTTCTATGGACCAGCTCTCCGCCCATTTTCTGATTTTGTACAGCTTCTTTGGGTTGTTTTATGCTCTGGCTGGTATTAGCTTTGATGATGTCTACCTGTTGTGTGTTATGGTGCCCACTTTTAACACTGACCATTCCAAACATAACTGCCTTTTCCAGGGCATTGGATCCTGTGAAATGAGTAAAGGGGAATTTTGTAATTTTTCCCTTCCAGCGATGTCCTTGATTTTATACACTTCAGTATAGGCTTATTTGTCATCTTTGCTACAGGGGTGTTATTCAGCAGGTTCTGACCAGTTCCGGAGAACTGGTAGTGGAAATTTTTAATCGTTCAGAGAACTGGCAAATCCCACTTCTGACTGGAGATTTTACAGTATCCTTCCCCTGCCACACCTACCAAGCCATGCCCACAGAACCAGTAGTGAAAAAAATTGAATACCACCATTGCTTCGCTATCCAAGGAATACATGGGATCCATTTCCAACATCACAATTCAAACAAGATGATTTTCCTCCTGTCTAGCTTTTTTCATGTCCCAACTTTCATAACTGTTGTAGCTATTGGAAACTAATGTGCATTTGGTGGCCAAACTGATATCCTTGCTTTTCCATGCTCAATTAATGCGCATCATTGCTGTGTGACCTATTCACAGCCATTCAACACTTAATTCTGGACTTCATTCACTGCTTTGATCAATCTGCAGTCCTAAGAAAATGAACTCTTGCATGCATTCAACCTCTTTACTATCAATTGTTATTTTGACATTTCCATTCCACGCATTGGTCACTGTGAATTGTTAACTAGAAAGACTTCAAATGGTCCTCCTTTTCTTCAAAATAACACGCAGTCAATGCAAAATAACCTTTTGCATTGAACTGCTTGCTTGACTTAAGCTGATTCAGATAACAGATAATCAGAGTTGGAAGGGACCTTGTAGGTCATCTAGTCCAACCCCTGCCTAAGCGGGAGACCCTACACCATTTGTGACAAATGGCAGTTCATTTGCTCTGAAAAACTATTGATGGGTTTGTATGTCATTACCAGAGAAAAACCACTTTTACAGGTCATTCTTGATTTATGGCTAGTCATTTGATGACCACTCAAAATAAGATAGACTTTTAAAAACCCACTTACGACCAGTCTTCCTCCATAGTCATGTGATGGCATTTGGGAGCACTTGGCTGTTGGTTCTCATTGATGACCAGTTGTAGTATTCCAGTCATGTGACCCCAATCTGTGACTTTTTGTGTGTGTCCAGATATGCTGGATTTGCTTAATGATGACATGGTTCACTTAATGACCACATGATTAACCTACCAAATCTGGTGTCTCGCTTTACAGCCATCATAAAAAGGATCATAAAATTGAATCCAGTCTTGACTTACAATCACAATGACTTACAACTGAAATTCCAGGCCCCATTGTGGTTGTAAGTTGGAAGACTATCTGTACCCAATTTGGGGTAATTTACCCATATTTGGGGTATATTGTTTTCCTCTGTTTCCTGCTTAATACAGCTCAAAACCAAGAAACAAAATAATTACAGTAACAATAGAAACATGAGTCTCCCAAAGAAGCACAGTATGCCAGGCTCCTCTTGTTTATCTATTTTGAGTTAACAATCCCTGTCTTTCTCTATGAAGAAGCATATGAGCAAGGAAATGTAATTCAGCAGAAGCCAAATATGCAGAACTGAAATGACCAGCACTTCTTAGTTTATAAAAAGGAGCAGGTTGCTGATGATGGGGAAAGAGTAGCAGTAGGAAGTCGTGCAGTGAGAGCATTTCTTGGCATTGTAGGAAGAATTTCCTCTTTTGTGTAATTGCCCAGTATCTGCTATGCTCGCAATACTGGAAATATTCTTGGGCGAGCAGCTCAAGTCACAGAGTAGACATGGATGCCACACATAGTTGACTGTGAAAAAAACAACAAAAAGAAGCAAAACTGGGCACTTTCTTTTATACCTAGAATAATTTTATCTTGACTATAAAGCACTTTGCTATCTAGTGTTGCACAACCATCAGAGGGACTATTATAACCTTAGGTGGCAGATTCTGGCAGTGGGTAGCAATGGTAGCACTAGCCATCATGAAATATTCAGCCATTTCTTTCAGTAAAAAGATAGAACCTGCCTTGCCCTCTGCCCTCAGTTATCCTGCTGCCTTAAGTTTCAACTGCCAATCCACTCAGCAAAGCTGTTCAACAAGATCAACTACAGGGAAGATTCAAAAAAGTCAATATGGTGACCACAGCTACATAATTGCACCACCCCATCTAATATTTTTACATGCCTGTCAAAAGAGGTGGGCTTTAACCACCATCTTGATATAGCCGTATTAGGACAGCTAAGATTTCCAGTAATCAGTTTGATAAAGAAGATCACTAAGTCACAGATACTGTACATGACAGAAAAGCAGCAGTGTTTTATTTTGTTTCTGCTACAGCAGGGCATTATATTGGGCTTCAAAACAGTTAGGAAGCAAAGTTTAAAGCCAATCAAAATTCCTGGAAGATTTTTGAAATACTTCTTAGAGATGGTGCATTGCAAAATTGAAGATATTTTCATTTAGCAAGGTTTATTCCCAGCAATAGTGCACTGTTTTCAAACTCAGAATAATTCAGAATCGGAAGGGACCTTGGAGGTCTTCTAATCCAACCCCTTACAGACAAATAGTTGTCCAATCTCTTCTTAAACATTTCTGTGATCTTATCTGAATAATAAATCCTAAATTGATATTACCAGTAGTGTAATTACCAGATATTACCAGTCTTAGTGTTAGTGTTGTGATTCCTTAGTTTGGAATAATATTTGAGCATTAGAAGCTCAAATAAATTGTTTCATTAGCAGCATTTTCATGACCTACAAAGTATTTGCTGCTAATCCTGTGGTCAACCACAATCAAACTAATTTTTGTACTTGTAAAACTTTTAGCTTGGAAAATTTTAAAATGGAAGATTATTTCATGTAAGAGAAAATTCTATTTCTAGTTCGTCTTCAGCAAATCCTTTACACTGTAAATACTTCATCAGAGTCTGAAGGGAAATCATTAGCAAGGAAGAGATGGTTTTAGAAATTTTTTTTTAGCACATATGAAAAAGAATTAACTTTCCAGTGCTTTGGATTAAGACATAAGCAGCTGGAGGAAATTGAAAAACAGAACAGACTCATTTTTACAAAGCAGAAATAAAATGCACTTCCTCACACTTTAAGCTACTCTAACAAAGCAGGAAGAGAAGTTATTCACAAACTGTTTTTTTTTTTAAAGTTCACTAATGGAACAGTACAGGGAGTTGCCAAATCTGAAAAACTGCACTAAACTTTAGTACCGTTTGATAAGGTTTAGTTCAAAATGTTAGATCATGATTCAAGTATTATGGGAATCCAACTATGATCTATTCAATCCATTATGTTAAATAAATCTGTGACTTTGCTTCCAGATGAGTTTTTTTTTATAGTGGAATTATATCTCACCACAAATTGTGTATAGGACATCAGTTTTTCTTGCATCCAAATTAAGGCTAATGAAGTTATTTTTGCAAATGAGAAAGAACAATCCAAAACTCTTTCTTCCATCTTTTGCATATACATATGCACACATATACATACATACATTATTATTATTATTATTATTGATAAATTTATTGCTCACACTGAGGTCATATTTGATGTGTATCTGTGCTTGTAGTTGTAGTCATATGTGTATCTGTGCTTGTAGTTGTAGTCATATGTATCTCTACTTTAAGGAAGAAATTTAAGGCAGAAATTCAAAACACATTTTTCTTCAAAGAAAATCTTAATACTGTTGGTGGCTTATCATAGCCCTTTGTTGCTGAACTAGCAAGCAGCTTTTGAAACTCTTGAAATTAGTGGAACTATATGAATGAAGAAGTTTAGAATTATGCTAGAGTAGGAGTAGTAGGACAAAACTGGCTACCACAAATTGTTTAACCAGCTCAATGGTGCCCTCATATGGAAAAAATAGGAATACTAGGAATAATAGGAAATTGTTTTATATTGTTTGTATTTCTGAATATAGCTAAACCTTGAGATTTTTTTAAAGCATGAAGGAAATGTCATGAGACCATGACAAAATAAAAATAGTTGTGTGATACTTCATGCTGAAATATAAGGCTAGGATGTGAGCCTGTTTTGGTGGAAATCTTTTTCAGAAGAAAAGACTTATGATTTTTGTGAGACCATCTGGGACTCACATCCCACTACCTTCAGCTGAAAAAAATGCCTCACTAATCTTTCTTTCAAGACATCTCCACATGACACATCATTCCTTTCATCCCCAGATCACAGGAAAATCCAGCTAGGGTTTCTGACCTGATGTGGAAGTGGTTTTCCATCTTCTCCCAACACACCTTGGCATGATGTATGATGTCTAAGGTGATGACAGGATCCCAATGATATCAGTTGAGATCTGCCCAAATCCTATTGGCCAGTTTCAGCAAGGGAGGGTGTGCTACGCCCTTTTGGTTATAAGCTGTGAAGGGAGAGTAGGTTTTATATTTGATAAGTTCTCATTAATTTGCCAGTTTTTCCTAAGTGAATTCCTGTTACGCTGCAAGAACAAGAAAAGTGGCAGAAAAGTTGAAACACAAAGAGGGAAGAAGATTGATTGTACTGGATTTGTTGGTTCTTCCAAAAAAGTCCAGAAACATAGGATCATTTGGTAAATGTCATTCTTTTGAAATCTGCAGTGAGTCAAAAGTAATGTGAAAAATGAGGTGATGAACCTGAGAAATAATTTCTGCTTCCAGATTCTCTGTGAGTTACCAATGTTGCACAAAGGACAGCTAGTTTGGTATAGCAGTTAAGGCATCAGGTTAAAAACCAGAAAACTATGAGTTCTAATTCTGACTTGGAAAGGCAGTTGGGTAACCTTAGGCCAATGACTTTCTCTGAGGCTTAAGAAAAAGGCAATGGCAAACCACTTTCGAAAAAAAAAAATTGTCAAGAAAACTACAGGGATCTGTTTAGGGCAGGCAGTCTGAGAATCAGATACAATTGAATGGAAGAAAAAAAATATACACATAAAATCTGGGAAGGGAGGATATGATTTAAGGAGTCATGTTGTTCTTTCCAAAGTTGGCCTGTGAGGGCTTTCTTATTTTAGCCAGAGCTACTCCACATAAATGCTGTGATGCCTGCAGCTGAGTGTCAAGCTTCCCACTAGGAAGCTGGATGGGCAGTGAGAAAAAGGCACACAATGATGCTATAAATTCTCATATATTGCAGAAAAACTAAGAAGCCACAAAGGAAGAACTCCAATAGTTGCTGCATATTGAATAGAAGTTCCATTTGTATTGTAATCAAAATCCAAATTCTTGCATCACTTTCTCCTGCTCCTTCCATGTAAAGGAAGCAACTCTTCATTGGATGAGAGACAGACTTTCCATTATTCCTTGATTTGGTAACGGATGGATTTACTATTAGACTGTTTGCCTCTGATCCTGTGAGAATTCTCTCACAATCACACAGAATCTTGGTGCACTTATCCTCCTATATCCCCTGAATAACAATGAAGCTTGTCTTTTCCTCCCCCAGCCTGAGCCCATTTTAGAAGCACTAACTGATGGATGGTGCCCCCATTGACAGAAAATGTGTCAATTGTACTTTGCTTGCTTAGTTGTAAACAGAAGAATGGCATCATCAACTTCCTTAAGAATAGAGATAAACCTTGGGGACGATGCAAATATCATTTCAGACAATCTCTTCTTAAAAGTTTCCAGTGTTAGAAAACCTCTGGAGACAAGTTGTTCCAAATTGTTAAGGCAGGAAATTTCTCCTTGGTTCTAGTTTGCTTCTCTCCTTGATTAGTTTCCATCCATTGCTTCTTGTCCTGCCTTCAGGTGTTTTGGAGAATAGACTGACTCCCTCTTCTTTGTGGCAACTCCTAAGATATTGCAACGCTGCTATCATGTCACGCTCCCATGTCACTGCTATCATGTCACTCCTTTTTATTAAACTAGACATACCCAATTCCAGTAACAGTTCTTTATGTTTTAGCCTTCAGTCCCCTAATCATCTTTGTTCCTTTTCTCTGTACTCTCCTTGCACATTGTATGGTCCAGCCCATGCTTACTTGCTTCTGGACAATCCCAATGAAGAAGAGTGCAACTGCTGAATAAGATGATAGCTAATTTAGGAGCAGCAATGGAGAAGAAGGTGTTGTGGCTCCTCCCTTCCTCCATCCTTCCATTCATGATATCCCTATATAATGACTGCTATTGGGACCCTACACAATCAGGTTTATTGAAGGCATAAGGTAAAGGGGAACTTCAACCTATCTGTGGCTTAGGTTCCAAAATGATCGCGCTTATCTAATTTTGTGTCCTATAAGAAAAAGCTAAGTGATATATGTTATGAAAATTCATATTCAGGGAGCATGAAACTTAGCTGAGTGGAAAGATATAAAATTACTTTGCAAATCAGAACCATCAATTCTTCTGTACAGTAAAAATTTTATACTTCTGTTTTCAAACCTTGCTTTTATAACATGTTAAATTCCTGGCTCCTTTGAAGTTAACTTTCCCTAGTCTTACTTCAAGATTCCAATCAAGTCTCCTCAAACATTGGATTACTCCTACCAGAGTTTGTAGCCAGTATGGTTAATGGTCATTATACTCCAAAACATACTAGATTTAGTAAAGCTATTCTAACCCATGCATCATACTGAGACCATGGAATAAAATCAGTGTAATCTCTGGAATTTAATTCTAAATAGATCAAAATCTATTGCATTAGAATTTCAATAGAAATTGTTATAATATTTAGGAATATATGTGGTGAAAAATAGCATACACATGATAGCCCAGAATTATTACAAGGTATAGCTACTAAAATTAGGCAATTTATTACTCCGTCCATCTTTTTTTTTCTGAAACAGTTTTGGAATCTAGGGAACAAATGCTTGGAGAAATATACAGTACTTCAGAGCTGTGTCTATAATCCAAAAAGTATACTTTAGAAACTGAAAATCATAAATACATAATGATGTACTCAGATCTATAGCTTCTGGTTCTAATAAATGGAACTGAATTGATTCTGGCAACGATGAAAGGAACTCAATATTTTTTGAATAAGCACAATTTTACCCTTGTGCAGAATCAGTATCAGATAACTGTTTTACATTAAAAAAAAGCATCTTGATATACTGTAAAATCTGGCACAATATTCTACAGTAGTAGAATTTATATAACCAGATCACACACACCTTTATGTGTTAACAATTCATATTTTAATTTGGAAGTGCTCAATAAATATGTATTTCCTATTTCAGTTAAATTGCAGAATAACTAATCTTGCTATGTTATTTCATATTTTTTCAGGGATAATGCACACCCCAAATGTAGTATTTGGAGATGAAGCATTGGTTCCATCCATTTTATTTCATTTATTTTGAAAGTAAACATTTTCTTGAATTGAGGTTCGCTCCTTATGAGTACGTGAATGCATTTGTATTTTTTTCTTGGCATTCATTCAGAAGTTATCTATGGCTTTCATACTGCCATTTATTGGTCATCTGGATTTTTGCAGCCCAGATATATGATAGTAGCTCCATAAAGAACAATCCATTCTATTTTTCTTGCTGTAGTTCTCCCCTCCTCCCATTTTTCTCCTATATCCATATTCTATTCTATATTATCTTGTGTAGTGGAACAGTTGACATACATACAAAAATGCATATATACACGAACAACATACATTACGTGGAAGATTGAATGTCTCTCTCAGAAACCCTATGGATCTTCACAGTTTGATCCTGCTTCTTGATCTGGGACAGTGGCTCGGCAGATCCCACTTCCATCACTTTCTTTCCCCACCTGATCCTGTTGTAATAATTTGTATAGTGCCACTTTTGGGTTGTACAGTGTTGAAGTATGAGGAAGCCCCTCCTTGGCTGTGAAAGGCATCTGGGTGACCACGGGCCAATCACTTTCTTTCACCCAAATTCACCTCGGGGAGCTGTTGTGGGGAAAATAGGAGAAGGTGTGTTGAGTATTGAATTATTTCTATAAATGAAAATGTGGGATATAAACAAACAAACAAATAAAACATAAATAAAATATGATTAGAGGAAAAACTTCTTCCCACCTCCTGAATATCCCACTTCCCAAAGAATGAAGTGAGGGAGCAAAAATCAAATTTTATTTTTATTAAGAAAAAGAGAAAGCTATACAAATGTTTTAACTTTAAATATTAAAATGAAACTATTTTGTACTAAAAAGGATTAAAACACTTTTCAGGGATTAATGGCTGGGCTTTAAAAAATAATAAAACACAACAGATAATAGAATGTTCTGAGAAGACCACAAGATGGTGCTAGTATGTTACAAAGTGAATTTCTCTGTTCCAAAGTCCCAGTAAAGAGATGGGAGACTCCCAGATATTACATCAACATCACCAGAAGACATTAGAGTTTTTTTTTTAAAAAAAGATCATTGAGAACAAGAGTGAAATATGAATCAACAATGACACTAAAAACCCACTTTCTTAATTTATATAATTTTAAAGAATCTTACATTTTATTTTAAAGAATTTTATGGTATATAAACACCATAAAACAAATCGGAATCCCAACGTAAATTCCTCACTAGACTGTTATTTATTTCTACAGAAATAAAAGACTAATTAAACAGATTTTCCTGTAGTTTTTTCAATATATCTGGACTTTCCCCAGATTCCTAGATATTCTGGCTATTTAACAGAGGCTGCTTGAAGTGATGATGTACCTTCACTTGTTTCCTGGCCTTGTCCAACAGTTTCTTTTTAAAGGAACAAACCCACTTTTTTTCCTTACCCATCTCTACAAATAAAGTCTCTCACTATGTGATAAACAGTATTTCTCCCTTATGAAGATGTTGATTCTAAGAACTCTTCTCCATTACCCTTAATGTAAGGAAAGAGGAAAATGCCTGTCATTTTTTATTTATTTAAATCATTTATACAGCCAACAGATATAATGCGTGCAAGGTAAACACTTAGATAAAGTCACTTTTTCCTACAGTAACAAGGAAGGTAGGACAGTTGATGTTTTTACATAAACCAACACAACTTTTATGTTGTGTCACCTTGGCTCTGGTGTGTCCTCCTGTCTCGAACAATGAAGCTCTAACAATGAAGAGAATGGATCCACCCGACTTTTTTCTGTACAGGCATCCCATTAGATTTTGTTAACTATAATCCCAAAGGTTCTTTTTTCCAAGAGGCAACTGGACTTTGTTTTTGTTTTTTGTTTCTTTAGAAAACGTTTTGCTTCTCATCCAAGGAGCTTCTTCAATTAATTCTCACTAAAGGTTTTTACTTCGGGACAATCCTGACCTGTCCTGGATGATTTGAGAATCTCCAATTAACAATTGGACATCTATCTGGAAATCCGAACGAGATCTCGCTTAAAAAAAAAAATGATAACGGTGATAATTGGGACTTTTAACTTTTTCATGGGCAGCATCCATTTCTTTTGGGCGCGTAACCAACTTCGCAAGGAAGAACGGGCCTGAAGCCCCCACCGATTTGCTCCCTCCTCCCACCCGCGATGTCAGGCCCCGCCTTCTGACGTCACTAATTCGACAGGGTGAGAGAGGCATTCCACAAGGTGGCTCCCGAGGAGGGAGGTCACGTGATGGTTTCAATATGGCGGCGCCGTGTTGCTGTCCAGCCTCAACGCCTCCACCTCTGAGGGAATCGCGCTTCTTCCGGCTCATGGAGTTCCTCCGCGGCCGGAACTTTTGAGCGCCAATCCCGCTCCGGTGAGGGTAGGCCGGGACGAAGGTCTTTCAGTGCGAGAAGGCCATGCAGTTCCCGGCCCGCGAGGAGAACACTCGCACGAAGAGTATGTTCGTCTCACGGGCCCTCGAGAAAATCCTCTCCGAGAAGGAGGTGAGGCGGCCCCCTCACGGACAGCTGAGGAGAGCTTGCCAAGTGGCACTAGGTAAGTTGAAGGAGCGAGCGGAGATCGGCCTTTGGACGTAGGCGAGGTTTGATTAATTCGGTTTCTCCACAGCCACCCCCGCCCGCTGCCCTCGCAGGGCTCCCCGGAGCCTGTCAGATGTTGGAAGCGCAGCTGGCGATAATTGGCGCTTCCATCCCCAGCCCACCTCCTTCGCCCAGCGATTCCCCCTCCCCCGGAAGACAGTCAAAGGCAGCCACCAAAGGGCGCTGGTTGAGCCTGAGGAGGCTTTTCTGCATTATCAACTCCAGACCCAGGCCCGCCTAAACTCCCCTTTAAAGGAGCCAGATACGAAACTCTAAACTCTGTCTCCAGTTCCCGAACGGTGGATCTCCTCCTCAAGGCATCCTCATACATTTCTTGCCCTTTGATGGAATTCCTGGCTCAGCCGTCTGTCAGCTTCTGTAAAAGTTACACATCTTTGGGTGTGAAGGTGCAGATTTGCTTCTATGGAGTCCACAGCAAAATCCCTCTGTAATAACCAGCTTGGGACCCTGTTCAAGGTTCTAGATTCATCATTCCTCAGGGTCAGTGAAAGGAGAAATCTAACTGATCCCATAGTGAGGATCTTTATCTTTACAGGAGCTCTCCGTCAAGTGTCTGGGGATTCATAGATTCTACATACACAGTTTTCCTGGCTCTCTCGTTGCTGCGTAATAATGTCAACAAATTAATGCAGTTGGTGGAGTCAGGACTTGTCATCAGAACCTGTTCTGTAAATTTATCTGCCACGTTGGATCCTCCCCGGTTTGTAAACAGCTGACTGTATTTCAGATCTTCTGGCAGGAAGTGCAAAACAATCCTCTGATCAGGTTAATTTGTATAAGAAAATATTTCTCTTTGATTCAAGAAATGAAAGCAAGATTTGCTTTGCTTATCTTACTGTAGCATGTGGTACTGCTTGCTATGAATTTCCTGGGCTAAGCAAAGACATTTTTTTTCAGTTTCGGATCAAATGGATGGACTGTGGTGTTTATTTATTTGTTTTACAATTTTTATGACCCTAGTAATATTTTTGGAATTCTGATTGGGCAAAATCTCTTATTATAAAAACAATGAGTTTACTAAAGGAATAATCCACTGGGGGCAAGGAAGTATAAATGAAATTTGAACTATTTTTTAAAAATTGTCAGTGAGACTTTTATAAAAAAAATTCACAATTGGTATGCATTATATTATGTTTTCAGTCCAAATATAAAAGACAATCTGACAAATTTTGAAGGACAGTTAAATTTAATAAATGTATGTTTTCAACAAAGTGATCATTGAGATATTTTTTTCCTGAAAAATATGTCAACACTATTTCTAAGACGCTGTCTTTATCAGAATTGCACAGCCCTGTGGGTAATGAGATTGATTTAAGTTGCAGTTTTTGCACATATATTTAGGATTAAGTCGACTGAATTTACTAATCTGTTCTCATATTGCATTCATTTTTTACCTATGAATCATATTGCTTTTCACACAATACACTAAGCAACCAAGCAAATACAACTTTGTGCTGAATTTATGAATGTGGAGATCAAACATAATTGTCTGAATTCAAATTCTAATTTCAATAAACTAGTACATGAGAATGGAGCAGTGTATTGCTAAGCAATCCGCTTGCTTAACTAATCAATTGTAATTTATTTTGCAGTACAGTTTTATCTTTTGCATAAAAAATTGTTAAATTTATATTGCATGCTGTTGTTTATACATTATAGTCCTTTCAGCTATTTATTAAAAAACTGTCACTCTGATATTCAATTAAAATATTGGCCTGTTCATATTGTATTTAAGCAGTAATCAGTGATGTGGATACTGGCAAGGGGTGTTTTGATATGGCCTTCTTGATTTTGCAAACCTGTTAGTAACTTTCTGTATAATTGAATGTGGCATCTTTCCAAAATTTCTAAAAGTTGGTTGTATTGTTTTACAACAACTCCTTTTTAAAAGGATAATTCATAATAGTTCTGGGGCAATATATCTTGTTCATGATTATTGTCATGTTTCACATTTTATCTTATTCCATATAGAATTCTGGAATATAAATTAGTAAAATTTAATTTAGTCAGGCATGGTCTTGATTGATATTAGATGTATCAGAAATCAGATCAAACACTAAGAATTCATTTTCAATGCTTTTCAGTGAATCAAGACTCTATAATGAATCTAGTTCATCAATGGTAGTGTTTTATTTTATTTATTATTTGATTTGATTTGCATAGCCATCCATCTTGCCAGAGAGTTTTACGCTGTCTGTAGTTTTGAAACTCACAGATTTAATGATAGACAAAAAAACTGTAATACCTTTGTAGTATTTGCCTTATTTGAAGATTATTTGAGAGTCTTAGATGTAATATTACTTCAGATAGTGAGATGGGTATGTATCAATTATATAAATAGTAAATGAGAAAAATGAAATGACTCCTTTTAAAAGGTATGTGTAAGTACAGTATTAGACAATTTAGAGGTACAAAGTGCAATTAAAATCACTATCTTTTACAAGCTGAAAGGCTGCAGTTGTAACATGGTTTTATTAAGCTGAAGAATATTCCTTCGTAATGGATAATAGTTGTATATCTGTATGGTGAACCTATGGCATGTGTGCCACAAGTGGCACACAGAGCCATTAGTGCTGGCATGCGAGCTGCAGGCAAACCTACCTCACTGTGCATGGTTTTTCAGGCCAAATAGGCCCGTTTTGTCACTTCCTGTAATACCAGAAGTGACAAAACAGGCATATTATTTGGCCTGAAAAGCCTTGCAGAGGTTTTTTCCAAGCCTCTGAAAGACGGAAAAAGGCCTCAAACCAGCCAAAAAATCAGCTGTGAGGTGCAGTGCAGGTAAGGCGATGGAGGGATTGCGTGCGCATGTGCAGTGGGTGGGGATGTACGCATTGCATTCTGGGATCTGGCACGTGAGTGTGCATGCACTAATGTGTGCACAATTTTTGGCACAGGAGCCCCAAAAGGTTAGCCACCACTGCTGTATATTATTGAAATATTCTTTGAAAACATTCATTCATAATTCAAAAAATTTGTTCTGATGCCAACATTGTTTTGATATTCTGTAGCAAATAACACTATTTGCATTCTGCCCTATTCCACTTAACTTCCTGAAGTTCAGAAAACACAATGCATAACTTCTAAAATATCTATGAAACTAGTTGAAACCATGGTAAGAATCTTACCGCAGCTGACAGTACTCAACTCAAACGGTGACTCCAACTGCCATCTGTCACTAAAACTGTTCTTATCTGCAGTTCTGCAGATACAGGAAGAAAGGAAACATGATAGAAAATTTCTTTGAAATCTTTTCTGGTAACAACCACATACTGAACGTACATGTTTTTTTTGTACCAAATACATTGTTGATCCAAGATTTACTATAAAATATCTATAGCTTTTTAATGGTGAATGTAATCTTTCTCCCAAAATACACATCAAATTATATCCTGATATATTTCAGTCTGGAATTGAAATAATCACCATGTGTTTTCAACTCCTGAACTAATTAGGTGCATCTGAGTTTTGCATTATGAGGAACATAAAATTTTGATCTAATTTAGAAGAATTAATTCTAATATTGCCAAGTAAGTGTTGTTAAAATGCAGTTGTTCATTCTTTTCACAAAACAGTGAATTGTGATTGACAGTCCCAGTGGATTTATCAGCATTTAGCATTAAAAATTGAGCATTCTGTTCTAGCTTACAAGCGAATCTTGTTGGTTTTCTTTTCTATTCCTATTCTTCTCCACACATTAAAATTAACTGTATTATGATGTTAAAAATTGTATAATAGAAACTATATGAAATTAATAACCTTAATAGTAACTTATATTTTTATGGCTATGAAAATAGGCTTATATCCCATTACACAGCTTGTCAGAACCACCTTTAGAAATTATCACCATGAAAATTTAGTAGTCATTATTTAAGCTTTATGCATGTCATGTTCTTTTGATTGGACATAATTTCTGTAGCTACTCATCTATCATATGTAAGTTCACATGTCAATTTTTGAAATTGTTAAAGTATATGTTAATCTATGAAAGACCATAGTATGATAAATTTCTTGCTTCTACTACATTAAATAGGCTACTCTTTGAAAATAAAGTGTGCATTTAGACTGCTTAAATCTGGGAATATTCCAACTTCCCCATTCAAAGATGGGGCACAATTTTGGGAAGGAGGGGTTTTCCAGACACAAACCTCCTTCCCAATGAATAGGTCAGGACAGGAAGGTTTTTACTCAGTTTCATCTCATGTGCCAATTGAGCCAATTGCACCAATTCTTAGAACACAGGCCCTCAGACAGTCATTCATGCCCTGATCCCTTTACAGCTGGACTATTGCAATGCACTCTACATATTACTGCCCTTGAAGAGCTGGTCCAGAATGCAGTAATGTGGACACTGATGGGCATGCCTCAGTATCCTCATGTAACATCTCTGCTTTGTGATCTGCTCTGGTTTCCAGGTTGCTTCTGGGTGTGATTAAAGGGTGTTGGTTGCTACCTCTAAAGCCCTACATGATGTAGAACCTGGTTATTTGAGGGCCTACTTGTCTCCAACATATCTGGCCAATTCAATCTGGCAGGTTCTCCAGGTGCTCCAGGTTCCATAGATTAAACAATGCCATTTGTCTGGACCCTGGAAGCATGCCTTCTCTGTTGCAGGACCTGCCCTCTGGAATGAGGTTGCCCCCAAAATTCGAGAAGCTCCCACTCTACTGGAATATTGCAGTTTTAAAGCATGGCTCTCTGCCCAGCCTTTTGAGAAGGAACGATGGCTCTTTCTTCCTTTCTGCTGCCTTCTGGTTTTGATTTCTTTGCCATCATTGTTCTTGTCTTTTATGCTGTTTCTGTATTCTTTTTTAACTTGTCCTTTGTTTTTAAGTGTTTTAAAAATTGTAAGCCACTCACAGTTGCTGAGAATTGGGTGGTATTTAATTATTTTTATTATAGGTGATTTCATAATCTGCTTTAGGCTGTGCTTAGCATTTTATCCTATACAGAATGCTTTCCAAGATTCTGGGATAAGCAGATGTTGTTTAATAATATTAAAGATATAAGCTGCTCCGACCACTAAACTTCCCTTTGCAATTGACTGATGGTGATTTGATCAGTGCTGAATGATTGGATAATACCCAAAACACCTATTACTATCTTTGCTTTCTTTTGTCACCATCTATTGGCAGATCTTTATATTTTGTGATTTTTCTCGTTCTTTCTCTTTTGTTCCGTTGTTCCAGGTATTGCAATGTTCGCTATCCAGAGTTTTTTGTAATCTATAATTGTTAAGTCCTTGGGTGCTGTGCAGCAGATGCTTGTCTGACTGAATTCTATAGTCCCAGAGCACTTTATCTTCTTTATTCTCTATTATTTTGTCTATTTGTGATTCCCCCCGCCAGTTTTTTCATCCAGACAAGTGATATTTCTTGCAGGAATATTATGGTAGATTACATGATCAGCCAGATGTTTAGACTGAATTTTGAATTTGTTATTATGGAAGGCATTATGTATCATTTCATTTTTAATATTTTTAATAAAGCAAGCAGCTTCTTCAAAAACACTGATTCATAATAAAGCAATATGGTTCTTAAAATCAACACAATAATCACTGCATCGTAGTCATACTTTCAGGTATCTTCATTACATTGAGAAATATAGGGATGTGGAAGCAGAAAAGCAGAAAAGTTGATGATACTGCAATCATAAAGCCTTTATGGTCAAAATCCTAAAATTAAATAGAAGGGAGATATAAAATTAAATGATTTAGTTTTTCTTAGGTGTTCTGCAAGATTTAGGTTAGAATTTGAACTTCTGGGACAAATAAGCAAAACAAACCCCACCTGATTCTCTCATTTTTCAAAATATAAGATCGAGTCTAAATATCTATGCATGTGTACAGTTTGTGTGAGTGTGTAAAGAAGAATGTGATAAGTGAAGCAAGAAAAAACCAACATTAGGTAAAGTATTGTGTAATGCTTTCTGCCATATATGGTACAGTTTTTCCTAATCAAATTGCCACGCTGCAATCTTAATTCAAACAGTTCTGTCTTGGAAAGTAGCCAGTTTAGATTTTTTAAAACTAGACTGTCCAAGTACAGGCATCAGTGAAATTGTATGAAAGTTCAGTGCCACATTATCGTAATTATGAAATATAGTAATACCCAGAATATATTTCTGAAAATTTTAAAATGAGTATTATTAAGGCCCAGTCCCACTGCACTTACGGATGCAAAGAGGATCTAAAACGTTAAAAAAAGCTTGCAATCCACTGGAAAACGCAATGCATCCGTTGTGTACTCATTGCATATGTGTTTCATATGCTCTATCCGTCGAGCATCCGTCCACTGAGATTTCATCCAGGCAAAAAGTTTTGAGCTGCACAAAACTTTGTGAACGGATGAACTTTCCGCCATGTACGATGTACATCCGCGACATATACGGACAACAAATGTTCTATGTCCGTTATCATCCGTTAAACGTCCGCTGTATCCTCTCTACATCCTCTGGCCATCCCCTCAACTCACATCCGCTGCAGCTGAAAACGGAAAGAGGGAGGAAACAAAAGGTACACAGAATGTTTACACAGCGTTAGTAGCACGGAAATAGAAAGGATGTAAGTGTATGCATCTCATATATAAAGGATTAAAAACGGACAAAACGTTTGTATCTGGGATGTATCTCATATATTTAGGATGTCTGCAGTATGTCTAGAGTATGTAGAAGGCCCCATAGCGGACAACCGATATTTCCTATAAAAAGGGGGAGAAAATCATCTGGATTGCTGGGATGGTGGACCATACAGTCCCACAATGCTTGCACTGGAGGTTTATCTATCCCACAACTATCCTTATCTATCTCACAAGCATGCAAAGGCTTAACCATTTTTTCAAAGTTTTCACCAACACTTTATTAAGTAAAAAAAATGAACCAAGTGTCTTAAGCAAAGATAAACCTTTATTAACTTTCTTTGGAAAACTTTATGACTTTATTAAATAAGCAAAATGAACCAAGTAAAGTGTCTTAAGTGTCTTAAGCAAAGATAACCTTTATTAACTTTCTTAACTTTATGACTTTATTAAATAAGCAAAATGAACCAAGTAAATTGTATTCAGTGTGTTAAGCAAAGATAACCTTCATTAACTTTCTTAGGTAAACTTTATGACTTTATTAAAAAAGCAAAGTGTTTTAAGCAAAGATAAACTTAACAAGTACAATTCAGTCTCTGACACTATTCTCAGTCACTCTGAGTCATGTCCTTGGTCTCAGCTGTTAAGCGGGCAGGGACTGTGGAGGTGGCTGTGGCTTGAGTGCTGGTCTGAGGCACCATTGGGATGCTTGGCCCTGAGGGTACAACAGGGGATGGTGTGTTCAGGAAGCTATCAGAGAGCTGACTCAGTCCCGTGAGATTGAGAGGCCCTTCATCAAGGACTTGAGATGTCAGGCCCAATACTGATGACAGATTGTCCATTGACAGGCTTGGCTGTGGGGTGGAGGAAGGAGGAGTGTAGTGGGGCTGTCTGGTCTGCAACTGGGTGGGGTGTGGTGTCTGTGGCGTGCGATGAACCTGGGCCTGGACTGGGAAGTTTTGCTTGTGCTGTGGGAAGTCCTGGTAGTCGTAGCCTTGGTAGGTGAGGGGCTGTTGAAAGCCGTGGAAGGGCTGTGACATCGCCTGGGGTGGAGGAGCAGACCTGGACTGGGTAGGAGCAGCTTCAGCTGGGCCTTGAGGGTTGTGCAGAAGTGCTGTGATCTTCTGCTTCATCATCTGGTACTGGGCCTCGGGCAGGTCCCTCAGGGTCTGGCTCACGTAGGTGATGAAGGGCTCCCGGTCTGAGGATGGTATGTCACTGTGGACCAGCTGAGAGAGAAGTTCTGTGCTGGTCTTCATTGTGTCCCTGATCTCCAACAGCACACTGTGGTCCTGGCCCTCCAGTCTGCCTCTCTGCCTGCACCCTCTGGAGCTGGGGGTGGGGGTGGGGGTGGGTTGGCCTCTGGTGGCTGCTGCTTCTTTCTCCATTTGTGACAGCAGGGCATCATCCTCCACGGGATCCTCCAAGTCTGCCAGCATGGGGAGTGCAGCTGTCAGGGGGGTCTCTGCCGTGGGGCCCTCTGAAGACGCCTGCCTGGACAGGCTAGCTGGCTCCTGGCTGGAAGAGGACTGGCTGTCTGAGGCAGAAGGGTCTCAGAGGGGCTGCTCCTCGGTGGCGGATCTCACCCTCCAGGAAACTGCACTTGGCCATGACGTACATCTCCCGGTCAGTGAGCTTGACAGCGGCCTGCCTGGATTTATTGAGGTGTAGCTTGCCATACCAGGTGTGCATGTGCTTCCACCATCCCAGGAGTACTTCTGCAGTGTACCCCAGGCTCTCTGCCTTGTCTCTCCAAGCTTCCTGCTTCTTCTTGGTGTCGCGATACAGTCTGTGGCCCTTTCTCCAGAGGTACTCGTTCTCCCTCAGCCATTCCAGCTCCTCATCCTCATGCTCCTTGGAAACGGTGTACTGTTTCCTCTCTCCCTTCTGCTTCCCTTGCTTCTTCCTCCCTCTGGCAGAGGCTTCAGCAGGGCCTTCAGGGGCTTGAGCAGCAGGGCCTTCAGCAGCAGGGCTTTGAGGGCCTTGGGGCTGGTCCACCACAGTAGCAGCAGCAGCAGGTTCAGAGTCAGTGCCAGGGGGTGGGATGCTGGTTCTGGCCTTCTTGCCAGGGCTGGGACGAGTAGGCACGGGCTTCCTCTTCTTGCCTGACTGATGAATCATGGTGTTCCTGCTAGATGTATGTGGCAGCACGTCTTTCCCCTGTATGCTGACTGCGTGCGTGCTGCATCCTTTTATATCCACGGAGCTGACACAATTCATACTCCCCGCATACGCAGTGAACGCTTTGCATCTGATATACATCCGCACGGCATCCCCTTTGTTTCCTATAGACGTCCGTGATGCATCCGCTTCATCCGCTATGCATCCGCCCCTTCCGCTATTCATCCGCTTCAAAATTCTTCCCTAGAACCCCTTCAGATGTATCATCCGCTTCCATCCGCTGTCATCCGCTAGGATTCCCCGCTACATCCCCGCTACATCCTACCCACATCCGTTCTTTTCCATTCTTTTCCGTTCTGTTTATGCAAATTTTCGCCACTTTTTGGAGTGGACTGACAACGGATGGAGCTACCCCTGAAATTTTGCTCGTCCGCTGTGTCCTTTATGCATACGTTTTGTGTCCGTTGGCCAGTGGGACCGGGCCTTTAGAGCTGGTTTCTCAAAGCAGATGTCATTTAAAAGTCTAATGGAAACATTTTAAAATATCATGCAGTAGTGTAGTTCAAATCTTGATATTATTTGCAGTTAAACTGCAGTAGAAATTGGACAAGAAAATATGGTTGGGCAAACATAATGGGTCATACTTTTTAAAATTATAAATGTACAGAAAGATAATGATCTACTTATAATTATACTGAGTACCAAAACATTCTTAACTAGCTCACAAAGCTAATAAGGTTGTGACTTACTTCATTTTAGAAAATAGTAAAGGATTGGTAATTGAAGGGACATTGATTTTTAGAGAACATGCATTGGAAGTTCAGGACATACTTTTTAAATATATTCTGGACTATTACATGTTGTCCTCACTGTTATACACTTGTCTTAAGATTAAGACAGATGATTTTATCTGTGGCCATAAGACTGGATTAATAGTTTCAAAATTTTGGTTTCCTATTGTTTTATCTGAAAATTTTTGGAGATTTTCCAAATAAGGCCCAATCTTGGTATTCGTATGAGATAAGATTCTGCCTTTTTTATCAAACAATAAAACTGGGGACTTGCAATTGTGAGCAATTTCAGTATCTGAGGGTGAAGAAGGTTCATTCTCCAAGCTTGTGGGTTGGTTTCCGAATGTTTCATTTCCAGGCTAGGTTACAACTTGAGCTAAGATGTTAAACTCCGCTGAAGATGTTACCTAGCCTGGTAATGAAACGTTCGGAAACCAACTCATAAGTTTGGAGGACAAATCTTCACTACAACCGAGCTACAGATACCAGCCACTATTGCAAATTTCAATATATTCCTGTATTGCTGGCATTGTATGTATGTATGGGACAATGCCATTTCAAGGCAGCAAAAACTTTGAGACACAACAACATCTTAGTGCTTCTCTTCAAGAGGCAATCAGGGCTTATTCTATCTCTTACTTCCAAAGATCCTGTGGTAGTTGCATGCTTGGCATGATTAGTTAAGAAGTCCAAATGCAGAATTGCCAAAGTACCAGCATTAAGATTTTGGAAGGCAATTGAAATCTGCCATTGTGGCAAGCTTAGAAATGTGGAAAAGTACGAAATGTTTATTTTACTTTTTTTGTTAGTCAAGAAGAGAAAAAGATATATGTGTTTAGGCAGAGAACTATGGAAACAGATAAGGCAATTTCAGGCCAGAAAGTGAGCTTCTTACTAATTATTTAATCTCTGAGATGAAGAGATCCATGAACTAGATTAGCTCATAGTTCTCTGAAAACCCTAGAAATTGGTAATGCATAAAAATACCTATGCTCAATATCAGATACATTTTATACTAGTTTCAGAAGAATTAGAGGACAAAGAAGCTGGTAATTTAGAAGTGTTCTTATTAAGTAAATTACATGATAAACAAGGTTGATGGTGAAAGAAGGTAGCTCAGATTTTCAAATACATATTATCAGGGATGGGATGCTACCTGTTCTGCCCGGCTCTATAAAACCAGTAGCTCTGAAGAGCAGCAGACACTGAACTGCCCCACCCACCTGACCGGGCTCTTACCTGACTACCAACTCCAGTAGTCTCGGTATGCAAACACATGGGATAGATATAGAACATATTCAGTTGATATGTTCAAGAAAGTCTGGAAGCATGTGAAGAATCTTAGTCATACAACACCATAACAAATCTGAGTGCTAGTATACTCTATAATTCTATAGTATACTCTATAATTGCTAGTATACTCTGTAATTCTATAATTACTAGAAAAATGTTATTTTAAAAACACTTGATAAAATTAGCCTATTGTTATATAGAAAAGTCTCTGTTGGTACCATTTCTATTAAAAACTCAAAGTTATTTCATGAGTATCTTAAAGTTCAACATATAAAACATATTTTTCCTTTTTCTAGATGAAATAAAAGCAGAATTAGAAGAACAAAGGTAGGTAAATTCTCTGGCAAGACAAAGTGTTTAAAACTATTGACCATCTCGTTTGAGGTATTTGTACCATTTGTTAAACATTGCAAATAGATTGGCACTTGGCATACACCAAAATGTTATTTTGATAAGCTATATAAATATAAAACTTTTATAATTCCTTCTACTAGTGATATTTTTCCTTCTAGAGGTAGATGTTCCCATTTGCATCTAGAAAGGGAGGAGCAGGTGGACAAAAATAGTTTGGAATGCTAAAGAAACTTTCAGAGTTTCTGAAACTTATTTGCAACTGTTTAGAAAAGTGAAGGATTTGAGGAAGGGATACACGTTTAAGCAATTCTTGTGGCTATGTATGGGGCTGCTTAAAACTGTCATTCCATTTCAGTTACTAGCAACGACTTCCACACTTCTGAAAGATGATGCATATCACTTCCTTTCTTTTCAACTGGAATTTCTTTCCATACCTATAATTTATCTATTTTGTGCTATTCCCTTTCATCCTTTTCATATCAGCCATAATACAGGCATGTAAATGGCACGGACACAGCTAGATTCAGTTTATTATATGTATATGCCTTTCCAATAATGTTGGCTTATCACATTTTCTGAATCTCAGTTTGCCTAATGATACGTTTTGCTTGTCATTAACATAAATCAATGATTTTTTATGTGTAGTTTTATGTTTTAATGGATCATTATCCACACTGGATTTTTATTAGTGATTTTTTTATCATCTTAAACTCCATAATCATATGAAAAAATAATATTGTAATAACATTACATAAACATGGTATGACTTTTGTGTTTTTAATTTATAATTTTGAAGTTGATAAAATCTTTATCTGCTTTTATAATGTGAGAATCAGTCCCTTTTTAAAAAAGAAATTTTAAGCACAGAAGTAAAGTCCAATAGTAGTCTAAAAGACTATTTTAGCAGTAGCAGTGCCTGTTTGACATTTTCTAACCCAAAACCTAATAATTTTGTAACTATCAGTTGAAGTACTTGAACTTCCAAGTTAAATACAGCAGTGAAGAAATACTGTCAATTGGTTTGCACAGCATAAGTATAGTATATTACCATAACATACTTGATAAATGAAAGCGCAAACTGAAATCTTGTTTGTCTTCTTGAGACATGTTTATTCTGTGCAGCTACACATTATTGTCTTCCAAGAATGACTATGTACACAAATTTTCATCAGTGAACAACCCCAATTGTTTGTATTTGGGGTGGAGTTAAATTGTCATCTTGCAAAAGGGAACTGGTATGACTTGATATTATTAGAAGGCATAGGGAGTTCTTCCCTTTGTGCTGAGTTTTAATGAGCATGGAAGTTGAAGATTATAGCCCTAGGCTTCAGTATTTCAATTGCCTGCTGACAAACTTAATTCCAATCAGGTATGAAAAAGTGTAAGCTTTTTTACTCCAAGTAAAAACAATTGGGGTAAATAATAATTGATGAAAGTATTGAACCAGTTAGATATATTTAACATATAGAGGATAGTCTGATACAGAACTGGCACTAACTCTGATGTGAAAATAATGGATTAATTTATCACATCAAAATAATTTTCTTTGAATTTTTCTAATTAGCCAAGGCAGCGAAACCATACCAAAAGCAAACTTTATTGAAGCTGATAAATATTTTCTCCCATTTGAGTTGGCCTGTCAATCAAAATCTCCGAGGATTGTCAGCACCTCTTTGGATTGTTTACAGGTATGTTTGTTTATTTAATCTGTGCCTTGAGATACACTGGTTTTACTTGCTGAGTTTATGTTTTACTATTGTGTATGTGTGTGTATTAATATGTATGTTATTGTGCTGTAGAAGGAATTAAAACTTGATTATTTTTTCCTTTGATCAATGTTTTGAACATTCCTGTTTGATATCTGTTGGTTTAATTTTTAAGTGCTTTATTTTCCTACACATCATGCTTAAAATATTCTTTTTAATGCCATTTATGTGTGATGTAGGTTTTTTGAGGAAAAAATAGAAGCGGATTGATTCTCCCCCCCCCCCCCTCAAATTCCTTCTTTTCCTCTTGCAGAACTTTAATAATTGTAAAGTTCCATCCCCTTCCCTGATTTATTCATGAAGATGTTTTGGTATTTTGAATATATTAAGAGATCTAAGCAGGGGTGGACTTCAAAAATATCAGCAACCAGTTCTCTGCCCAGTTGCTGGGTGGGTATGGCTTAGTTGGCCTCCTGCACCATGGTGTGGGTTTGTTTTTTTTCTGATTTCACTATCCTCTGAGCTCCAGATTAAATTTCCTTGAGCCTCCAGGAGGACAAAAACGGCCTTCCCCCGGCTCCAGATGCTCTCTAGAGGCTGGAAATGGGCCCATTTCTTGCCTTCCAGAGCCTCTGGATGCCCATTTTTCACCCTCCCCGAGTCTTCATGTGGGCCCTGCACTTACCTGACATCCAAACGGACCACATGGGGACTCCTGAGAAGGGTGGGGCAAGGGTGGACAGGGCCAGCCAGGGGTGGGATTTGGTGGTTCTCTGAACCGGCCATAAAACTAGCTATTCGCCTGAACCAGGGCGAACTGATAGCAGCCCACCCCTGGATCTAGCCTGAAAATGAGCTTAATACCATGGGTATCATATATCTATTTCTTGCCTAGAAACTCATTGCTTATGGACATATCACTGGCAATGCTCCAGACAGTGGAGCTCCTGGAAAACGCCTGATTGACCGCATAGTTGAAACAGTATGCAACTGCTTTCAGGGCCCTCAGACTGATGAAGGAGTACAGTTACAAATAATAAAGGTAACATCTTATTATACCTTTCAGAAAACAGGATAGTTTGTTAGTCTCAGTCTTCTGTTATTTCAACAAAATCCTTATATTTATTTCTGGACAATTTTCTTTTTATATTCCACAACACTGATGTATCTCTTGGTATTTATTACTGTATGCCTTATTTAAGAAGTTCCTTATGGAACATAATAAAATATTGTTAAATACTTTCCGCCTCCTCAGTTATTTTGCTAATTGATGTTTTATTCTGTGCGTTCACTTTCATCTTATTCATTTCTCTGTTTTTCTCATTTGGCCTCTCATTTGCTACTGCCAGTGGCATCAGTGCCACTACTGTTGTGAACGATCTTATTTGCCTTGGCATTAGCAGTATAATAGATGAATAGTTCTTGAAAATATTCCATATATTTCAAAATGTTTTCTCAATGTTTTAAAATATGTACATTTTTTCAGCAGCATTCTCTTTTAAGGGCTTAAAAATTAAATTTGAGTTTCAAATAACATTGAATCACATGTTATTTTTCTGTATGTAAAAAAAAAAAATTGGTAATGGGGCATATTTGGAAGAAAGGTGTTGGGAATAGAGAGAAAATCTTAGACTTAAAGACATACAGCGGATGGAAAGTTAAGTTCCCACTGAAATTTTTTGGTCTTGTTTTTGAACAGGCCAAAGTATATGGGTACTTTCATCCAGTGTGCTAATTCATATAAACCATAATTTACTGGCTTTATTCATCAGAATGGCAGTGGCACAGTTCATTCAAAATGCCTCATCACAATCAAATCACACGACAGTATAAGATGATTTGAGAATACAGCTAAAGATCTGTAAGATTGTTACATTAATTCCCGGTTTAAGATTATAATAGTGTCATTTTAATAGCACACAAGAGTACAAGTTCCAAGATACATACAAGATCCTAGATACACAATTCTTAGACATTTACTTTTACACTAGTAATATGAAAGCAGTGTTATATGAGCCTAATAAACAGAAAATGTCTTCTTTTATTTATAAGTTCTTTAGACATAAGGTAAAATAGCAGTATGATTTATTAAATCTGGCATAAAATAGTTGCTACAGATGAGATGGTATTTTCCCAAGCAAGAAATTGCTTCTGTCCTTGGGGAATACCTCCTGCTATCTAAAAAGAAGTTACATATATTGTCTCTTTTTTAACCTTTATTTCAAAAGCTGTTGAAAAGTGCTGAGTAATAGATATTTAAAAAAAAAAGATTTTGCCAATTTTCATTATTATAATGTCTATATGCCTTTTTTCTCTAGGCTCTTCTCACAGCTGTCACATCTCCATATATAGAAATTCATGAAGGAACAATCCTTCAAACTGTTAGAACTTGTTATAACATCTACCTGGCCAGTAAAAATCTCATTAATCAAACAACTGCCAAGGCTACTCTCACTCAAATGCTGAATGTCATTTTCACACGGATGGAAAACCAGGCTGTATGTAACGAATGTTCCTCTCTCTGTCTTTGAGTACTGATATATGCTATTGATTTTCTTTTCCTGTATTCATGTTGCATATTATCTAAAATAGATGAAATTACTCAATTGAGAGAGTTTATGGGAGGTTTTTTGTATGCAATCTACTTATTTTAGAACTTGCACCACAGTTGCCATCTGTTTTCTTTATAATGGTGGGATATTGTGCTATCATCAATAGCAATCCTAATTAGAAAGGATTCCAAGGGTGGCAAAAATTGAACTTGGTAATTAAAAGTTTGAGGATTTAGGACAAACTTTAAAACTTCTGTCTGCTGTTTTCTTCCCCTCTTATTTACATAGTCTGCCCACTTTTTCTTTATTTGGCATATTCACAAATGTGATATTGTCTGAATCAATCAACAATCTAGTTAGTAAAATTTAAAAGATATCTTTGAGTCACAATGTATGCTTTAACCTGTTGTTTCCTTTCCAAGTCTTGGTTGAGAATCATGTTCAAATTCATTTAGATATGATGACAAACTATAAAAAGAGTTTATGATTATCCTCCAAATCATGTATCCCATCAAAGCCGATTCTCTGCAGCTCTGTTTCAAAATTTACCAGAACAGATGCAATTTCCTTTCATTTTGTGATGGAAAACTAAAATTTCCATCAAGTAGATGGAATTTAAGTAGAATTTACAAAGCTTAAAGAGAAAAAGGAAACCAACCTTCCTCCAAAATATCTAAGAAAATAAATGGTTAGCTCTGTATCTACTGTATGATACAACTGCATTCACTGTTGTCTTGACCATTTCAGCCTTCACTATATCAAAAGCTTTAAGACTAAACATGGTCCCTATTTTACCTGACATGTTTCTGGAAGATGCAGACTATAACTCATGTTTTTTTCTATACTGAAAATCAGATTAAAAGGTCATAATAAAAATCAACCTCTGTTTTCCTAAAGTTGAGAAAATACTTTATCTTGGCTCTACTTCTTTTATCTCATATTTATATAAGTTTGCATATTTCTATAGTTTGCATTTTAAAATATTTGCATTAGTTTTCATTTTTAAAAATGTTTTAATAAAATTATATAAGAAAATTATTACAAATGAAATGTTATTTAAATTTAACTATCTAATCTCATAGTCTTTGGGTGTTATTTTAAGCAATTAGAAACATACAATACCAGGTAGCCTGGGCTAAAAATATAATAAATGAAACCAAACCCCAGCCCTGAGTGTGTGTCTCTGTCTCTCTCTCTCTCTCTCTCTCTCTCTCTCTCTCTCTCTCTCTCTCTCTCTCTCTCTCTCTCTCTCTCTCTCTCTCTCTCACACACACACACACACACACACATACACACACACACACACACACACTTTGGAAAACACTTCATACTGCTGTCCTGGAACATTAAACAAGGCATTTAAATATATGGGAAGACAGAAATGTGTGGAACCACTTTAAAGTATGTAGTTAACGTTTCTTTCTGTTAAATATTTTTGTATCATATTTTGATGTATGTTGTGGAAACATTTTCATTTTTTTTAAGATACAAGAGACGAGAGAACTAGAAAAATCAAATCAACAAAAATGCCAATCTCCTATGATTCATACCATGTCAGGGTCTCCTAAATTTGGCCGACTGAAATATAGTCAACAAGACAGCAAACACTCAACTCCTGTAAAAGCAGACTTGACTAATGGAGAGCCTGAAAAAAAAGAAAATGGAGATGACAAAACGCACGATGATTCTCCGTCTTCAGTATTTGGTAAATAAAACTTAAGTATATGTGGCTTAAAGCTTTATGAAACTGATTCAGTGCCAGAACTGAATTCCATTCACTTCGCCTATCATGTACAAACTTCATTGTCAAGGTTATGGTTTGAATTTTGCAACGTTCTCCTTTACATCTAAACAATTAAATTATGAGACTGGCTTAGTCAACAAACCACGCAAAGTAACTAGTATCTGAGGATGGCCTTGAAATGAAGAGCTGCTACTAAGGCAATGATTCAGCAAGTATGGCTTGAATCCATTCCAAGAAATTAATTTGAGTAAAAGACCCAGATTGCCATACACACACTTCTCAGGAAGCACATTCATATTTGCAAGATTCTGTTACTGTAACTGTTTTAATAAAAGTAATTTTAGATCTATATGGCATTGGTTTTTTTGGTCTGATATATCTTATAAAGCTAAAAGTGTTCAACATTAAGTCAAGTACCTTAATTTAGCTGTAATGGGGAATTGTAGCTTAATACAAATCAGAACTGTTGCATCCAAGCCAGAGCATGATTTGGGAAAGGGGGAAAATAAAAAAAAGAAATGTAATGCCATGGCACTGATACAACTGCATAAATCATAATTTTGGATAATTATTCAAATGTAATGAAGTAGAGTAAAATGGTGAATCTAGAATGGCAATTTTGATTTATATCTCTTTCTTAAGAGAGTATACTTGTACATTTTAATGAATTCATTTTAACATTCCAGCGCCCATTTTAAAAACTCCCAATACACAAAGTATTTTTTAAAAAATGGGTTTCTGTAAACAACAATCATATCAGTATATTAAAATGAAGTATGTTAACAACATTAGGATTTCATCATTTCTGTGGGCTTTATCTCAACGCAGCTATTGATTCTCAGATTTTTAATATCTCAGCACTGAGCAGGATGCATCCACGGAATGCAGCTCAGGGTACCATGAATGTTACAATTATGTGACACTGTGACATTCTAAAACTGTATAGTACCCAATTTGCTTTTGAAGAGGGCATACATGCACTTTATAAACATGCACATTGAGAAATCTCCAGGAAGCTTCTGATAATTGTAATCACCTTCCATGGAGAGCCTTATTTCATGAGTACTGAAGCAGCTGTCCAAGCTGGTAGTTGCAGCTGTCAGAGAAGGCCAATTGCCACATTGAGGAAATTTATTAGTCTGTGCAAATTGGATATGAATGGTCAGGCTTTATGGATTTACAAAACCATACAAGGAGTGGTGCTTTTTTAAAAAGAGATGATCAATTGCAACTTTTTTCCAAATAACTTCTTAATATATATTTTATCAGAAGAAGAAACTGATGGAGGCAAAGAAATTGTTAAAGAAATCTTGGAGGATGTGGTCACTTCAGCGGTTAGAGGTAAACGTTATTTGGCTAGGTCTCTCTCTTTCTTCCTGCCTTTTTAAAAAGAACATCCTCATTCTGAATTTCCTTTTTTAGGACAACACTCTTGATGAGAATAAGTTAAAACCAAAACTAATTTCCTTTTCAAATAAAAGATTCTGTGTCGGCTTCTAACAACTCCCATATCATTGGAGGAAAACTGACTTAATACTTTAGCAAATTTCTATTTTCTTGGTGTTTTCTATTGACTCTCTGAATTAAATTCTTTATAAAACGTTTGGTATGTAACTACGGCAAACATAATTCTTCAGCCTCTTTAGACGAAGAACTTCTAAAGCAAAGTCTGCCTGAATCCAGTAGGATTTTGTCTGAGCTGGGAACTGCAGTTCTTGCCTCTCCAGGTGGCAGTCATGAAAATCAGCAAGCAAATGGAATTTCAGATGATAGACAGTCTATCTCCTCCACAGATAATCTGGTAGGGGTCTTAATCATATAATAATTTGAATGTAAACTCCATAACTTTTGGGAGAAGGGGAATTATTTGAAGATCCTGGGCTAGGGATGGAAAAGGCCCTAAATATTTGAAAGGCAAATCTAGCTTCAAAACAAAAAAATGGTCAAAACCTATGGATTTCATTACCAATTTATCTGTTTAGGTTGGTATTTACTACTATGATAAAATAGATGCCACAGTGTTTTGCTGAACTATGAATTTGGAGGAAATTGTAACAAAATTTAAACTTTATTTTGAAATATTAGCTTAACAATCTGTTCTGCAGTTAATTGTACTTTATGTCAAAGCTTTTAGTTTTTTTTTTAAATTCCACCTTAATTAGTTTTATAAGCAACTCAAGCTGGCACATATGCCTAATACTCTTTCCACCTCCTGTTTTCCCACAACAACTCTGGGTTGGGCTGTGAGTAAGTGACTGGCTCAAAGTCATCCACTGATTTTCATGCATAAGGCCGGACTAGAAGTCACAGGTTTTGCTCCATCTATTAAATAGCTGCAGTTATAATTTATGAACATATCCAGAAAAATTAGTTTCACTTTGTTTTGCTAAGATAGCATTGCATAAGATTTCCTATATTCTTATAATATAATGAATTAGTTACTGTAATGATAAATGTAGTGCATATGGCTGTGTGGTAGGTAAACATACATGAATGCGCTGCTTCTTTATAATGCATCTTTAACCCACCACAACTGGTTAGATATAATACATATTTTAATTAAGGTGCTTAGATCCTAACCTTAAAAATTTTCACACTTTTAATAGAAAATTATAATATTAGAAAACCATAACAAAAACTGTTACAAAAAAGTTCAATAGGAGTTTAAATGATATGAATATAACTACTGTAGTTGGCATTAAGAAAGGATTTGAGAACTGAGAGAAAAATTATGAACAGCTTCGTTGAGCTTACATATTAAGGTGATTTCTTAATAGTAAATGAATGTTAGATTCAACAGTAGTAAAAATAATATCTTTTGTATCATCTTTATTTAGAATCTGACTAAAATGTATTGTACGCTCAAATGATTCAAATTTAATCAATACCTGTCCACTTGAATGCTTCATTGGATTGAGAGCCTGGTTTTTTACTGGTATTTTGTTGAAAAAAATGGGAAATGAGCCATTATTCAAGCTGAACAAATCTGAGGACGCACGCACACTTATACACACGGAGTTACAAGTTCATTCTTGCTTAAGATTCAGTCTCGAAAAAGTTGTTCTGCCTTTTAATGTTAAAGTGTAATCATCACTAAAGAGTCAAACATCTGTCAACTTTAGCCATCCTAACTAATTCTTCTGTGGCTTTGATGTTTAGGAAATTGATGTCCCTGGGCCTCAGACAGCTGCCAAGTTCTCCCATATCCTTCAGAAAGATGCCTTTCTTGTATTCCGGTCATTGTGCAAACTTTCAATGAAACCACTTGGTGATGGGCCTCCAGATCCCAAGTAAAAACTAAAAGACAATTTCTGATTTGTATCCTTTCCATATGCTAATACATATATCAGAGAACAAAAATAATCACTTACAATTTGATTTTACATATTCATAACTGCTTGTGTAGAAATCCTTAAGTATTTTAATAAAAACAGGAAACATTCTCTTAATAATTTAATTTACTTTCTGACTGGATCCCCTGTTTTCCCAATGACATGTAGTACTAAACTGTATATACTCTATAATCATCCACAGATATGAAACTTGCACACCTTGCTTTTCTAAAATGATCCTTGAGGGCCAAGCCAAGAGTTTAGGTTCTTGCAAATGCCAGTGGGCCAAACAGATGCTTTTGGACCTATAGACTTATGCGTTTTATTTTCAAGTGTCAGAAAAGAAAATAATATGTGGATTAGTTGTTGAGTTATTAGTATTGCTGCTAGAATAGAAGATGTATGTGTGCACAAAGAAGAAAAGACAATAATAGAAGTAGCAAAATACATGAAAAGGCACAGTAAGATTATTTTTATAAAATAAATTGCTTTATTTCTTAATCTAGTTAAAAACGAAATGGATTTTGTACTTTTTAGTGCCTTTAATAAAATAATATTTGTTCATTGCAACCATCCAATGTTGCAATGCTGTTCTCTGTGGCATGTCATAAAAGAAAAGAAAAGTTTGATGTCATTTCTCTTGATATCTATTAGAATCTATCCATTTTAAATATTCACAAAAGTGAGTACATGATCAAAGATTTTGAGATTTCAGAACAAAGAGTCATATTTAAGAGTAACACTCCACAAATATCTTAGCAAAAAAGAGAATGTTATTTTATTTTCTTCTGTTTAAGATCTCATGAATTGCGCTCTAAAATAGTATCACTTCAGCTGCTGCTTTCCGTTTTGCAAAATGCTGGTCCAGTCTTCAGGACACACGAAATGTTTATAAATGCGATCAAGCAATACCTCTGTGTAGCATTGTCTAAAAATGGAGTGTCTTCTGTTCCTGATGTGTTTGAGCTCTCTCTTGCAATCTTCCTCACCCTTCTTTCAAATTTTAAGATACATTTAAAAATGCAAATTGAGGTAAGGAGGTTTTGGTTTTTTTTCTCTTTACATTAAGGGATTTATATTCTCTTTGGTTAACTTTGTTCTAAACATGACTGGTTCTGTATATGGTTTATCTCTCAGATGGATGTGATGTGTTTCAAAATATATATAATATATAAAATATATATAATTTCAGCATTTTTTTGCAATTTGAGTTTCACAAAGAAAACATAAATATGCATTTGGAATTATGTTTATACTACAAATATTTTGCTGCTTTTTACATGTGTGTTCAACAGGTGTTTTTCAAAGAGATCTTCCTGAACATTTTAGAAACTTCTACCAGTTCTTTTGAGCACAAATGGATGGTTATTCAGACTCTGACTAGGATTTCTGCAGGTAATTTGCTAATGTCTTCATAAGCCTTCCTTTTCTGCTTTCTTAAAAAAAATATAAAGGAATATATGCATCTAAATATAGACATATAAGGGAGGTTTTTTCCCCCAGAATTTCTTGTAATCTTATCCTGGTGTTTGTGTCTGTTTTTCCTATAAATAGTTGTATGAAGAAACAAAGGTACCTGATATGTGGGGTTTTGCTGAAATGAATATATTTGCACCATTTAATCTCCTGATAAGGACAGTTAGATTACAGATAACTATCCAGTCCAATGTTTGTGGTCTCTGAAGGTTTACTCCTCCTACATCCAATTGGCAAATTTTACTAGGAAAATGAAAAAGTCAGCAGAAAAAAAATCTTGAACTAAAATTTCTTCCTCTAAAATAAACTGAAAATTTCAGACCAGCCCTCCTTGCTGTGTTTCTTGCATCCTATTTTCTGGTGGATATTTAAGTCTATCTTGACATCTGTTCAAGGGTTTTACTTATGTATTGAAATCAGCCTTCACACATGGCTAAATAGCACCATATCCAAATTACCATTTAGAAACAGTCTTACTAAAGGTGCTTTGAATATGAAGGACAAACAAGGGAACAAAATGAAGTATCTGGATTTGCATGAAACATTTTCTCCCTTTTGAAAACTCAGGTCCAGGACTTTTTTAAAGTTAGAAAACATTCCAATCCTGATATCATAATGCAAACAATCAGCTCTCCTTTTCTTCAATATATTTTTTTGATTGCAATGGAAAATGCCTTGTGATATTGTATTGTCTCTCTAAATCAGGGGTGTCAAACTTGCCCTGTCACATCATCTCGTGACGTAATTGTGACTTTTTTCCCTTTGCTAAACTGGGGGTGGGCATGGCCAGCGTGTGACACATATGGCCTGCAGGCCGCAAGTTTGACAGCCTTGCTATAAATCACTGCCAGTCAATTGAATTTCATAAACTATATTTCCGTTTTAGATGCCCAGTGTGTAGTGGATATATACGTTAACTATGACTGTGACTTGAATGCTGCTAATATCTTTGAACGGCTTGTAAATGATTTATCTAAAATTGCACAAGGACGTAGTGGACATGAGTTAGGCATGACACCACTGCAGGTAGGATCTTTCTTTTTTTTTAATGCTGAAATTATTCACCACAATCAGTAACACTACCTCCTAAATAAATATGGTATCGTGGTTTAATATTAATATATGTTTATATTTTGCTTCTTTGCATTAGTATTTCCCAGTTATTCTATTAACTTATGTATCATAGAGTTTAGGAGCATATTTACCTTGGAGACAGATCCAGACTTGAGTAACTGATAGTGGTAGAAGAGAAAGCACTCTTAAATCATGATTGAGTTTATTTTGCACCAATCCATGGTATTTTTGGTGAATCTGCACTGCTCTTCCTTTAAAATAAAGCTAATGACTATTTTCAGTATAGATGATTGTTCCTCACTCTTTTGCATATAGGAACTAAGTCTAAGGAAGAAAGGTCTTGAATGTTTGGTCTCTGTTTTAAAGTGCATGGTTGAATGGAGCAAAGATCTATATGTGAATCCAAATCATCAGGCCAGTCTTGGTAAGAAATCCAAAAACATATATTGTTCTTGCTTTCCATTTATTAATTAAGTCTGTTTTCTTGATCTTAGGGCTTCACAAAACTAGAATTTTCTATGGCATGATGGAGGTAGAAGTAAGATATGTCAGTTTTTCTCTGTTTTGTGAGAAATATTGAGAAACAATCTAGGAATTGGAATTCAACATCTTTGGGGGTCAATGTTGTAGAGAAAGCCAAAATGTACTTTCATGAGATAGCAGGATTCTGGTTTCAATTAATTAGCAACTTTTTGAATTTCTGAGTTGGAAACTATAACAGTTACTGTGTGGTAAGATGGGTGGTTCATAAAATCAAACAAACATAAGAACATTTATAATGACGCAAGTATAATGAAGCAAGTATAATGAAGCAAGTATTTTTCTCTTGGAGTTCCCACATATGAAAGGCCAGTTCACCTCATCTTGAACTATTAGTTCTGTGGACCATTGGGACATTTGGAGATTGGGAATACCAGTAGACTTACATCTTGATTTTTATAGTTCTGATTGAAGTTTGTACAATGGTCTAAATACATTTCTCTCAGTTTGTAGGTTTTGAATATGTTATTTTTTATGTGCAGGCCCAGATAAACCTTCAGACCAAGAAATAGGGGAAGGAAGATGTTTGGATATTGGGGGACGAAGAAGCAGTGCAAGCTCTTTAGATTCAACAGTATCCTCAGGAATTGGGAGTGTTGGAATCCAGTCTGCTATTGTTGATGATCCAGAGCAATTTGAGGTCATAAAGCAACAAAAGGAGATAATTGAACATGGGATTGAACTGTGAGTTGAAGTTAATGCTGGAGTAGTTTCCAATCAGTCTTTTCCTGATAGGTACATTTTTATTAGCTGTTGTTTTATTTTCTGTGTAAGAAAATGAAGGTAATATCAAGAAAGCTAGAATGAAAAACCAAGTGGACTTTAGATGGTCTCAGCTAGCAAATTAATTTTACTGACTGCCTTTTATTTACATTCACAAAATCAATTATTTATTAGTTAGAAGCACTGGAATGCAAAATTAACAATGGTCAAATCGTAAACTCTGCATATTCATTTTGAAGAAATATACCATAGTTGTTTTAGTGCATGTAAGTTTATAAATTATTATAAATGGGAAATATACTTACGTTTTCTTTAAATCACATATTGTTACTTTGAATATACTGTACTGAATGCCATTGAATGAACAGCATGTTAAAGACTGTAGTCCTTTCCTCCCTCTATTTTTTAACTAATTTCTGTTCTTTGCACAAAGAAATTATTTCATATAACAAAATGTCTTTGATCAAGGATATCTTGTACGAGGAAAAAGACACTTTTGCTTATACGAGGCAACATTACTGAATTCTTTTGATGTTTTCATTCAGTTGTTTTCCAGTACCTCATCTTGTGTTATTTCATCCCATGCTGTTAATTATTTGTATCCAGATTTCTATATTTTTGTACATAAATTAAGACTTCAACATTGATATTTAGATCAGATACTAGATGTAGTGTACTGTGCAACATAGGTAGCAGCATCTGATTAACCTTTTTGGGGTTTGGAAGGTAGGGTTAGGTAGGGTTATACCTAGTTGGTACTTGGATGAGAGGCCTTCCTGGAATATTAGGGCTCTAGGCTAGACTTGGAAAAACAAACTTCCTCTGTTTTGCTGCCAAGAAAACTCTGTGGATGTGTAAGTAGAGTTCCCAGTAATTAGTTTGAAAGAGATTTTCTGCAGTATTTTTAATTATACAGTGCATTCTGAAAAGGGATCAATCAGGGACAAAAATGATGTGAGGAAATATTTTAATAACATTTGTGCAGTTTGTGTAACCTTTTTAGAATTAAAGAGTCTATGCCACTTTAAGATGGGTATTGTAATAAACATAACTCGTTTTCTAAATTCACTCAACACAGAGAGTCATAAACTTAGCTATGTTCGTCTGGATTCCCATGATATTGTCCATAAAGGCACAAAAAATAAATTAAATATGACTTCCCTACTTCCGTTAAGCTTGTTTCATAAAGCCAGCCCTGCACCAAGAGTACAAGACTCACAGTTCACACTTTTTCCTCTGTCTTACCTCCATCAAATAGATTTAACAAGAAATCCAAGAGAGGACTACAATATTTGCAAGAGCAGGGAATGCTTGGAGAAGCAGCAGAAGACATAGCACAGTTTTTGCATCAAGAAGAGCGCCTGTGTTCTGTAAGGCTAAATCTTACAATAACAAAACCTTTGATTTCTTCAAATTGCATCTTACACCTTGACGTGATTCTCACATGTTTTTGTTTTTCATGGTATCAGGAAATCTAAATATTTACTAGTTGTATTTAGATGCTTCCTCTTACCGGAGCCTAAGAACTTTGATGTCCAGTTTGGCAACAAGGTCACCCCAACCCTCTTTGGAGTTGTTACTCTGGCATTTACTTACAGAGTCGTTGTGAGGAATATGCTGTGAGGAATATGCTGAGCATCTGACAGATAAAATTTCTCTGATTCTCTCCACATCAGATACTGGCCTTGATTTCGGGCTACTGAAGACCTGACTCTTTCAGGACCTGTGGTCCTAAAGGTGTGGGAGGTCCCAACTCCTGGTTTTAACAATAATAATACCTTCCTAGGGTCCCATGTATTTTAATTTGTGTGTCTTTTCTGACAATTTGTGTTTAATTTGTTTTAAGATTGTTCATCATAAAGTCACTCACTGAGATGGGCAGCCATGTAAGTTTGAATAAATAACATAAAGAACACACACACACCTAAGTTCTCTTAGAGCTTGTTAACAAGCTGTCTTGTTCTGACTTTATAGCCTTTTTTGATCAGATGCCAAGTAAGTTTGAAATGGTGTGACTGTTTAATTTGACGTAATGCAAATACAAATAAAAAGGAGAGAAGACATCCCTGGGCTATACTGTGGCAGACTTACCTAAATTCTTTTCCCTTTCTGGTTTATCTATGTTGATTAACAGTACAAATAGTAATGCTTGGATGTGGATCTTCCCCACCTCCACAGAAAACATATAATGATATGCCCTTCAAATCGTGATTCTTATACTAATAATAATCAAATATGGTACTGATGTATTCTAATTATATGTCCTACCAGTAGGAATAAAAATAATCTATAGCAGCTAAGATTATAAAGTAAAGTTTTAAAAAGGTAGCATTAATAATTCTCTTGCTTCCTTTGTTTTGTTTTTCTCATTTTAGAGTCAAGTGGGAGAATTTCTGGGGGATAGTACTAAATTTAACAAGGAGGTGATGTATGCCTACGTAGACCTGCTTGATTTCTGTGGAAAGGACTTTGTCTCTGCTTTACGCATATTTCTGGAAGGATTTCGGTTACCTGGTGAAGCTCAGAAAATTGATAGATTAATGGAAAAGTTTGCTGCTAGATATATTGAATGCAACCAAGGGTAACTTGAAATACATGGTGTACATTATATAATAGTTAAAAGTGCTGAAAGAGATCAGGGAGACAAGTTCATGGAAGCTGTTTGATGACAAGACAGGACACAGTGTCTTGTCATTAATACATAGTGAATGTTATAATGCAGATGCATTTTTTTTTAAAAAGCCTCCATTAAAAGAACACTGAGATTATTAGCTGTGGCAAATATGCTAATATTTCTTTTTTAAAAAATAATTATTTGTCAGCTACCCTTGACCTGGCATTCTCCAGATATGGAGGGAACGGCAATTCTCAAATGTCTAGCCAACTTGGGTAATATACTCTCAAGACATCTGGAGGTTTTAAGTTACAGTTTGTTTTACCTGTTGAAAATAAATTTGTGACTACATTTTTTCAGTTAGATATATATTTTAAAAGCAGAAATATTTAGAATGCCAGCAAAATTATAGAAAATGATTTTTTTTCTAGAGGTTTTCTGTTTATATTTTGTGGTAGTTGAGTGAATTGCTAAGATAGAATTATCAAGTTCCTGTTTTCTGTTCTGAAATTAGTAGAAAACCTGGAAAAACCTCCAGTTACAGATGAATAAACAATGCATACTTTTCTGTACGAATGACATTTTTTAAATGAGTGTTTTCAAGAAGAATCATTTTGTTTATATGAAAGGAGTAACAGAGACAAAGCTGTAATATTCTTAAATCCTGCTTTTTTTCCTTTTCTTTCCAGCCAAACTCTCTTTGCCAGTGCCGATACTGCTTATGTTTTAGCGTATTCTATTATCATGTTGACAACAGACCTGCACAGCCCTCAGGTAAACATGTAAGGAAAGATTTTGCCAGACAGGTACGGCTGAGTTTCTAGGAACTTAAAATCTTTACTGATGTTTGAATTCAACAGGTAAAGAATAAGATGACAAAAGAACAATACATTAAAATGAACCGTGGGATCAATGACAGCAAAGATCTTCCAGAAGAATATCTGTCTACAATCTATGATGAAATAGAAGGAAAGAAAATTGCCATGAAGGACACAAAAGAATATGCAATCACAACCAAATCTACAAAACCAAGTATGACTTTTTCCTCTAAAAAATACTTGGCTTTTCTTAATATGCCATTACTGTGTGGATTAAGCAATTAAATCCTTGTGAGTACAGCATTAGCCAAATCTTCACTTGTTACACCAGGCAAATATAATTTGTAGCCACTGTTGTCTCTTAATGTAAAACAAATATCTACTAAAACTTCTTGGATGAAGAATGTTTACAGTATTTAAAATCATACATTTAAAAACTTGAATCTAACCTGGCCATGGCGTACAACAGTAGCCTCTTCTTTTACTTGATTGCTTGGGGATCAGCTTGGAGCTTTCCTCCCCTTCTATCTGCCACCTTTCTAGTCTGGACAGTTGATCCTCAGGATAGGAAAGGGAACAAGCAGGGGACAAGGGATGAATTCTAGCAAATGGCTAGACCTGGGTCTGTTTTCTTCCATATCACAAATCTCAGGTTGTCTGGCAGTTTTGAGAAGGAGACTATTCCAAAGTAGAGGTTGCTACTGCTACAGTTCTGTTTGACCAGGCAGAGTATCTGATAATAAAGATTAAACATATAGAATGAGTCAACTCAAATAAAATAACAGAATGGAAGCCAATACTAAAGATTGTAGGAGTTCCCAGGAGCACTTAGGGCCTGTTTGTAATAAAATAATCACTTCTAACAATAAGTTACTGGTTGTAACTGGTTGCTTACAGGTAGTCCTTGACTTAAAGTCTGAAATGGTATAGGATCTCATGCTTGAGCAGGAGGTTGGACCACAAGACCTCCAAGGTCCCTTCCATCTCTATTCTGATTGACACGATCAAAATTGAGTCCAAACTTTCTGTTTCTAGGTGAGATATTTGTTAAGTGAGGTGCCCCATTTTATAATATTTCTTGCTAAAGTTGTCAAGTGAATCACTGCAGTTGTTAAGTTTGTAACACAGTTCATAAGTGAACCTGGCTTCTCCATTGACTTGACTTGTCAGAAGGTCGCCAAAGGTGATCATATGACCACAGGATAGTGCAACCGTCATAAATATGACTCAGTTGAATTTTGATCACGCAACCATGTTGATGCTGCTGTGGTTATAAGTATGAAAAATGGTCATAAGTCACTATTTTCACTGCCATTGTAACTTTAAATGGTCACTAGCTGAACTGTTGTCAGTCAAGGACTACCTGTATTGTAAGTTGGGTTTCTTTGGGAATGTAGAAAGTATATCTTTTCTTAAAGTCTATATGCTGCCTTGTTTAGAATTGTGTTTGTGTGTCTGTGTGTCCGTGTGTTGAAAAACACATTTGGATAATGATATTTTTCAGGTGTAGCCAGTGAGAAGCAGCGGCGGTTGTTGTACAATCTAGAAATGGAACAAATGGCAAAGACTGCTAAAGCCCTCATGGAGGCAGTAAGTCATGCAAAGGCACCCTTTACTAGTGCAACCCATCTGGATCATGTCAGACCTATGTTCAAAGTAAGTATGCAATTAAACTTAAAGGCATTTAATACGGTTTTCAAATATGCCAAATGTAAAACTGAAATTATATCTGCAAAGTGTATGTTTAATAAATGGCATATTTAGAATATGCAGTGACACATATCATGAATGTAAAAGACAAGCTAGAATAATGGAATGGAAATAATGTAATAGATATAATGTATTAGACTTTGCTATAGACAACGTTAAAAAAAAATTCAAAATGTATTTTAATTTCCTGATTTAATGTTAGGTTTAGGAGAAGGAGTCACTTTTGTCTTTACATTAGATTGCTTTTTGGTGCATGATGCATTTAGATGATAATAAATTTAAAGCTATTTCTTTTTCTCTGCCTCTCCAATGTTAGCTTGTATGGACTCCATTACTTGCTGCTTATAGTGTTGGTCTTCAGAACTGTGATGACACTGAAGTGGCTTCATTGTGCTTAGAAGGAATACGATGTGCTATCCGAATAGCCTGCATTTTTGGCATGCAGGTTGGTATACTGTCATCTTATACAATATACACTGTATATAGTGTTAAACGCGGAATAGCAGCATTCTGAAATTATCAAAATATTTCTTAGCCTTAGTCTAAAGTTGTCCAAACATCTAGCAGTTAGAGGATGTGCCCGATATGCCAAAATCCTAAGTTAAGTCCTTGACTTCTCAGAGGGTAGAAGAACTCCTCTCTGCAGGCTTGTAGAACTGTTACCTGTCACTGGATATGATTTGTGGCAGTTTCCTCTTTAATTCTCTCAATTCAAATACTTATTTCTATGTTTCATATTCTCCCATTCACATCTGCATATCAAGCTTCCATGCTGAGCTAGCCTTATATAATTTTGACAGCCCATATCCTCTCTTTTGAGGATTTTTTTTAAATTACAATGGCTTATTTCAGCTTTTGTTTTTTATATTTTAGCTTGAACGAGATGCTTATGTTCAAGCACTTGCTCGCTTTTCCTTGTTGACTGCCAGCTCCAGCATCACAGAAATGAAGCAGAAGAACATAGATACAATTAAAACACTTATTACAGTGGCACACACTGATGGCAATTATCTGGGAAATTCCTGGCATGAGGTAAATGACCATCATTTGCAACATTTTTTTTGGCTGATTTCAATTATTTATAGCCTGCCAAAAAAATTCCCACTGTGGAAAAAGATTTGCTTAATGACCATATTTGTTTAACAACAGGTGCAAAAAATAAGGTCCAGCTGCATTGTTGCATTATTGCTTGATATAATAATTGCTATGCTTTGTGATTGAAATTCCGAGCTCATTTATGGCTGTAAGTCAAGGACTATCTGTAAAGATGCTATTTATCAAGTTGGCAGATGAGGCATGTTGTAGAATTCCAGCCTGTGGGGTATAGGGTTAAGTTTAGGGTTAATGCCTTCTCTGCCATGGCTCCTACCCTTTGGAACATGTGGCCTCCTGAGGTGAGATTTGCTCTCATCCTCCCAACCTCCTGTAAGGGCCTGAAGATCTGCTTCTGCCCTATTGTCTTGGGGCACAATGGGGGACTATCACGCTTGAGATGGTTGATAGATCCCACCTCTCCCCCCCAATACATTATGTGCCCTCCCTCCCCATCTGTCAGTTATAAGCTGAATTTTTATTGTGCTTAAATATATATATGTATATTTTTATGGTTTTATTGCTTTTAATGGTGTAAGCTGCCCAGAATTTCCTCACAGTGAGATGGACAGCAGACAAATTTAATTAATAATAGTAACAACAACAATACAACAGCAGTCATTTGGTCAAGAGACTACATTTCAGATTTTTTGTAATTGTTGACCATAGCTAGCAATATCATTATGTCCGTAAAATAAATGGGCAAATATGCTTTGACCTGTTTTTGGGGACTAGGGGAAAAGTTTAAAGAGACAAAGTGGTACCATAACTTATAACACCAAAATCAGGAAAGATCAAGCCAAATTTTGAAACTATATAATACACTTAAAATATTGTTTATAGAGAGAGCTATTATTCCGTGAAAATTGGAACAAAAAGTCAAGCCTTTGCCTATATGGAGTTTATCTTAAATTTTGGAAGTACCTCATTTAGAAAGTTTGTGATGAATTTGCTTTCAATAGATTCTAAAATGCATCAGCCAGCTGGAGTTAGCCCAGCTGATAGGAACTGGAGTTAAAACACGCTACCTGTCTGGGTCTGGTCGCGAGAGGGAAGGGAGTCTCAAAGGTTTCACCTCTGGAGGAGAAGATTTCATGGGACTTGGACTGGGTGAGAGTTTGACTCCCTTCTTATACCTATAGTTATACTATTTCCATTAGAGCATTTTGTCACAGCAGGAAATGCTCGGTTTTTAAAACATTTCTAATGAATCTAGCTATTTTAACCTAATTACATGAATGCTTTTTAATGTTATTTATGACAATAAAAATAAGAAATTGAACAAACCCTATAAATCACTTTTCATTGTTGGTCACATTGTTACATATTGTCATGTTGTCTTTCTATGAACCTCTAGAATTAAAATCCCCTTAGCTGCTGAATCACATGCAAGTTTACATGTAATATAAAATGTAACATATTAAAATGGTCACCTGAGTCAGCCACTTTTGTAATTCTTTCAACATTTCCTGCTATTTTTGCAAATTCTGACCTAAATGATATTGAATCAAAGTGAAGTAGCCTTATAATGGATCCTAATAGTGATTTATCTTTTATATATAACAACTTAATTTTTGTCTCTTTAGGTAACTTCGTTGGTGGAAGTGTTGATAGAAGACAAATAGCCAGCATTCAGGAATCTGTGGGAGAAACAAGTTCTCAAAGTGTGGTGGTAGCAGTGGACAGGTGTAGTATGCTTCTGAATGAAGTGTGATAAATTATTTCAGTAGGATGTAATATTGATTTTAGGATTCACATACTAATTTAAATACTTTTAAAATAAATAAATAAATTGTATCACAGTTTGGTTATATGAGCCTCAGTGGCTCAGTGGTTAGAGTACTTGCAAGCTACTTCTACTGCAGTTTGGCAGATCGAACCCCACCAGGCTCAAGTTTGACTCAGCCTTCCATCCTTCTGAGGTTGGTAAAATGAGGGCCCAAATTGTTGGGGGCAATATGCTGACTCTGTAAACTTCTTTGAGAGGGCTGTAAAGCACTATAAAGTAGTATATAAGTCTAAATATTATTGCTATATTTCAGTCAAAAAATGAGAATTAACATTGGAGAAAATGCCATGATTGTTGTTGGGTTTTCCACTCTCCAACATAAAATGCCATAAAATACTTTAAAGTTATAGTTGTCCTATAATCTGAATACAGGTAGTCCTTGATTTAAAACAGTTTGTTTTGTGACCATTCAAAGCTAGCAATGCCATTGAAAAAAATGACATATCACCATTTTTCACATTAATAACTGTTGCAGCATCCCCATAATGACATGATCAAAATTCAGATACTTGGCAACTGACTCGTATTTATAATAGTTGCAGTGTCGCAGGGTTATGTGGGGAAACTGGATTCGTTTAACATGTTACTAACTTAACTGCAGTGCTTCACTAAACAACTGTGGCAAGAAAGGTCATAAAATGGGGCAAAACTTACTTAACAACTGTCTTACTTAGCAACAGAAATTTTGGGCTAAATTATGGTCATAGATTGACGACTACCTATACTATATAGAAATTCTGTTTCTTCACTGTAGCATCAAATTCAGTATTGCACTATGTACTTAATATTCTATATGTTGAGGATTAATACTGCTTCTCTGGTTTTCATAGGATATTCACTGGTTCTACTAGACTAGATGGAAATGCTATAGGTATGTTGAAAAATTTCTGATGAAATGAAAAGTAACTGGTTCAGAGCTTATCATATTTTACATGTCTTATTTCTTAATCTTTTAGTTGATTTTGTTCGATGGTTGTGTGCGGTTTCCATGGATGAGTTGGCTTCTCACCACCACCCCCGAATGTTCAGCTTACAAAAAATAGTTGAAATCTCCTATTATAACATGAATAGAATTAGACTGCAGTGGTCCAGGATATGGCATGTAATTGGAGATCATTTTAACAAGGTATTTTAAATTTTAAACACTGCAAAACTACTTTGATACAATTTAGACATGAAAATTAATTTGTATGTACTTGTTTCAATTAAAGACCTATAGAGTTTTTGTGGCAAGTTCTTGTACCAGATGGAATACAGATGTGCATTATAAAATCTTAACATGGAATCATCATAGTGTACCCTGCATAATTCATACATGGATCATGACAGAAAATGTGAATTTGGTATCGGTTTGTAGAGACTCAGGTCTCTCAGCCTGGAGATTTTATGTAGCAGATAGGCAAAATTACACATTCCTTGTATAAATATCTGATGTCTGTTGCCTGTAATTTTTTTCTAAACTTTCTTGTAATTTTTTAAAATGGGAAGCTGTATATAAAATGCATTTATATAAAATGTATTTCTTTTCTGCAATAACCCCAATAATGTAATTCATAATTTCAAATTTCATAGGTGGTGAATAATTATTATGAAGAGGGCAAAATTAATAACTGTCGGGCAAAAAAGAATTTAATGTGCTAAAAGCTTTTAAATATATGGAAAATTCATTTTTATAGCATGTAAAAGTATATATGGCATAAAAATGTTTCCATAATTACAGTTACTGTACTGTAATTACATTAACTGTAGTACCATTCTGTATTACTATCTTTATATAATCTTTTGTTTCTTGATGATTTTTGTCTGTATTTTATATGTAGATTTATTTGTTTATTCTATGCGTATTTGCCTTAAACTACTAATATTTTAAGATTACTTAGGCTTGAATACTTAGCTTTGATGTACTGTACGTTGGTTAGAATCATGTCAACAATTTTCTGAAAAAATACAAGTTTAGGATTAGGATGATCCTTTTTGAAGAGCTTCAAACCTGGATTTACTCTGATTATGTCTGTTTCCTAGATTCAAAGACAGGTACAACAGATTGAAGAATTGGATTTCAGTAGTCCCGATCTATCTAGGATTATTCTTTAAGGGAATTTGTATTTTTCTCATTTATAGGTTGGCTGCAATCCTAATGAAGATGTAGCAATTTTTGCAGTTGATTCTTTGAGGCAACTGTCAATGAAGTTTCTTGAAAAGGGGGAGTTAGCCAATTTCCGATTTCAGAAAGACTTTTTGAGGCCATTTGAGCACATCATGAAGAAGAACAGGTCTGTTCTGCGTTTTGAAAGTAAATGTTTTCTTCTGCTTATTTAATATGTATGAATACTTTGCAGAAAAAGTTCTCTAATAAAGTAGTATTTTCCCTTTAGATCCCCAACTATTCGGGACATGGTAATACGCTGTATTACTCAGATGGTGAACTCTCAAGCTGCTAATATTCGCTCAGGGTGGAAAAATATCTTTGCAGTGTTTCATCAAGCAGCATCTGATCATGATGGGAATATTGTGGAGTTGGCATTCCAGACAACAGCACATATAGTTAGTAAGTAAATGTTATGAAAACTAATATCCTGAAAAGAAATCAATTATGACCATCTGTAAATGGTAGAAATAATAAAATTTGAAATATGCGGTTTTCTTGCTTATGCTACACATGTATTTCTCATTTCTCTTCATAATATAAAAATGAGTATGGACCAGGGTACCAGTTTTCTTCAGACTTAGACTACTCTACAAGAAAATTCACCGACACAAGAATGATTACATTTGCATGAAACTAATTAGTTACTTGACTGCCACTGTCTACTTGCTGGGCCATGTAAATATAATTGATTACAACTTGTAAGATATGCAGGCTTGGTGTAGTTGGTCAGCTTTCAATACTGCGATTGACTGCAATCTTTGACTTTTTATTATTATATCGAAGATCAAATGTTTCCTTCTAATTCATATGGTTTCCTTGAGTATCAACTACCCAAGATACCCAATTATAATGTAATAATTTTTAATGGTGGCTTGTTTTTCCTTTTATTTTCTTCTACAGCTACTATCTTTCAACAGCATTTTCCTGCAGCCATAGATTCATTCCAGGATGCTGTCAAATGTTTATCAGAGTTTGCCTGCAACGCTGCCTTTCCAGATACCAGTATGGAAGCAATTAGACTTATTCGTTACTGTGCAAAATATGTTTCTGAAAGACCACAGGTATTTCTTTTAATTTGTATTTCTCTCAATTTTTAAACTCCAAATCAATATTTCAAGAGAGCTTTTAGAATTTTTCACATTATTTCTTTCCTCTTTAAACTCCAACAATTTTTAGGACCAGCACTTACTGGTTTTTCCTTTTAAAACTGAAACTTGCCATTATTGACTTTAATTTTTTTTACAATTCTGGCTGGAGAATACCAATATCCTGATTTACCAACCTATACTTTTAGTGAATGAATAATATATTTTCAAATATAATTTAAGAAGGTTTATATCTCCTAATTTCAAATATATTTATGAATAAATACATTGTAAAATATACTTCAGTTTAAATTTTGTATTACCAGGAGATTTGTGAATTTCTTGTAAAGTGTAGGTTTACAAGTCTTTTAAAAACATCTTCTGGTTTTGTTTACCTTTTTATCAATTGTGCAGCAAGATCTGATTAAATGGTACTGTATTTGTACTGATTTATTTGCTTTCATCTGTTCACAGGTTTTGAGAGAATATACAAGTGATGACATGAACGTAGCACCTGGAGACAGGGTTTGGGTCAGAGGATGGTTCCCTATTTTGTTCGAACTTTCTTGTATCATCAATCGGTGCAAACTAGATGTCCGGACAAGGTAATGAAGTGTTGTGATTATAATTGCTAGCAAAACATATTTTCCCTTCATTCTTTTCCCAAAAGATAACTTTCTGATGACTGTTTTTCTCACATTGTAGAGGACTAACAGTTATGTTTGAAATCATGAAGAGCTATGGCCAAACCTTTGAAAAGCACTGGTGGCAAGATCTATTTCGAATTGTATTTAGAATATTTGACAATATGAAGCTCCCCGAGCTGCAAACAGAGGTATTGAAAGCAACATGATATTATCTAATTAGGTTTAGAATGCTTTAAAAATTATATAAAACAAAAATAACAGACAGATATAATAATATGTTTCTGATGGTTTGTTTGAGAAAAGATAGACTTTAAAATTAAAATGTTCCATCTAGTATTTCCCATGTATATTAAAGCTTAATTGCCACAATTCCCAGTTACCACAGTTCTAAAATTCATAATTACGAAAGTTAAAACATGTCTGGAAGGCAGTTGGTTGGAATAAGCCAAGTTATAAGGCTTTTAAGTGGAAAGAATAAATCTAGGAAGCATAATGAAGACTAACTCCCCCGTCCTTCTATCTTTTAGATAGGACCAAGGTCAAGTCCAGTTTAATCTCTTTGCCTAATCCCATCAGGCCAAAAGGAATATCAGACACTTGGTTTTTCAGTTGGCCCTCCAGTTATCCTTTTCATAGGTGGTGCTTTCTTAGCTAAATTTTTAAAATAGAATAAATCCTGAGAATTTTGAAGTCTTAAGTATTGATATAAGTATAGGTGAATCTGTAAACAAGGGTGAACTGAATATTTTTTTTAATTAAAATGATGATTGTTATATAATCAGAATCCTTCCCTGTTAGCAATCGGAAACATACAACCCTTGATTCTTGTTTCCATAGAAGTCTGAATGGATGACTACTACCTGCAATCATGCACTTTATGCAATCTGTGATGTATTTACCCAGTTCTATGAAGCTCTGAATGAAATTCTTCTTGCTGACATATTTACACAGTTACACTGGTGTGTAAAACAAGGTAGCTTATTTACATATGTGTCACTTATACTGAATGAATATTTTGGGAGCAGTTGTGTGTGAAATTAATCTTCCTCTTTTTCCTCCATACTTCCATGCATTTCTAAAAAGGATGACTCTGAAAAAAATTTTTTTTTTTTGAAAAAGACAACTACAGTGAAAAAGAATAGTATAAGTTTTCTGTTTTGCTATTGTTACATTTGTGGTATTGGAAACAATATTTCTTCTTTATTGCTTCTTTAATAAATTATTTATTGCATAGCACCGTGATGGTGAACCTATGGCACATGTGTCACAGGTGGCATACAGAGCCATTTGTGCCGGCATGTGAGCTGCAGGCAAGCTTACCCTACTATGCATGTGCGTGCCTCACAGTTGATTTTCAGCCAGTTTGAGGCCTTTTTTGGCCTCCCAAAGGCTTGAGGACAGCTTATGCAGGCTTTGCAGGCTGAAAAGTAGCCCCGTTTCATCACTTCCTGTTTTTCCAAAAATACCAGAAGTGACGAAACGAGGCTAGTTTTTGGCCTGCAAAGCCTGCAAAAGCTTTCCTCAAGCCTCTGGGAGGCCGAAAAAGACCACAAATCAGCCGAAAATCAGCTGTGAGGACAGGTGCAGGTAAGGGGGCAGCAGCAGGTGGGTGGCTGGGTATTGCATGTGTATGCGTAGGGGTTGTGGGGATGTGTATTGCCTTCTGGATGCTGGCACGCGAGCACAAGCGTTCAAGCGCACGCACAATTTTTGGCACAGGAGCCTAAAAAAGTTAGCCACCACTGGCATAGCATGTTCTTTCAGTAAACTAGGAGATGGTCTTAAAACTATGTTGCTTGTCAGATATTAAATAATCTTTTAAATAATTTTTACAAATGTTATATAATGACTGGATAATCAACATTTTTTGTTTGCAATCAAGCTTCAGAATTAAGTTCTTATTTGAAAAATGAACTCATAACCAATTTACATATAATTTAAAGCCATGACAAGTTTTGTAGATTTTTTTTTTTAAATGAAACTCTCTCTTGCAATGAAAAGAAACAAAGAATGGCTTTTACATACATTTTCTCCTTAAAAATAATACTGTGAGCATTTTTTTGCCCCTTCTCATATGTTCAAGATGAGACAATGCTACTCATAGTTTCACACCAAGAAATACTTGCAGCTTTTGGTTTAGATTTTCTATATTGCAACATTGCTGGACTGCAAACATATTTTGTTGCAAGGACCATAGTAGCTTCCTATAAAGCTATTATCATATTTGCAATAAGATACATTTTATTTTCTTCTTTCTGTTCCTTGAAATAGTTTATCCTCTTGCTTCTTAATATTAGCCATGATTTTCTTCTTTTATATTTATAATTTTGGGGTACAGGGGTATGTATGGAATAGATTTAAGCAACCAAACTTGGTTCTTATTTGGGTCCTTTAAAAAAATATACAGACTTTGAAATCTGCGAGTAGATTGTTCTATTGATTTCAATGAAAAGTATAGTTTTTTTTAAGTTTTAAAATGGATTTTGGATTTTGTTTTTCAGGGAACTGAATGATTAGTAATCACCATGATTCTGTATTAGTACAACTATATGAAGAAGGCTAGGTAATTAAATGGTTGAGAACAGTTTTGGAGGAGAAAGATAGTGGTGTCAATCTCTCACTAATAAAATCAACTTATTTTCAGTTTTGCAATAGGCTTATCACTTCCCATTAGGAAGCATTTTGCAGCACAACTAGTTGTCAACTCAAAATGTACAAGTCTTTGATGTTATTATAAATGTTCTTGCTTTCATTTGTGATTTAATTTTTCTGTAGACAATGAACAGTTGGCTCGATCAGGTACGAACTGCTTAGAAAGTTTGGTAATATTAAATGGGCAAAAATTCAGTCCTCAAGTTTGGGACCAAACCTGCAATTGTATGCTAGAGATCTTCAAAACTACCATTCCTCATGTGTAAGTGTACAATATTTCTTTAATGTAGATTATGCCAGTAATGTAGGCATAATTATATTATGTAGGCAAAATAATTAATACATTAATTTTTTTTTAATGTAGATTATGCCATGTTTTAGATCCAGCACTATTATCTGATTTAAGCATTTCTTTTTTTAAGTTTGCTGACATGGAGGCCGGCAGGAATGGAAGATGATTCATCTGAAAAACACCTGGTATGTGCTTCAGTTTCAGTAAAGATACATGTGACAGCTTCAGATTTATTGACATTTATCATGGAAATAAAAATTATAAGACTAGTTGTTTTTCTGTTTCTGAGAATCTGTATTTCAAAGTATTAATCATATAAACAAGGGAAAAATCATGCCAAGGAACAGCTATAGAATATTTTTATTGTGAAATGTCTGAAAAATTCAAATCATCTTGAAACTGAGATTTGTGACTAAGATGTAAAAGAAGTTAACACAGATTCATTTTCTATTAGGAGGTAGACCTGGATCGCCAGTCTTTAAGTAGTAAAAATGCTTCAGAACGAGGGCAGAGCCAGTTTTCAAATCCCACAGATGACAGCTGGAAAGGAGGCCCTTATTCAAGTAAGTTTGCTTCTCACATTGATGCCCATTTTCAGCCCAGCCTTTTGGGAAGTAAATCCTCAACACAAATTAAGAAGGGCAACTGTGTTTGCATCAAAAGCTATATCCAATTTTTGGTACATTAAGATACTACTGTTTCTCCTTTAGTCTCATATCTGATGTTATAGTATTACAAAGAGTCAGAGAAACAATTATGGCAATTTATCACAAATTATTTTATTCACCATGATTCTGCCTGCCTGTAAGTGTTTTGAGGAAGTACTTGCTTAAGGTCCTGTCAGAGCAATATATAGGGCTTCTCTGTGGCTTACCTCAAAATCTTGGAATGTGCTGTCTTGAGAAATAATTGGCTCTGAAATCTCCTTTTAAAGTAAATGTTTGATCTGAGATTGTGTTGGTTGGAGGGCTCAGAGTTTTACTTTGGAGTATTTTATGCTTTAGTGTTAACTGTCCAAAGTTATTTGATTGGTGTGGTTGGTTTCATTGAGTAATGAAATAAATAAGACAAGGTATTCTGTATGTTACCTTGGCTGAAACAATTTTTAGAACAGTTTATCAAAATCAAATTATGCTAGTTGATTGTTTCAACCATTTGAACCAACTTTGGTTTTTTACATGTACAGGTGATATCATTCTACCATACGTTTATCTTAAAGATATACTAAAGAAAATGGCATGGCAACTATTTAGAGATAATAATCATTTTCACTAACAACACAGTAGTAGAAGAAACTCATGTGTGCCTGAATCTCTTAAAAACTAATGAACAATAATATATTATTTCAGATCAGAAACTCTTTGCCAGCCTCCTCATAAAATGTGTGGTCCAGCTGGAATTGATTCAGACAATTGACAATATAGTATTTTATCCAGCAACAAGTAAGAAAGAAGATGCTGAACATTTGGCTGCTGCTCAGGTAAGACATCTGCTTCTATGATTAACAGGGCATTCTCTGTTCTCATTGTGTAGATGTGGAATTCAATCATCAAAGTATAAACTATTCAAGTATATTTAAATTAAGACCAAAACTAGGGTCTGCTCTATTTAAGCTTTTCTGGAAATTATGTTTAAACCCTTGTAACCTGTGTCTTAATTAATATTTCCTATCCCTGGATTTCCTCTTTAGAGGGATACACTAGATACAGATATACACATTGACACTGAAGATCAGGGAATGTACAAATTCATGTCTTCCCAACATCTGTTCAAGTTACTGGATTGTCTGCAAGAGTCCCATTCATTTTCAAAAGCTTTCAACTCCAATTATGAACAAAGGACTGTGCTATGGAGGGCAGGTAAATATAAAATAGGGTGGAAGATTTTAGAAAATTATTGTAACAATTATACTGGTTTATACTGCAATCTAAAGTGACAACTGGCATGGAATTATTAATGTATAATATTATCATACAATGTAGCATACATGAGAGTAGATCTTATTTAATGTTCAGATGTTCAGATTATTTCAAGTTTCAGTTTCAAAGGTGTTAAGCAGTCATTTCATTAATTTTCAGGGTTCAAGGGTAAATCAAAGCCCAACCTTTTAAAACAAGAGACCAGCAGTTTGGCTTGTTGTCTAAGAATTCTCTTCCGAATGTATGTTGATGAAAACCGCAGAGATTCCTGGGAAGCTATACAAGAGAGGCTCCTGAAGTAAGCTTTGTTTCTAGATTTTAAAGTAAAATTGAGATGACAATTCCAACACAATTCTTCAGGATTTCAGAGGCGACATACAATTTTTCTGTTGAATCATTTTAAATTGGGGAGCTTAAACAAAGCATGCAAAAGAAAACCCATTCAGATTCAATCCTTCATTACAAGCAATTGGAAAAAATTTTATGTGAAAACAATCCGGATATAGGTACCCCATTATTTTTAAAAACTTGAATTATTTATTAGAGCTGCCGTAAAATTCCTAACTCTGAAAAGTGCTATTCTGACAAATTGTTCTGATGTCTGAATTTTGTCCATTCCTTTTTCTTATATATTTACTTTTTTTCTACTGACAGGCCAACTTTTGTTAAGTAGACAATCATTATCCTCAATATCTATTTATTTCTTGACTTGCAACTGGTCACTGAATGACCATTCAAAATTATGATGGGCCCAGAAAAGATGCTTTATAGCCCATAAAATAATGTTCACCATTGTAAAATATTGTGCCACACACATGCACTTAATTTTATGACCAGTTGCTGCATCCCATGTTCATGTGATTGCAATTTGCTATGTTTTTTTTGCCAATTTCAGGCAAAAGTTACCCATTCCAAAGAATGGGCGGGCGCTTAAACTACAACCTTCACTTAGCTACTATGAATTTATTTAATGACCACAATGATTCACTTAATGGCCATTGTCATCATTGTCATCGGGCCAGTCATATGACTGTCTCAACTTAACAACTATAACAATTTTGAAAATCTGATCTCAATTGCATTCATAAGTTTCACTGCCTGTAGTGAAAATAGAAATGGAAAAAAAACTAGTTAATAAATTAATTAAGGCTATGTAAATGACTTTTTAAAGGAAAGGAGCTTTATTAAATACAAGTTTGAAAAAAATTTATAATTCAGATTTTTAAATATTGAATATTAAAATTAATAATATTCTGTTACTTTCTGTTCTTCCTTCTTCTCATACATACCTGAAAATTTCTTTTGATTTCAGCAGAACTAGCAGAACCTACTTCACTAAATTGCTTTCTGTTTTCTGTTCTGTGTTCTGAATATTCACATGTTCTTTCCTCTAGTGTGTGCAGTGAAGCTTTGGCATATTTTATCACTGTGAATTCTGAAAGCCATCGAGAGGCCTGGACCAATCTCCTTTTGCTACTTTTAACAAAAACACTAAAAGTCAGTGATGAAAAGGTAAGAGAATATGTTTACTGCAATTTCAGAAGAAAACATGGGACTTTTACAGGCAGTGGTAGCCCTGTTCAAGTCTACCGTCCATGTTTTACTGTCCCCATTTACTTCCTTTATTCATGTTTATGTTCATATCTATACTTGTTATCTTGTACATGTTTTACAAACAAACAAAATAAAATAAATAAATAAGTGTAGATTGTGTGAGGAGCAAGGCATATAGGATGGGCAGGATTCAGCTCTTACCTGATTAGGAACAATTTATGTTCACTGTTAAGTTATACTCTTTGAATTGATGGAGTGGTAAAGAAAGAATGAAGGCAAGGATTGAATGAAAGAATGAAGGCAAGGCATTCTAGTGGCAAGGTCAAGGTGTAATGAGACATAGGTTGTAGTTGATAGAATTTTGAGAAATTGCTGCTGAAATATTTTGGTCAAGACCAGTTGAAGATGTGGAGTAAGTTTTACAGAAGCATATTTTTAAAATGTGGATATTGTAATGGCATTCCCTGACTGTGGGAATTGTACCTTCAGTTGAACTGTACTATTTGGATGAACAGACTTCTATAATTTCTTACTTTTTCTCTCCTTTCTTCCAAGTTTAAAGCACATGCATCAACATATTACCCCTTCTTATGTGAAATAATGCAGTTCGATCTGATCCCAGAACTCCGAGCTGTGCTGAGGAAGTTTTTCCTGCGCATTGGTGTAGTGTTCAGAGTCTGGATTCCTGAAGAACACTTGCGAACAACAGGCACTCAATCCCTTGCATGGTAGTTTTGTGACTGCTGTTTACCAAAGCTTGAATAATGCTCAGTTCACTGAATGAAAGCATAAACAAAGCAAAGAAAAACTGATAGTTCTCCAAAGAAGAAGAAACTACAATAATGTGAACAGCAGGGTTGTATTGGCCAATCTGGTATTTCTGAAGGCTCTTTCATTACTACTATAATTCTGGCTGTCCTATAGGAATAGCTGTTCACATTTGACAATTTATTGCAGTAAAATGTCATGTCCTTCTTATCATTCAGCTTGTCTGCTCAGATTGATTTTGTAGTAGTTCCCTCTTAATACCTTCCAGTTGTTTGCTCTTAAGCTGTTGGAAATGATGAATGAAGACCCTTGATATAAGTTTGTGATGCTAGCAAATGTATTAATAAGTATTTGAGAAGATGAAAATTCATTTGAAAATTGGCTGGAGTATTTCTCCACCAAGAATGCATACAGTTGAAAATGACTTGGTGCTGTCTCTTCTTTCAATGCAGATTTGAATGATTTGGTGCTGTCTATTGTGTATATTGTAGCAAGATGGTGACTAGGCAGTAATATATGTAGTCACCCAGTTAAAAACCAAATCTCCCTTATTGCTAATTCTGCCATACCTTGCAGAATGTAAATGGTAAATCATTTTCAGAACAGCACTGTATCTTCTCTAGAGCTGATAATTTTTCATCATTTGAAAATTCCCTTGTTACCGGGTTACTATCAATAAAGCAATCTGCAAAATGTGTTATGAAGGAAACACGCTCCTCTGAAACTGTAGCAATTCACACTGCCTTTTAATTCAATTATTGCATCTCTCATGACTTGAATGTTTAAGAAGTTTGAAAGCTTTGAAAAATGCTTCTGATTCTTAATCTCTAATGATTATTAAATACTAAGCAAATGACAAACTCAAATTCTTTGATTAATTTTGAAGTACACATTGAATAAATCAAAATTTATACTCATATTTCCCTTTTGGAGTAATGTATAGATTAACATTTGGGTAGAAAGTGTCTATCTTCAATGTGTTTTCAGATATTTCTATTTTTGCTGCTGAACTCTGAGTTATGGTTGTTTTAATGGCTTGGTTAATGTTTTATTATTATAAATTGTATAAGACAGGGAGTCTGGTTCCTATTGGAACCACTTGATTTATTAATATAAATGCACATGTACTTGTGAAAGAAGTGCTTTCTGGAGCCAATAGGAAGCAAAATCACCATTCCGTACTATTGGCTCTTCTGAATTTGGGTCTAAGGAGGGATTTTAGTATTATAATTATTATAAGACTAAGTCTTACTATTCTTGGCCCAATAAGAAATAGTTTTGTAAGATACGGCAGGCAAATTCTGTACAGTTGTCATAATGTAATAGTTTCTACAAGAGAGCAGGAAGGAGGTAATTTCTGTCCAAATGTATTAAAAATGCAAAAGTATTAAATATACTTTTTCTTCTTATTGGCAAGCATGAATTGAAGGTGTTAGTGAAGTGGGGAGCAGGGAGATATGGTAGGTGGGTGACTGCAGCCCTAAGGAAAATTCCTGAAAAGGTTCCATCTAAAGTGACAAGTGTGATGAAGAAAGTGAAACTTTTAGCTCTGTAAATTGAGTCTGGCTATTAACACTGTTATCATTGTTACAATTAGGGAAGAGTTATGGCAGGATTTTTTTTTCTAAATACTAGTGTGCTATCTCAAAGAGTTTCAGTAATAAAGCGGGATAAGTTTTACTTTTTTTCTTTTTGCAATTCGTAGATATAAAAAGTTTATGACGTTTTAATTTCTCTACCAAAGACTTTTGTACATAGCAAGTGAAAATATTGTTTTCTGTGAAATATGTTGGAAAACATATAAACAGTTCATTGGAAAGGATTGTGATAAAACATTAGCTTACTTATTTAGTTATTTATGTTTGCAGTGAAAAGAGGGATTTTCACTGTGTGCGGGGGAAAAAGTTATTTATTTTTATATCCTGTTATTTTAATCCTTGTACTGACCTGAATTCTTCTTTAATTGGACTGCTTTTGCCCATTTCTATAATTTTTATGTCAATATGCAAATACAATGTGGTCTTCATCACTCTCTCTCTCTCTTGGTTAAATGTTTTCTGTTCAGTTGTGCACCTCTTTGACTTCATTAAAGAAGCATGGCAACACTGCAAGTTATGTTTAGAACCTGAATTAAAAGTGCAATATGCATAGGGTTTAAAATAGTTATCTTCCAAAGTTTTGCAATGTAAAGCACTGTGAAGAAGCTTCTTTTGTGTGATCTTACTTATAGACAGAATAATCTGATCATAAAACTTAAAGCCTAGACAGTAGAATTGAATTATTCATTTTCTTAGGAAAGCTTTATTTAGCAGCCAACAGTTACATTTTCAAATGGCTAAGACTTTAATTAAAAATATGGGCGGGAATCTAATAACCATGTAATTATCATGAAGGGTAGCACGTGAGTATCTGTGTGTGTGTTTGTATGTGTTTGAAGATGTTCCATAATAGCCTTTCTTTGTGATATTCCTGAAGATTGTGAAGAATGGTAATAATGGTACATGTATTATTTGAATGTGTTTTTGTAATGATTGTGAGCATCAATACTGCTTTGTTTTGGCAATACCAACCTCCATGGACAATCATAGTAATGTTAGGAATATTCTCTAAAATTTTCTATAATTGATTTAAGATCAGATCGAATAGGTTCTGCAGGGTAAACACAATGTTTCTTGTATCACTTCTTTAAACACTCATGCAATTTTATTTGAGCTGGGCATATAACACAATTCTATATCCAGTGCAAGATGAACTGACACACAATTCCACGTGCAGGCACTTGTTGATCTCTTAGCAATTGTAAACTTTAGACTTGCATGTCACACTATAGTTGCCTCTTCCCCTTCTGGTATGAATCTCCCCTTCTTTTGTCAGCATTAAACTTTGCTTTTATTTTATACCTTCAGTAGCAGCAATTGTGATAAACATGAAATAGATTCCTTCTGAATCAAGTTTGCAATCCTGATTCTACCAAATCAGGTTTGCAACACTAATTTAAAATAATAGTTTTGATTACTATTAATTCTGGCCATGGCTAATAGCAGATAAAGTATTAATCTTATCATTTCAGCCAAAGAACAGGAATACATTCAGAATAGTAGTAAAAAAATGAGGTAAAAATGTAGACCCCTGCCTCACTTGGTCATTCAACACTTGGTCTTATATGTACTCTTATATTCTAAAATAGTTGGTGCAACATAAGTTAGTGAAGTCATGATGCAAACATTGAATATACTGTGCAAAAAAGTGTACAGACCTGTTTGTCATCTAATACTTGAAATACTTGGAAGAAATATTTTACAGTAAACGGGCTAGAAAAAAGCCCAGCAGGAGCAACAAAGCCCAGCATCAGCATCGAAGTGACTTCCAAAGTGATTGCTCCCTGGATTATCAGGTGGAGCAAGCATAAAACATGGTTTTATGTTTATATCACTTAACAGTTTAGGAAGGGGTAGTATTATATATATTCTATAATACCAAGCCCAGTACAAAATTTCCATCCCCCCTATTGTAAATTGAAAGTGAAGTTGAAAACCCAGATATTTGAAATCTGCAAATTTGCACATAAGGACCTCTTTTTTTAAAAAAAAAAAAGATTGAATAAAAATTTGCTTAAATGCTTGGTGCATTGCATTTTTAAAAAATAATTCACCACTGTTATACTCCCACTGAGGTTAACATAAGCCAGTATAAATTGCCAGTGAAATTTGTCCCTATTAATAAATATGTTACAGTTCAATCAGATGGTGTGATGTGATTCTTGGCTTGAAGCAAAGCAAAAGAAAATTTTGATTTGTGAGAGGTGCAGTTCTTTAAATGTCTTGATATTTTTGTCCAGAATATCTCTTTGCAACTTTAAATAAAATATACTTTGTGCAACATGTATGTTTTATCTATATAATGCTTAAAATTAGTTATAAGCTACTTTTTTTCTTAAGAGACCTTCTATTATGAAGTACATTTAATATCATTAAGTTAATGAAAAGCATTCCTTGCCCGATGGATGTATACATTTTTGAGAGAATAGCGTAATTATATACTGTAATACAAAGTTATGTAAAGTTTTTATATAAAATATTATGAAGAATGTTGTATTCCATGCTTTAATCAGGTGGTAAATAAAATTTAACATCAAACATTTTTTTTGACCTTGTGATTAACAATTTATTTCTACTATTTTTTGTCACCTTTTCAGGGAGTAATGTTAAAGGCTGCAGAACAGAGACATTGGTTATATTTCACCCTCAGTATTCAGAACTGCCTGGGACAGATAGTCCTCATTTAAGGATCACTTGATCAATTACTGTTCAAAGTTATAATAGCACTGAATGAGAGGGATTTGTGATCGGTTCTCATAGTTGGCAATTTGGGTGTTTGGCAACTGGTTTACAGTTATGATGTTGCGTATCCCATGGTCATTTGCTTTCACTGATGATTTCCCATAAGCAAAGACAATGGGAAACTAGCAGGAAGTTGCAAATGATCACATGACATTGCAACCACCCTGGATTTGCATAATAATGGCAAATGGGACTGCTGGAACTGCTGTTGTAAATTGACACAGTCATGTCACATTGCCTTTTATGACTGCATCACTTAGCAATAGTTTTTAGTCCCAACTACTATCAGTAAGTGTAGTGGAATCTCCACCTAGAATTGGGAGGAAGAAATATGAAGAGCTAGCTAGCTTAGAGATATTGCACAGCAGAAAGCAATTGCAGACCTGCCTCCCCCTCCAGAATCCTTGAAGTCCTTAGCTGGCTGTTTTCAAGACAATGCAATCAGTCTGGTGAGATTCCTATAAATAGGCAAGAAACAGTAAAGAAGCAACTCTGATCAGCTCCCAATGTAACTGGTTCCTTTGTATCTAACAGTATGCAAGGGCTACATATTTTGCTGCGGGGATGTGAGGAGCACACCAATTACTGAAAACAAAGGTTCACATTTGCCACACACAAATATGTTGTTTGGGATCATTTTCCTCAATAAATAAAGGAGTAAGTATAATGTTCATTTGAGTCTCTTTATCTAGTTTTAGGACATGTATGAAAAACATAACACTAGGTTATATTTATACAGAATTATTGAAAATTCAAAACATTACACAAATTTTTATGCAGCACAGTATACTAGAAGAGCACTCTTATAAAATCTATGGAACCCCCACAATTGCTGATAAAAACCTGCGGTTTGGAATCTACTCCTTTATCAGACTTATGAGATATACACACTTGGCTTAGTACAACTCAATAGTTTATACAATTGTAACAGTGATTTTGTAATTCTTCCGTGACTCTGTCAGCAATTAGGTTTGAGGGACTGGAGATAGGATGACACTTTACCAAAGCATTAATTGCTTTAATAGATTAATTAAACCAGAATTGCAAGATTCATAAAAATATGAGAACAGAAGCACCAGCATCAACTTCTGGACTGAAGAAGCTTCTTTGCTTACATGTGACATATTTTCAAGGAAAATACCAAGCAAATCCAGTTGCCTTTTGCAAAAGCACTTTTGGGACAACCATAACCTGGACAATTTTGAGATTCTCCATAGACAAGCACCAGCTATGTTAGATCATTTTCCCCAGTATCCAACCTTTCCTTTTTAAGGAAAGATATTGAAAAAGTGATAAGGAATCAATTACAGAGAATCCTAAAGGAAGCATATTAATCTGGACCTTTTTCATTTGGTTCGAGTTGCAGGGCAGTGACCTCCCAAAGGAAATGACTCATGTCTTAAGAGACATCCTGCTTAAATAGTAAGTACTTAGAGCTAAGTAAGCTTTGCCTGCTGACCCATTTACAATTCTCCAAAAGCAATCTTTTTCTTACTTCAGTACAGGTGACATGATAACCCCTTGGACTATACAGCAACATGCATTAAGCTTCAGCCAGTAGAAAATGCAGCTACCAGATTATTTTACAATTGCTTGCAGGCGGTTCTAGGTTAGATGAAAGCCATCAAACCGAATCCTGATAAGACAAATGAATCAGTGATGCTTTAGGCTTAGGAACCGGAAAAGCGATCAATTTTAGATGAGTATCTCTTTCCAAAACGGTGCAAAGTTAAATGAGCTTTCCTCGACTGCAACCTTCACCTAAGGGTCCCTTTATTAAGAAACTTGTAAGATTATTTTGTTTTCATTTTCTATTAACCATCCCAGTGTGAAAGAAAATAATGTGGTAAGTACAGATAGCCCTTGACTTACAACCACAATTGAGCCCAAAATTTATGTTGCTAAGTGAGACATTTGTTGTAAAGAATTTTGCTTCAGTCTACGACTTGACAGTTCAGTGAGCCGTTGCAGTTAAGTTAGTCTCACAGTTGTTAAGTGAATCTGGCTTGCCTATTGCTTTTGCTTGTCAGGAAGCCACAAAAGGACACTGCAATTGTCATAAATGCGAGTCAGTCCCCAATCGTCTGACTGTGGGGATGCTGCAATAGTTGTAAGTGTGGAAAATGGTCATAAGTCACAAGTCACTTTTTTCAGGGATGTAACTTTGAGCAGTCACTAGCTGAATTGTTGTAAATTGAGGACGATGTGTCATACTTTTTTAGGGGGTATGTAAAACATACTTTTTTACTTTTTAGTAAAAAGTAAAAAACATACTTTTTAGGGGGTATGTTACATACTTTTTTAGTATGTAAAAACATACTGTTTTTACACCAGGTTATGTTAGTGCTTACCTATCGTTCCCCGTGGTCTAATAAACCGTAAGCCAGCTAACAGGATTGAGTTCCTAGATTTTATTGATTTGGTTTGTCAAGCATGTATGAGAAAACGAGTATAACATAGCATATGAGTATAAACGAGTATAAGTATATACATATTAAATGAGTCCGAATACATGGGAACAGTAGGACAGGAATGGTAGGCACGCTGGTGCGCTTATGCATGCCTCCTTACAGACCTCTTAGGAATGGAATGATTCCTCAGAGGTCTGTAATGTCAGGCTAAAGCGTGGTTGGCAATTTTAAGGACCGGTGTGTAACTCCCACCCACCCCACAACATCCATAGGACTCCTGTCCCTCTGAGGGCCTCAAAATATTCTCCTCAGTTTTCGCCACCCGCAAAGACCTTCTGGACGTCTCTGCACCGAAGGGCTCTTGGTCATCCGGACTCATCACTAGCCCGCCCGGAATTGGCTGACGGTTTGGAAAAGTCGCTTGTGGATTGGCAAGCGGCGGGAGGGCGGGGGAAAGCAGGAGCCGCCTCTTGCGTGGTGACGTCACCACGCCGCCGCCGCCGCGCCGCCTCGTCGAGGTTTGAATGTGAAGCTGAGCCTTCGGAGGAATTGCTGTTCGATCGCGCGCTGTCAGGGGGCCCGTCAGGTAAGGCCAAGCCGTTCAGCGCGATCTGCCATCCTTTGGCGTGCGGCTGAGCTTCCCAGGCTTTGGAAGGGAGCGCCGCGGAGAGGAAGGGCGACCGAGGCAAGCCTATGAGTCTGGGGAGACGGTCGCGAGTGCGGGCCCACGGCCCAGCAGAGGGTGGTGCCTCTGAACCTGCGGCGTCTCTCTTGGCCTGCCTCCTTTTGCCTACGCGTGCCCTCGTTGGCTCCTGAGCCTCGCCCGCGGCAAAAGCAGCCTGTTGATTGGCGAGCTTCGCCTGTCACTCCCTATGGAAACGAGATAGCGTGAATCGAGCACCTCGATCACTGACTGTCTTGTCTTCTCACTTTCCATTTCCCTCCTTTTATCGGCCAGCCTTTCCTCTGGCGTCAACCCGTTGGAGATGGGGCAGGACTTTCAAGGGCGGGGAGGGTCCTCGTCCCCTTAAGGAAACTGTGGCGGGCTTCCCCTCCCCCATTTCCTGAGGCAGAAGCGTAGAAGGGTGCCAGCCTTGTCCCTCCACACACACACACACGAGAAGAAAGGTGCTCTGTGGGCTCCTTCTCGGGTAAAAACAGCAAAATCCTGTTGCAGGCGTTGAAGAAGGATATACCCTGCGCTGGGCAGAAGCTCTTTTTGTTTGGGGCTAATATGGAGGATGAAAGCTCCTCGCCCATATTATTCCCTTTGCAACAGCATTCACTGTATTTGGACTTGTTCAAATGGGGAGGAGAGAATTGTTGTAGCCACTTGGTGAGGTCCTGGTAGAGGGAAGATTTCAAATCAGATCCAATTAATTCAATGGGTATGAATGGTTACTTGGAAATAAGCTTTATCTACTCTATAGCAACATTGCAGCTTGCTTGCAAAAAGATGGTTGGGATACTTGGTTTATTGATGTAACATTCTTTTCTCACCTTTTCCCTCCTCCTCCAAGCCCATTTTTCCGAAGGGGGGCACACCCAACTATTCTAAATGGTATCCCTTCTGTTTTGATCCCTTCTTTCCAGTTGAAACATAGCTTACTAATATGTAATTTCATTTATGCGTGTTCTTCTTCTTCTTCTTCTTTTTTTTTTTTTTGGCCGCTTCTGCTTCTCCAGTGTCCCTATCAAGGTTTAAATAAATTGGTCCTCTTTGGGAAGGGTGCTGAATTGCAATTAGCTTTCACACACAGTAAATCATAGGCCTGTCATTATCATAGGGCTAAAATAGGGGGATATTTTATGCATAAGCTTAAGTTGACTTATATATTCCTCCTTTGTAAAAAGAACTGTGTGCCTAATAATGAGAAATTGTTTTTAAAAAATAATGTTAAAAAATACATTAAAATGCAGTGATTCCGAATTGAGATATTAAATAGCTATCAACCAAAGATTCAAGATTTTTCCAAGTTATACCTACAGGTAAGTTCATATACTTTTTAAAAAAATTAAAGCTGTTCTAAAATTTGATCATAGCCAAAACCTGTCACAACAAAATCATGGAACAGAGTGTTAGCATACTTTGAAGGATGAGTCTATGAAAGTCCTGTTGCTATAAAACAATTCAGTAGTTATCTGAAATGAACATAGAGTTGTGAAGAACAAATTTTGAAAAACCTTTTTTCATGTTTTTGATTGGGCATCTTCCTGATTGATAGTTTGTCTATCAACAACATTTCCTTGGAGTAGTCCATGTCAAGTTTAATTAGCAATGAGTTAAGTATAAATTGGGTTGCATAATTAAGTAAGTAGATTGCTTGAAACTATGCCAAGAGTTCTTATTTATAATGGTCTATGATCAAATTGAGAATGGCACAAGAATCAGTCCTGGACCCTATAATCTTCTGCACATTTTTAATGAGTTAAATCAGAAAGGGAAGGAATATTTAACAAATTTGCAGATGCACAAATTTATGTAGTTAAGGAGAAATAAAAATGCAAAATAATATTAATAGGTTGTAGAAGTATCTTAATGTTACAATAAATATAACAGATACAATAATAATTGGTTGCAAATTGAATATGAGCCAGTAGAGTAAAAACTGCAAAGAAAGGCAAGGATAATTTTACACTACATCAGCATATACTTTTTTAAATCATGAGAAGTAACTACTTTATTCTTCCTGCATCCTCAAACTTCACTTAAAGTGTAATAAATAGTTCTGTCAATAAAGAAATTGAAAACAGGTTACAAGAAACAGATCATTAGAGGGTTAAAAATGTTCAGAAGGAACTACTGTAAGTATCTTTAGCTTTGAAAAAAGACACCTGTTAAGATGCAATAGCACTTACGGTGAAAAGATGCCACATAGAAGGTCAAGTCCTGTTTTGTATCATTGCAGACCTAAATAATAGATATAAATTACAGAAAGGCAGATTCCAGCTTCTTCATAGAGCAATTAACTGGAAAGATGGTAGATTTTTCTTCCATATTCAAGCAGATTCTAGAGAGACATTCATGTTTGTCTTTAGCTTGACTTCCCAGACTGGAGGTCTGGGAAAGATAGCCCAAATCTTTCCTTCCAATCTTTAGTTCTAATCAGAAATAGATAACCTAATGCAATAAAGAATAAATAGATAGGATCTGAAACTTGGTTTTAAAAATACAGCTTAAGTGTGGTTCAGTAGAGTTTTCTGTACTATGAAAAACTTGGAAAAATTGAAACAGCTTGAACTGAAAACAACCAGTGTGTGTATTTAAAATGAAACCATTTCAATAAGGTCATTTATTCAATGAATCTCAGTCCTTCAGGATAAGCAAGGCCAGGAAATAGGAACAGCAGGGATTTCAGGTACATCTTTATTGTAGGATGCAGTAATAGACTTTTGAAAGCCTGTTAGAATTTTTTGCTACTTTATTTTATATCAGTTTCAAAATAAAGAGGATCATCATCTACTAGACTTATTAAATTGTACTACTCTTGGAAGAAACATTGAAAATGATGTAGGAAGAATGCAAAATTTATTATATTTGGTGCTATTTTGAGATCACACTTTCTAACCTAATGTAGGCAAGATTTAACTAGGTTAAACAAGGTTTTTGCTTATGCACCTTTAATTTCAACACAATATGTATTTTTCATATTTCTTCCAGAGAATTAGTATTTTCCAAGCAGATATGAGGTACAATTAATAGAGACAATGGAATAATGAGAGCGTCAGGAATCTGAAATCTGGTCTATAATATTGGATATTACTGAAATCTTAGTCCACATGATATGAGATCATGGAAATTATAATTTACATGTCAAGAAATCTATTGTACTATTTTTGTGTATGTTTTTATTCACAATTATAGGTTGTGTTTACTATAGGCTCGGAGTCTATACAATGACTTATGTGTATAAGTGTGCTTTCACTGATAGGACATTTGTCAGTTTAAATATCCTGTGTCAGCATTCCAAGTTACAACTTCCAAACGAAAAGACCCCGAGACTGTCATCTTTTCAAAGATCCGTTTTATTAGAGATGTTATATGGCATATCTGAGGAAAAACCGAATCTGAGATTTCCAGGTTTTTCCTAGCCCAAAGAGAATCCAAAATCCAGCCCCTGCACCCAATAGTTCATCACATTACTTCATTCCAACTGGAGACTATCCCCAGGCATTCCCCTCCAGGAGTAGAGTAACATGTCCTGACTTTCTGAGAAAGGAATGTTATTGTGGCTAATTTTCCACCACTCCTTGAAATCCCACTCCCCAAATTCCCAGGCACTGAATGTGGAAGCCCAGAAGCTTCAAAGAAAAATGGCTTCCAAGCTGATATCCTAATTGAGAGCAAAAAGAAAACTGATTTGAATTTCCATCAGTGTGCACTCTGTTGCCAAAAAGATATTTTTTTAATACATACTGTCATGTTTGTTTTGTTGAGAATAAAGTTGGTCCTTATTTTTCTAAATATACAGGATTAACAGTAACTGAACATTGTTTTGTTAACTTTTAGGTTTGGTAATGGAGCTGAGTGATGCCAATTTGCAGACTTTAACAGAATACTTAAAGAAGACGCTAGACCCTGATCCTGCCATAAGGCGTCCTGGTAAACAGTTTAAAAATTAAGAATGTGAATAAAAAACTTGAGACTAAATGGCAGCCTGTGCCATTACATTAAACATTAAATGGTAGCCTGTGATAATTTAGAGCAAAATATTAGCTAGGTAGTTGAATTCTCACATTACTTTTTGAAAATTTGAGTTCATTGAGTTCAGAAAGGTGCTGTCCTATACTTCAGTACATCCCCTATAATAAACTCTCATAATTGATATCACTTTTGTTTCTTACTCATAATTATATTCAGATTTTTAAAACTATTATATGGATATAATTTCTTCAAAGGCATATAACTTCTTTACATATGAAGACACTTCATTGTACTTCTGTATACTGTGAAAATCACTAGTACAGTGATGGATGTGTATCTATTTAATTCCTAGTCAGTGATTTTGAACACTAAGTCCATAAGAGATGTCTTTTCAAAATATAATATTTGGAGTATAAAATCGAAGAACACCATCTTCATCTGTGCTTAGCAGCTACTGTACATTTGGAAATATTTAATAGTTGCAAGATGTCAACTGTACAGTCAATATAAAAATATTGATTTCAATTTATTATCCCTATCCAGTCTTTTTATTTCTTTTTGATGTTAAATAATAGGAGTTTGAAAGTAATAAAACTATAAACTATATATTTTTCTTACAGCGGAAAAATTCCTTGAATCTGTTGAAGGAAGTCAGAATTATCCACTGCTGCTCTTAACACTTTTGGAAAAATCACAAGATAATGTCATAAAAGTTTGTGCTTCTGTCACATTCAAGAATTATATTAAAAGAAACTGGAGAATTGTACGTATTTTAACTAATAAAAATTTATTATATATTAATATGTTAATATGTTATACCCCATATTGGTTGTTAGGATTCTGTAAAGGACTTACAGGAAATCCAGTAGGTTTTGTGCTTCATACTGAAAGTATGAATCAGTTTTACCCTTGCACTGAGAACAATAACTACATAAATATCTCCCTCATATATAAATCCATATGTAAATTAAAATTGATTATATGATCATGCATTCAAAATTTGCTTGAATTCCCAGATTCCATGGCTAATGCAGAAGTCTTCACTTAGCAGGTAGCAGAAGCATAAGTGGCAAAAATAAATTGCCTTTTCTTCCTTTAGAAATTGTCTAGTCCTTTTCCTCTTCTTTCCTAACTAGAGTGAAACTAGAGTGAAAGGACTAATAGTTTAACTCCTACAATTTTAAGTTTTCAAGAAAGTAGAGAAGCCGCCAGTAGATGAAGAATATGGACCAGAGATTCGCAACTTTGATTTGGAGGGTATTATATAATTAGGATTGAACTTTAATTTTATAACTGTTTCAGATTTTGCAGCAACTAATATTAATTCAAAATTATATTTGTCTATCCTGACTTGATTGTTAATTAGGGATATAGGAATAGTATTTGTTTCCTATTTATCCTCTTTATGAAGCAAACAACTTAGCAGTATCTAGAAAAGGCATGGCCTTAAATTAATGAATACTTTGTTTGTAGATTGAAGATGAACCAGATAAAATATGTGAAACTGACCGGATAGCTATTAAAGCCAACATCGTACACTTGATGCTTAGCAGCCCAGAACAAATTCAGAAACAGGTAAGGCAACTAAAAATGGAAGTCTGTCTGTTGTTTTGCAGGGAGATTGATTTGTCACAAAAGGATTTTAAGGAATACTAGAGGTATCAAAGGACATGTAGTTCAAGTATGTAAAGACCAAGAATATTAAAGAGCAGTATATATGTATTAAATATATTTAAGTCAAATTGATAGTGTTTCTCTGTTGTGCTTAAAAATAGTGATAACATTGGCTCATCTAGCCTGTTTGAAGCATGCTTTGAATAGTTGATAATGACAAATACTCCAAAGCCGAAATCAATAAGTGTCATATTCTATGGCTTAGACGTAGAAAGCCTTTGAGAAAAAAAGATGATTGTTATATTATAATGACAGTTTTAATAATTTTGAAAGTACATTTATTTCTATTCAGTGCATGATTGTCAGAGGAGCATGCAAATTTATAAAATAAAATTGAAATAAGGTCAGATTACACAGTGGCTCTTTCTTTAGAGTAACAACTTCCTCATCAAATATTTCTCATTGGAGATTAAATAGAATCTTCATTGTCATTCCACATTTGTTGTTTCTCTCCACTCAGTATTGACTAATTAATGGCACCCGTATGAAAGATGTCATGTAATACTAAAGATACATGTCACTGCAGAATAAAGATTTATAAGACAAGTTTAGAACCAGGTAATAATAAGACATTGTATGAAAATTCCACCATTTTTTAATCTAAGAGGTTTTTTTAAATTTCCATATGTAGTATCTTTCCCTAGTTTTGTATAGTAAAAGTGGTATTGTTTTAGTTAAAATAATAAATATGTGCACAGTTGAAAACAGAAACTTGTCTCTTAATGATCCCATAATCCCTTACGGGGTGGAGTCTGGACAACTGAGTGGAACTTAGTGTTTACTGGCTGGATACCTTTACTTGTCACCAATGTGGAGTTTTTTTGCAGCAGGTATATTCTCAGTGTGCCCAAAGAAAGAAATATCTGCCTGTACCTAGGATCAAACTCACACCCTGGTGGTTGTGAGATGAGAAGTCCACCTCTAGGCCACTGCACATGCGCGTATACACATACACACACACACACTTATATGATCATCTACTTGATGTATTAATCAATGTGCCATAACACTTTTAAAAGATATAATTAGAGCAATGAAATATAATACAATATAAGGAAACATTTTCTGTTAGAGGCAGTTCAAATAATCAATGACGGTCACCTCAGATAGTCTCCAAAAACCCCTGGTCCAATATCCAGGAGAAGAATCAAGCTGTTTTAACAGCTTGATTCTTTTTGAAAGGCAGACAGATGAGCTCCTCAACTTCCTCCAGCAGTGTGTGCTCGCTCTCGCTTCTGCAGCCTGATGTTATGACCAAAATCAAAGAAAAAGAGAAGTAGACACATGCTTATTGTTTTCAGCTACAATGTGTAATTGGGTTCTTTATTCTAAACAAGATTCTGCATTCCATTTAGTTAAAGCAGCTATTTGTCCCTTTTTAGATATCTATATTTATTCTCTTTTTGTAGTTAAGTGACGCTATTAGCATAATTGGTAGAGAAGACTTTCCTCAGAAATGGCCTGACCTGTTAACAGAAATGGTAAATCGCTTTCAGAGTGGTGACTTCCATGTTATTAACGGAGTTCTTCGTACCGCACACTCTCTGTTCAAAAGGTACGGGACAGGGCTCTTACTCTCCTATTCTTGTTTGTAAGTAAAATTGCTCTCTTGTGCAGTAATTGGGTTTTGATTGACTTTCGGTGTGGTTCACCAACTTCTTTTGAAAATTGCTTGAATTTTCTTTCCTTTGTTAGGTATCGACATGAGTTTAAATCAAACGAACTGTGGACAGAGATCAAACTTGTCCTTGATGCATTTGCGCTACCTTTGACCAATCTCTTTAAGGTACAGTTTTGTTTTGACATTTGCATCTCTGCAAAAACACTTTCATCTTCAGAGTGCACTTTAAATATACATTGAGTACCGCGAGATTATAATTTCTGCATTACTACTTCAAATGTTAACTTAGGAAAATTAATAACAGAAATGCTACTAATTAAAAAAAATTAAATCTAGATAGATAGATAGATAGATAGATAGATAGATAGATAGATAGATAGATAGATAGATAGATAGATTTATCGGCCAAGTGTGATTGGACACACAAGGAATTTGTCTTGGTGCAAATGCTCTCGGTGTACATAAAAGAAAAGATACATTTGTCAAGAGTCAAGAATCATAAGGTACAACACTTAATAGTCATAGGGTACAATAAACAATCAAACCATACCAGGAAACAATATAAGTTATAAGGATACAAGCGACAAAGTTACAGTCATACAATCACAAGTGGGAAGGGATGGTTGATAAGGAATGATGAGAAGGTTAATAGTAATTGTAATGCAGACTTTGTAAATAGTCGGACAATGTTGAAGGAATTATTTGTTTAGCAGAGTGATGGCGTTTGGAAAAAAACTGTCCTTGTGTCTAATTGTTGTGGGGTGCAGTGCTCTATAGCGTCATTTTGAGGGTAGGAGTTGAAACAGTTTATGTCCAGGATGTGAGGGGTCTGTAAATATTTTCACAGCCCTCTTTTTGACTCGTGCATTGTTTTTTTAAAGTAGATAGCACTGTTAATATTCAGACTTTTGATGGCAGTGCCTGTGATTGTTTTGCTTATTTTTTAAAATATCTTATTTTTGCATTTTAACAGAAAGGAAGCAAAAACATTGCTTATCATTTATCTTTCTTTTTCTAGGCCACCATTGAACTTTGCAGTACTCATGCAAACGATGCCAGTGCTTTGAAAGTTCTGTTCTCCTCTCTGATTCTTATTGCCAAGTTGTTCTATAGTTTAAATTTTCAAGTAAGCCACCTTTATATTTTCAAGTTAATAATACTGATCTATCCATATTGGCATAGAATTCAAGCAGTTACAGTTGATAAATATCTTAGTGATGCTAATTTTAAAAAGTCTTCATTGATTTTTGAGGTAATGAAATGTTTTAAAACAGTCTGGATAAAGGTGAATGCTGTATAAATTACACGGACAAATGAAGAATAGTGTGTATATCACCTTTTAATATAATAAATACGTTTGCATTTTTACATTTAGTTTCTCCTCCAATTCATTTCAGTAAGAACAAGCCTGATCAAAATCGTATCAGAAGAGTAAAGAGAAGAATTATAATGGATGTTAATAGTCAGAATATCAAATTCAGAAACAGTAAATGGACTATTCATAAATTCATCTATAATGAAGTCAAGACAAAGGCCACTGTTTTCCAAGTTTGCATAATGTCATGCTCACTGCCCTTAATTTTGGGGGTGTCTTTTGAACAAAAATGATTTGTTAAAATATTTTTCTGATCCATTCTGTATTGGAACTGATAATCATGAAAGAAAACAATATGATTTGCATTTTTCATGATTCCACTTGCATTTCTGAGAGGCCTTGAAATTCACAAAAAATGTCTATAATATTAAAAAAAATAGCATAGATAAAGAATAACAATAGCCTAGTGCTGTACAGTTATACCTTGATACTCAGCTGCTTTAAAACTTGTCAAATTCTATGCAAAAATCTGTATTTTAACACAAAAAATTTGTCCCAGTGCTTGTTGTTTGTTTGTTACCCAATGCACAAACTAGAACTTGTCGTCATCAGCTGCCCCATGACCTGTTATCCTTTCTGGCTGAAACAAGGGTCACGTGCTGAGTCACATGGTTTGTTTGGTGCTCATGATTTTTAATGCTCTTTTAGTACTTGCCTCCCAGAACTATTAATAATGAGTATTTATATGTGTTAACTTTTACTGAGTGAAGCTGGAAATTAATAAGTGTTCTGAATGATTAGATAAGATACCAGAATGCAGCTCCTGTTTCACTTTCTGGTAAATTACTGTTTTTCTACAACGCTTGAAAACTATTTTATGACTGTACAAGCATCCTCATCATCATCACAGACATTTTCTTAAACTTTCAAAGACATGTTTTCAGATAGTCATATGTTCATTGATCAAAAAATGTTGAGTCAGCTATATTAATCAAGAAAGGAAAAGATTAGAATGTCAGCTTTGGAAGCCATACTCCACGCTGCCACATCGTCTGAGAAAATGGGAGGGGGGTGATTTCAATTGAGTAGCTCTAAGTAGATAAAATAATTTTTTTTTTGTTAGTTTAAGGTCATTAAGTATGGTGCAGAATAAAATAAGGATCTTACTTTTGGATGGATCGTGATTGGGCCATGTGATGTGATGATGGCCAAGAGGGGATGGATTTGTAGTTTGGGAAATTGTGGGAAGCCTGAAAACTTTTAGATTTGGGATTCCACAGATGTGCCAGGTGCTTTTCTAGGTTGAGATACGTTTGTCTCAGAGATACTGATTAGAATGGAGGTTTGCTGGAATGCTGACATAGAATACTAAGTATAAAAATATAATTTGGATTTTATAAATAACCCTTTTATAATTACTGTATTTGAAAGCTTTTCTTTGAGCAGGTCCTGCCATAATTGGTTATCATTTAAAAAATGATTAAAAATAAGAATTTGTATCTTAATTCCATAGGACCTTCCTGAATTTTTTGAAGATAATATGGAAACTTGGATGATGAACTTCCATAATCTTCTGACATTGGATAATAAACTCTTACAAACAGATGTAAGTCACATGATAAACATTTTCTTAAATTTCTCTGAAATGGTTTTTCATACTCAGTAAAAATAGGATTATGACTATCTGTTAATTGGTAGCAAAATTTATATGGATCTTTTAGGAGGTAAGGCACATTGAAATATGAATAAAATAAGTTAAGGAGGAATGTGATTGATGATTATTTTTGTTGGTGGTGATGCTAGGATGAAGAGGAAGCTGGACTCCTAGAACTTCTGAAATCCCAAATTTGTGATAATGCTGCTCTATATGCACAAAAATATGATGAAGAATTTCAGCCTTACTTGCCCCGTTTTGTTACTGCAATTTGGAATTTATTGGTCACAACTGGTCAAGAAGTTAAGTATGATCTGGTAAGTGTACCTGGCTTTCTTTCATGATGCTTGAAATCAATATTGTGGTACTTTTTCAAATAATTTTTGTTCATGTCTTTTTCTTATAGCTGGTAAGTAATGCAATCCAGTTCCTGGCTTCCGTTTGTGAGAGACCCCATTACAAGCACCTGTTTGAAGATCAGAATACACTGACAAGTATTTGTGAAAAAGTTATTGTTCCCAATATGGAATTTAGAGGTACATTTATTATATTTTTATACAAGCAAATTAAATTTCTGTACAACCAAGTGACTTCTAGCTTTTTACCTCAAAAAAGTTAAAGCATTAGAAAACAAATCATGGGATCCTTGGTGTTTCCTGAGCTTGCTTGTTTGTTTATTCGTTGGCCAACTAGATAAGATCATCACTGGAAGTGAGTTTAGGGTTTGCCTCCTGTTTATATACAGTAGCTTGTCCTCCCAGTAGTGGTGTAAGTGTAGTTTTCTCCTTAATAGTTCTGTGATGACACTATTGTTTTCTGCTTGATTTTTTTTTGTCACTGTTAATCCCTGCTTATCTAACTATTGACTGTTGGAGAGAATTTGTTGTGGACTTTTAGTTTCCTTCTTAGCTTTTTTATAGTTTCATTTGAATGATGTGTAAATCTGATTTATTTCTATAGTAATTATACAAAATTACTGCACAAATCATGCATATGCTTGATTTAACAAATTATTATCAGGAATATGTAATATTAAAAACAAATTAGTTTTAACCAAATGTTTAATCTTTACAATGTTATGTCACCCAGCTGCTGATGAAGAAGCTTTTGAAGATAATTCTGAAGAATATATTAGAAGAGATTTGGAAGGATCAGGTAATTGCTTTGATAGTAAATAAACAGTAGTAGTGGATAAATATACAGTGTGCGTATGTATGTGCGTATTCTCTTTTTTTGTTAATGACATCCTATCCTTGTTTAATATACACAGTGTAATAAATCTTATTCAGTAATATTAAAGCATGTATCCAAATCAAGAGATAGTGATGCTGTTTAAGTATAACTGCCATGCACTTGATTTTTATTTTTTTCTGGTATAGATATTGATACCAGACGCAGAGCGGCCTGTGATCTAGTAAGAGGATTATGCAAGTTTTTTGAAGGACCTGTAACGGGGATTTTTTCCGGTTATGTTAATTCTATGCTACAAGAATATGCAAAAAACCCATCTGTCAACTGGAAGCACAAGGATGCTGCTATTTACCTTGTAACATCTTTGGCATCAAAAGCTCAGACACAAAAGGTACTTGGTTTTGATTAAAAATGGAAGGATATAATAATATTTGGATCCTTATGGGAAAGAAGCAATAATATCAGTTCATACTTTGATTTCCGTCATGTTGCCCTGTTTTAATTTTCAGCACACTTCTTAAAGGGGTTGTCCCCTGGTATGTATTAATTGAAATCTTTTAAGTCTAAAAAGCAGACATCATGGAATACTTACCCTTAGAGACTGCCTATATGAACATTGCTCAGATTATCTCCCACCCATGCCTGACGTATCTATTCCCCAGTGCTCAGCAAAGATACTTGTTAACGAGTGTTGGGACCTGAATAACAGTGTCTCAGAGGTTCAGCAAAATGAGCTGTGCTGGAAATGTGTAAGGTGAAACATACAGTAATGATAGGTCCTGAATACAAGCATTGTATTCAAATTCAGGTCAATAAATTCAATAAATAAAATTGTCTGTAGAGCTGGAGTGAATAGAACTTTGGTGAAATGGAGACAGATATATTCCTGATTTTCAGTTGGTTTCATTTCTTTTTTGGCAGTAGAATCAGATTGATCACTTTATTCATTGGAGAGGTACATAAGATTTCTACAATAAAATTTGTCATGATCATGCAGATGTTTCAAAATCTCAATGTTCATTCGCTCTTGTGAATATATTGGATTAAATGGACCTACTATTTGCACAGTCACTTCTGAAAGCCAGGATAATAAAGTATGATTAATGTACTTCATGCTGGTCCAAGTATAATATTTCATTTATAGGGTTCACTTGTTTCTGTTTTACAGTTATAAACTTTGAACCAGAACAATTAGATAACTTGTGGAAACTGCTAGAAGCCATTGACGGCACTTTTTAGCAATGCATATTTAAATTAAAGTATAAATAAATTAATACAGATTTTTAAAAAGTGATTATCCTACTTCCTTCTATAGCATGGAATAACCCAAGCCAATGAACTAGTGAATTTGACAGAATTTTTTATGAATCATATTCTACCAGATTTAAAGTCTCCTAATGGTAAGTTTAATATTTTATACAAAATATCTTTTAACATCTTTGACTAACCTGGATATAATTTTGGAGCTGTGTATTGTATAGTACTGCATTGATTTCTGTAGCCACCCATCTAAACAAGTGACTGAGGAGTACATCATAAAAAGGGTATTTGCTTAATTTACCAAATAACTCTTGTTATTAATATTAGTGGAAATCTTGCTTCTTCTGTAAATTGGGAAGTATGCTGAAAATCAAGATTCTGGTTACGTATGTGTGTTTTGTTTGTTTATTGAAGCCATTTTATTTTACAGTTAATGAATTTCCAGTGCTTAAAGCTGATGGCATCAAATACATCATGATTTTCAGAAACCAAGTAAGTTTTTTAAAGTACTTAATTAGCTTTATATGCTCCCATATCTCAATAATTCTGTTGCTTTATTAGTCTTAAAATCAGTCTTAAAATCTATCCATTCTTGCGATAGGAACTCATAAAAGCTAATATGCAGGAATTGCCTGATTTTCATTTAAATAGGAGGCTGCTCTTAAAAATCTTCAGTATAGCAGGTCTTAGAGCCCTTGTTTTCTAGTGTATTATAAAGGCAAACACAGGAAGATGAAAGCAATAGTTAAAACAAAAATAACCACTGTGTAAACATGGAGCATGGTATTTGAATCTTGCCAATATTTGACATTTCTAATCTTACTTCTGAATGTTGAGTTGAACTTTGGAAAAACATAATCTGAATTGCAGAATGTCTTAAGAATCTTGCTGATTGTAATTTTTTTCATATGTTTTTTTAATAGGTAGACCATCTAAATATATTTTACCTGATTCATAACTTATTCTTTATATAAATGAAAAAACTTCATACAGTTTTGATTAAAACTTAAGTATTCAATGCACATTTTAAAAATAAGACAAATTTTAGTGGTGAATAGTGAAATATTTACCTGTATTTCTATCAGATGAATAGGTATTGTTTCTGAAACATTTTATCTGTATGTATGTTTATTTTGTAGGTACCTAAAGAACAGCTCTTGGTGTCTATTCCTCTCCTAATCAATTACCTTCAAGCAGAAAGTATTGTAGTTCATACATATGCAGCTCATGCTCTTGAAAGATTATTTACAATGAAAGGAGTTAACAATACCACATTGTACGTTTTAGATTGGTAATAAATGTACTATATAAAGCATGTATTTTTCTTATTGCTCAAGTTGGAAAAAATTTATTTTTAACATTCTCAGCCTTTGGGATCTTATTTTTTAAAATTATCTACATTTATATGCAATGCTGATTTTTATATTTCTTAAACTAAAACTTGATTGAACTTCAGTTTTAGAAGGTCATAAACATAGCATGATTTTCTGTTACTTGCATTTTTGTCCATTCTCTAGTGCTTCCTGCTTTCTTTAAGAGAAAATCAGAATATTTGTCTCCTCAGGGTATTGATAAGTAACCAAAAGACTAGTTGAGATATTAAAATATTGTCATCTTCTACAGAATTTCAGCTTCAGAGATGGTTCCATGTGTTGAAATGCTGCTAACAAATCTTTTCAAAGCTCTGACACTTCCAGGGTCATCTGAAAATGAGTACATTATGAAAGGTAGGAGCCTATAAAAATGAAATGGTAGAATAAGCGTAAAATTCAAAAACTTACAAATATACTGCTGAGTCAGGCCAAGGCCTATTGTGGTCTAATTTTTTTTTTCATTTGATAATGAGTAGTGCTGGGATGTTTACAAGCAGGAAATGGAAAAAATAGCTCTCTCCTTGTTTTCCTGCTGTTGATATTTGGAGACACGCTGCCCACAACTAGAGATAATCATTCCTCCAAGTTGATGTCCTCCAAAATGTAGTGAACATCTTGATAACATAGGATTGTCATGTTTATTATTTCCTCAGACTGGTAACAGGCACAAAAACTGCAAATTCCACGCTAAATAATTTTTCTTCATTTAAAAACTCTAAAACTTGAATTATATACTTATTTGAAACTTATCAAACATGATGTTCAGTTTATCTTTATGCAGTAGATGTGATGTAGAATTTTTATGCAGGTTATAAAATTAGGTTACAAAAAATTACAATTATTTCTGCCTTCATTTTAATATTAATTTCTGAATTTTCAGCTATCATGCGGAGTTTTTCTCTTCTTCAGGAAGCCATAATTCCATATATCCCTTCACTAATCACTCAACTTACAGAGAAATTACTTGCTGTTAGTAAGGTAAGGAAGAAATGTATTTATATTTGTATCGCCTATTGCTTTTTCCCTTTTATCAAAATGATTAGATGGAGTGCCACACCTTTTCATATCCCTGATGACCAGTTAAAGTAACAGCTACATTTTAGATTGTCTTTCTACAGAAATAAGGAAGATATTCAGATTTGCTAGAGTAACAAAATGGGGAGGGGAAAGATGACATGAAGAAATTTTAAAACAATATGGAGGGATTCCCCCCCCCCCAAAAAAAATAGGGACAATCTAATAATAAAAAGAAAGGTGTATTCTCCTATATTAGAACTGTAATATTTCTTAATGTTAGAGAACTTTAAGATATACAATTGTTCTTATCTTAGTCTAAAAAAAAATTAAGTGAATTTCCCATTCTAACAATTGCTCCCTTAAAAATGTGCAGCTCTTAGCAAACCCCAAAAAATAAAAGGTTTGCTCAGGTGTAGGAAGCCTTCAGTTAAATACCATCTCTTAAAAGGCATTATTTGATCCAAAATACCTTGTTTCTCCAGCAATACAGCCTCCACCAATAGGCCCAGCATGATTTCTAGGCATGAGGTGAAATTATGCCCCACCCCCTAAATTTAGGCCAATTAAAACCATGCATTTCCCCGCCAATTCTCATATCGTTTGTGAGAACTACACAAGGTAAAGAGAAATGGGGGGAAGGGCAGGGTGGGTGGGGAGAAAACTTGCCTTTAGGAGTGCCCTGCAGGTAGCCTAGGCTAGAATACTCTGATAGCCGATAGAAGCTCCCCGAAGGTAGAGTCCCCAGCCACTTCAGGGCATGGCGTGGCTGCCCATGTCCCCTCACCTTTAGGAAGTTTCTTTCAGGCGCTGGAAGCTCCCCAAGTCCAGTCACCAGCCACTTTGATCGGCCGGTAGAAGCGGCTTCGGGATGAGCGCACACACACACTCCCCTCGCCGCGAGGCTGCTTCTATCGGCCGATCAAAGTGGCTGGTGACTGCACTTGGGGAGTTTCCATCACCCGAAAGACATTGCCTAATGGTGAGAGGACACGGGCAGCCACGCCTCTCCTGAAGCAGCTGGGGACTCTGCCTTTGGGGAGCTTTCGTTGGCTGATAGAAGCGGCCTCATGGTGAGGTACGTGCATATAGGCGGCTCTAGGTGAAGGAAATTAAGTCACCCCCGAAAAGACAGGCTAGCCATTTTTGGGGGGTCAAAAAAAAAATAAGGCCCAGCCTTATTTTGTGAGAAACATGGTAATAAGTATTTGATAAATTTTGAAAAGTTTCAGTTTTTGTGCTGCAAAAGAGAGTAGCTGTGAAGGTAGAAATTTGCACACTCAACTTTTCTGTTTTATAAATGGGCAAAGAAATTTCCAGAAAAGTTAAGAAGATCTGTTGTTCAAAAGGTGAAACAATTTTTTAAAAATCCTTTTGGAATGAGCAGAACGCCTGCTTATTTTGATCTTGACCATTTTATGAAACTTTGTCTCACAAGTGAGAGTAATTATACATGTCCCAGGTTAATGTTGCAAAATCCAATCTGGGCCAGTCACGAGGACCAGAGCTTTTATCTTCTAATTTTTAGATTCGTGCTAGAGCTCATCCTCAAGAACTTCTCACAGAGGGAGAACTTCTCTTTATACAGAGAAGTCCCCTGAAAAGGAGTTCCAGCACAAATCCAGAAGCTCAGAAGATAAAACGTCTGGTCCCAGTCACTGACCCACATTAGATCCTATCGCTTTGTCTCATTTTATTTTGGTTCCAAGTAAAAGTTTTAAAATGTATTATGATTTATATTATAGAAATTTTATTTTTTGTTAAACATAAGCAATAGAAATGGCCAAAGATGGTTGCTCCTATGGCTCTTTACTCCATATGATTTTCTGAAAGAATAAAATTTAACAATTGAAGGGAATAGAGGATTCTATAAGAGAGGGGAACTGGGTCCCACCAGTGCTGGGCTGGTGTGTATGTGTGAGTAGCTCAACTTCTGTAAATTGAGCTGTGCAGTATGTGCATGCACACCCAGGTGCTGCTAGTACAAATTGAGCTGCGCATGCACATTGGCCTGCCACTCATGGACTCAGTTCCCAATAGGCCATGGCCTGGGATTGGAGGCACCTAATATAAAATATCTCAGTAATCAAAGACCATATTGATAGTTTTCTCTGATGAATCATGGGAAATCGAGTCAGATGTGAATTAAATATTGCCACCTTAAGCCATTAATATATTTATAATGGGGTATATCAGTGGTAATTGTTATAATTTGAGTAACATTCTCATAAGTTTATGTAATCATGATGGCATCATAAATAGTGGTAGACGTTTCCCCATTTTTATTTTATGTCTTTTGTTCTGTTCATATTTTGGTTTTAGAATCCAAGCAAGCCTCACTTTAACCATTATATGTTTGAATCAATCTGCTTGTCGATACGGATAACTTGCAGAGCAAACCCCGCAGCTGTTGGAAGCTTTGAAGATGCTCTGTTTATGGTATTCACTGAGATTCTACAGAATGATGTGCAAGGTACAAATAAGCTATTAATGAACCAATCGATTGCTTTATTTTAAATGATTTATTTTTTATAAATGAAGCATTATTAAATGCTTCATTTTAAATGATTTATTTTTATATTGTTAGAAAGAGTTGACAAAACATAGCTGTATGTTTTGATTTATATTTATATGATTTATATTTTTATATTATTAGCAAGAGTTGACAAAACATAACTCTATTTCCTATGATTTATAGTCCATTTTTAATCAGGCTTGGCGTGTGTCTTAACTCAGGGATGTACTGTGGGTGTTCAGTCACATGTGGGTCTTGTGGAATGTGTCAGGGCTATGTATGAGCTTTTTAGAAAGAAAATAGCATTTTCTTAAGTACAATCTTCTATATCCAGAAATGGATTCCCTTTCCATAACTATTCCCTCCCACTGTAATATATCATTAAATCTTTTAATTAAAATTAATCTTAATTGGGTATCAGCAACAACAGATGATCATTGGATTAGTGATCTGAGAAAGCATAAATTTTGTGCCCGTGATGTAACCTGGGCTAGTCAGCCTCTAATCCTATAGATGCTGTTAAAACACCTATATCCCACATCATGAACCATGTTGGCTCAAGCTGTTGGGACTTGAAATTTGCTCACATCATGACATTCATAAAAGATGAACTGGATGCACCTGCAGTGTCTTTGTATAAGGCACCTTCTTAGAAATGCTACAGGAATTTTGTAGCATGAGATTACTTTTTGGCATTACTGTGTGTATGTGAATATAATCTCCCAAACACTAGTCCAGGCTGTTAACTATTTCTTCCTTTTATCAGAATTCATTCCATACGTATTTCAAGTGATGTCTCTATTGCTGGAGATGCATAAAAATGATATCCCATCATCCTATATGGCCTTATTTCCACATCTGCTTCAGCCAGTCTTGTGGGAAAGGTCAGGAAACATCCCTCCTCTGGTGAGACTTCTTCAGGCCTATTTGGAGAGAGGAGCCAATACAATAGCAAATGCTGCAGCTGACAAAATTGTATGTATAAACTCAAATGGGAATAATATTTTTAGATGTGTATGTATTTGGTAATGGGTGGAAGGGAGAAGAGTTACTGTCTGACAGTACATTCATTACCACTGTAATTTAGCCTGGAATAATGGCTATAATTCCTGCCTGTCTTTAGACAGATCTTTTCTGGAGGGGTTTGAGATATGATGCCGTATATTCTGTTTGAATATATATTTATTGTATTTTGTATATTATAAACCATCATGAATGTTGTCATGATGACATTGTACAAGTTTGATTAAATAAATGCTGTTGAGCCCACAGCTGACAATACTGAGCATATTCCAGTTTTTAACTTTGTCATGCCAGAGTTAAGAAAATAGACTTAAGGATTCTTTGATTATTGTACTTGAACAACCTCTGATGCAAAATTTGAATTAGATACAATTTTGTAATTAAATGGTTCCTTCATTGTGCTTTCAATTGTCAGCAACCAATATTATTTTGCTTTCTATTTTAATTTATAGCCTGGACTACTAGGAGTATTCCAGAAACTTATTGCATCTAAACTTAATGACCATCAGGGATTCTACCTTCTGAATAGCATTATAGAACATATGCCCCCGTAAGTATGGACATTCACATCACGATTTTTGCAACTGTTATGAATAATTATTTTGGCATTATTGAAATAATGGCTACAGTGATGCACTAGATGGAATAATCAGATTGCACTGTTCTTTTTTTTTTTTTTTTAGTGAATCCATTGATCAGTACAGGAAGCAAATTTACATTCTGCTTTTCCAAAGACTTCAAAATTCCAAAACAACAAAATTTATCAAAAGTAAGTTCTATAAAAATGTACTTTATGGTTTGTGGAACCATCTTGAGTATGGCTTGATAACAGTTAACATGTTTTTTACCTTCACTTTCTGTTCTGAAAAGGTTTGTAGGTAGTAAATGGGGAGAAGCAGGGTAGATGGGTAAAACCTAGCTCCTCCCTTTGTTTTACAAATTGGCTCTTCCCAGTTAGGAGTTGTAATTTGAGACATAGCACTTCTTTCGCTGAAGAGAAAAGGAGGGGGAATTTGCCCCTTCCTGGCTTGATATGAAGACAAAGGAATCCAGCCTCAGTAGAGGAAGAGAAGAAAAAAAAAGGATCAAAGGAGACAAATTTGATTGCCTTTGAAAGCCGGAGCATAGGATATTTAAAGAGTCTCTTGTGTAAAAGGGAAAGGGGGGGATTTTTGCCCTTCCCTGCAATTCAAACTGAGGCACAGAGCTTAGCATTCTACATTCATTCCTAGCTTCAACATTACTTTGCTTTATCACAAATCCAAATTAACAGTCTTTATACCGATGGGCTTCAGGACTTCCAATTAAACCATCTTTTTACTGTTCTGTATCCTGTATAGATGCAGATTGATAAACTGCACAAAACATCCATAACAAAGTACTTTTATTGGTTCATCAGATATCCTCATAACTCACATTTGTGATTAAGTTCTTCTTTAATGACCAATCCTTTGCATATCTGTCTTGTAGGTAAAAAGATGGTTTATCTTCTATCATTTTCCCTCATTTTTGAAGAAGAAATAGAACAGTTACCACGAGTCCGTGAGTTCAGCCAAGAGTGAGGAAACCTCCCCCAACCCCTCAAGGGTCAATTTAGTGAGCAATTAGGATTACTGATGTGGTCATGTGCCATGGACTACATTTCCCAGGATACCTTAACTACATTTACCATGATGCATTCCCTTAAGGGGACAGCTCTCAATTGCTACCTAGCTATCCAATTCCCATACACTGGCTGGACAGCACACTTTCAGTTTGATTTCTGAGACAACAGAATAACAGATTTGGAAGGGACCTTGGAAGTCTTCTAATCCAACCCCCTGCTCAGGCCAGAAGCCCTATACCTCTTCAGACAAAATATGAAAGTAGCATGGGCCATGGTACTGCATTGGGATTTCAAAGTAGCATATTATTCCATGTAAAGCTTTCAAACTGGGCAAGTAAAAAAGGGTTGGGAGAATTGTGGTGGAGTCCATTGTTTTTAAGGAGAATCCTAAAAGCCAGGAACATTGGGAGCGAAATGATGAAATATACACCATGACAAAGAATCTGTGACTTAGATATAATTGGGATATAATTATATAAAACCAGGATTTTCTCCCTTATCCTCACGTAACACTTTGTCATAATTTCTCCAAGATAACTCTTCTTATAAAAAAGATGGTACCAAATGCTTACACCATTAGTCCTGTCTTTTACAACGTTTAATTATTTTATTTTTTAATATAGGTTTCTTAGTCTTTATCAACTTGTACTGCATAAAATATGGAGCAATAGCACTTCAAGAAATATTTGACAGCATACAACCAAAGTTAGTATGTTTTTAAAAATACAATTTATTTTATAATGAGGATTTCTAATGTTGTATTCTTAGGGCTAAATATAAGTGTTAATGCCAGTAATTTGATGATATAATTTCACAGAAGATGTGCCCAGATTGCCTATCCCTGTTTGTTGTTACTGTCAGATATTTATTCCTTAATAAGTAAATGTGTAGGGAAGATTTATATTACTCATTTATTTATTTTATTATTTAATTAATAACAAAGAAAAATGACCAAAAGCAAAGATAAGAGTATTGGAAACACATTGTCAAACAGAAGAAAAAGATTATAAAACCTGTTTTTCATTTTTTTTTGTTAAGGCACTTTTTATGGAGATTTGTATTTCTTGTGAATTGGGGATGAAATGGTACAACTTTGTGAACACTTTTCAAAAATGCTTACATTAAAACATACATCTATAATGGAGCTGGTGGCCAAGATTTTTCTTTGCCAGATCAGTATTCCTGTGTGCAGGTTTTTCTTTTTTTCACTTATATAAGTAATAAAATGATACCTCCCGCCTACCAACCATTTGGAATCCCGCCCTCATTAATAAATGAGTACCTAACAAGAAGAATGACACCAGACCCACACCCACGAGTGCCACACAAGATGCTACCACCACACTTCCACATAGAAAAAAGACTCACACCATTGAGTGTGTGAGCCATTCGATTTTTTGTATACTAATTTTGTAATCCAATGGCTCCCTAGGACACACCATCTACCAGAAGAAAACACATACAAACTGCTATCTACATGCACTCTCACACCACCACCCAGCACAGATCAATTCCGTAGCCGAGACACTCATCTCCAGAACAAAATGCTTAGCCGAACAACACTTAAAAACCGAACTACACACTCTCATTAATGTACTTGCAGCCAATGGATTCCAAAAAAAGATTACCCACCTAATCCAAAAAGAAACCCCAACCAAAAGCCAAGAAAGAGAACAAGAGAATGGCAAAGCCCTCCTCCCATATATAAAAGGCACTACAGACAAAATCAGCAAGATCCTCCAAAAACACATTAAAACAGCATTCTGCACAAACAGAAAAATATCCACCATCCTAAGAAACCCTAAAGACAAAATTAAGTTAGAAAACCAAGGAGTATACGAAATCCCTTGCACCGCCTGTCCCACCACATACATCGAACAAACTAACAGAAGAATAAGTGCACGCATTGAAGAACACAAGAACTCAATCAAAAGAGAAGAACTGAACTCTTCCCTGGTCCAACACCTCAAAGCCACAGGACATGAAATTGACTTTAAAAATACCAGAACTATCGCCAAAACCGAACACTTCAACAACAGAATAATCAGAGAAGTCATAGAGATAGAAAAACGCCCACACAGCATGAATAAACGACATGATACCTCCCGCCTACCAACCATTTGGAAACCTGCCCTCATTAATAAACGAGTACCTAACATGAAGAATGACACCAGACCCACATCCACAAGTGCCACACAAGATGCTACCACCACACTTCCACGTAGAAAAAAGACTCACACCCACACAGAAGATGAGACACGACCACGAACCAGAAGCCGTACCGCAGTTGCACCACTACCCGCTTCAAACCCCTCTGACCCATACAAGAAGCAAACTGACACCCACCATGAAGATGTGGCACGACCACGAACGTGAAGCCAAACAACAGGATCACAGCTCACCAGCTCAAATCCCCCAGCAACTAAGACGAACCTGACCACAACCAAGCTCCCACCTGAACAGAACACACTCCCAGCCAATCAGAACACAGCCAACCCCTCTACCAATCAGAACACAGCCAAACCCCCAACCAATGAGAACACACCCCCACCCAATCAAAACACAGCCAAGCCCCCACCAAATCAAGTCACACCCCTATTAGTAGTTAAAAGGAACAAGCAGCTGCAAGCTCACATTACTCTGAGAAGCACAGAGCCGAAGAAACAAGCTAGAAGATGATGAATGAGACTTCAACGAAACGTTGCCTAGATACTTCCAATTTTACGCGGGAGAAAACCCGAACAACCAAAGATCCATACACACACAGACACACACACACACACGTGTGTGTGTGTGTGTGCTGTTCAGCTTCCTTCGGGTATTATCCCACGTCATTGTAGTGCTTTTAAAGCTTTCAGCAACGTTTAAAGCTTTTCAACGTTTCAGCAGAATCTCATCTGCCATCATCAGGCTTCTGTATTGAATTTGTATGTGGGTCAGAGTCTCACAGTCGCTGGTTTTAAATTTGAGGCTAGCCTATTGTTGTGCCAGGATGTTTTTTTTCTTCATCCTGATTGGTTGGGAGACTTGGTCTGTGTTTATTGGACTTGGAGTTTGTTTGATTGGTGTTTCTGGTTTCTTCTGTCTGTTTTGTGACTTTGATTGGCTGGCAACACCATAGCCTGACCCACATACAAACTCCACACAGAAGCCTGATGATGGCAGATGAGATTCTGCTGAAATGTTGCTACAGCTTTAAAAGCATTACAATGACGTGGAATAATACCCGAAGGAAGCTGAACTGCATTCATGTAAGTACCCGCGAAAACTTAAAAAAACAAATATCAGACCTCTACGGGGAGGAAATAAATAGCCAGATCAAAAGCTATGAGAAGCTGGAAGTTAAAAGAGCAGGAATATTATGTGACCTGAAATTCCTACGCAGCTGCAGAGACAACAATGCAACACCAACCTACTTCAAATTAACATTTCATCACAGCACAGCAGCTACTAAACGTATCCTGAAAAGAACAGAAATGGCTCTATTCAGGAACGAGATTCACAGTAAGAGATTCCAATTGGATCAGTTAAACAAAGATTTGCTCGCACTACACCTGGAAATGAGCAGCAAAATCCACCCTCTACTTTGGGATAAGATAAAACAACTTACAACTTGGAGAGCTGAAACCGAAACCACTTACAAAAATGAAAAACTCTTAAAGAAACTAAAGAAATTAGAACATGACAAGAAAACCCCCAACAACTCACAACAACACCTGAAACAATTAGTATATAACATTTCCAACAGAGAACTCACCAAAACAGAAACAGATGTCCTAACCAAAGGATTCAATTATGCTATAGCACCCAAAAAAATCCCCACAGAATCCATCATGTGTGCAGTAGAATCCAGCCTAACCAAATTAAATACAGATGAAGCTGACAGAATAAGACACCAGGTTACTAACATCTTATGCACAAGCAAACCACCAAAAAGCAACTTGCAAAAAGATGAATTCAGAGCGCTACAAACCCTGAAAAATGATAACAGCATAATAATACTCCCAGCAGA
>BLBF01000041.1:19901468-19941257 GCA_015471245.1 Laticauda colubrina
ACTCAAGTCCCAATAAAAGAAACTCTTGAAATCATCAAAAATAAATACCAACCAGCTAAAGACCTCATGGAACTAACAGAACACTGCCTAACCAACACATATTTCATATACAAAGGACAAAGATACAAGCATATTGAAGGAGCCCCTATGGGATCACCACTGTCACCCGTCATTGCAAACCTGTTCATGGAAGAATTCGAATCCAGAGCCCTGGCAAATGCCACCCACAAACCCCAACTATGGCTAAGATACATCGATGACACATTTGTGATTTGGCCCCATGGAAAAGAAAACCTAAACAATTTCCTAACACACCTAAACAACACACACCCAAAAATCAAGTTCACCATGGAAACGGAAATAAACAAACAATTACCATTCCTAGATGTACTAATCTACAAAAGAACAGATGGCACACTGGGACACACCATATACCAAAAGAAAACACACACCAACAGCTACCTCAACGCCCAATCCCACCACCACCCAGCACAGATAAATTCCGTAGCGAAAACACTAATTAGCAGAACCAAACGCCTGGCCGATAAGACACATTAAAGACTGAACTATGCACCCTGACTGAAGTATTGACAGCCAATGGCTTCCACAAAAACAAAATCACCAATTTGATCCACAAAAACACACTAAGACAGAATGGAGACCTAGAAGATCAACAGATCTATGGAATAGCTGTCCTGCCCTACATAAGAGGTACCACAGATAAAATCAGTAAGATACTACACAGGCATCACATCAAGACTGCCTTCAAAACAGACAAAAAAATAGCAGACATCCTGAGGAACCCCAAAGACAAAATTGACCTGTAAAACCAAGGCATATACGAAATTCCCTGTACATCACGCCCGGCCACATACATTGGACAGACCAATAGAAGAATAAGTACCCGCCTAGATGAACACAAAAATGCAGTAAAAAAGCTGGAACACACCTCCTCACTAGTCCAACACATGAAAACCACAGGTCACAACATCAACTTCAATGGCACTAAAACCCTGGCCACTATAGAAAACCCCAGCCACAGAATCATCAGAGAAGCCATAGAGATTGAAAAAAGACCTGACAGCATGAATAGAAGAGATGATTCCACCAGACTGTCAATCATTTGGAAGCCTGCACTCTCAAATAGAAAGATCTCCATGCCACAAGCCAGGCAAACACCTGGGCAAAAACAGACTCCCTCTGATAGCTCCAACCTAACCCCCCCACCAGGCACCCACGTGAAACCCAGCTTGCTAATGAATAGCAGCTTGCTAATGAAGAGCAGCCGTCCCTTCACACGGAGCCAAGCTGCACTAAAAGCCTCCAACACAAGAACAGACTGTTGCCAGCCAATCAAAGCCACAAAACAGACAGAAGAAACCAGGAACACCAATCAATCAAACTCCAAGTCCAATGAACACAGGTCCAGGCTCTCAGCCAATCAGAATGGACCAGCCTCAAATTTAAAACCAGGAGCTGTAAGACCCATATCCATACAGAAGCCTGATGATGGCAGATGAGATTCTGCTGAGACGTTGCTACAACTTTAACAGAACTACAATGACGTGGGATAATACCCGAAGGAAGCTGAACAGCACACATGTAAGTACCCGCGAAAACCTAAGAAAACAAATATATATATATATATATATATACTATCCCACGTCATTGTAATGCTTTTAAAGCTGTAGCAACATTTCAGCAGAATCTCATCTGCCATCATCAGGCTTCTGTATGGAGTTTGTATGTGGGTCAGGCTATCACAGCCTTTGGTTTTAAATTTGAGGCTAGCCTATTGTTGTGCCAGGATGCTTTTTTTCTTCATCCTGATTGGTTGGGAGTCTTGGTCTGTGTTTTTGAACTTGGAGTTTGTTTGGTGTTTCTGGTTTCTTCTGTCTGTTTTGTGGCTTTGATTGCCTGGCAACACTGTGTTCCTGTATTGGAGGCTTTCAGTGCAGCTTGGCTTCACGTGGAAGGACGGCTATTATCTATTAGAAAGCTAGGTTTCATCTGGATGCCTGGTTGGGGTGTGTTTGAGCTGGAGGTATCAGAGGGAGTCTGTTTGTGCTCATGTGTTTGTCTGTCTTGTGGTGTGGAGATCTTTCTGTTTGTGAGTGCAGGCTTCCAAATGATTGACAGTCTGGTGGAGACATTTGGAAGCCTGCACTCACAAACAGAAAAACCTCAGAAAACATATATATGTATGTATGTATGTATGTATGTAATGTATGTATGTAATGTATGTATATATGTATATATATATATATATGTATATATGTATATATGTATATATGTATATATGTATATATGTATATATGTATATATGTATGTATGTATGTATGTATATATATATGTATGTATGTATGTATATATATATGTATGTATATATTTGTTTTTTTAAGTTTTCGTGGGTACTTACATGTGTGATGTTCAGCTTCCTTTGGGTATTATCCCACGTCATTGTAGTGCTTTTAAAGTTGTAGCAACGTTTCAGCAGAATCTCATCTGCCATCATCAGGCTTCTGTATACAAGAGTTTCTGTATACATATATAGTGACATATATATATATATATATCACTGGAATAAGGGTTAAATTTAATTCCTAATTTGGTACAGCAATGTCCTCAGTTTCGGCCAGACTTATTGAGAAGGCATTAGTCTGTTAGAGTTAAATGTACAAAAAGTATTTCTGATAAATGTTTCTAGAGAAGGGCTAGAATAAAAAAAGCTTATAACTAAAAACAACTTTTACCTGTAAACTATCAATTGAGCAAAAAGAAGTTATACAGGTTTCATTGAAACTTAGAGCTTTTCTAGCATAGTAAATTGTACAACTTAACAGAACAATTATCATTCTGATATTGGCTAAAATCCTGCTTAGTCAGAAATTCTTACTGACACTTTGGATGTTTGAGTCTGTGACAGGCTTAACTCTGGTGAGTGAGCGATAGAGATAAATAGATAAATTCAGACGAATAGATAAATTCTGTATTTCTTTCTGTTCATGAGGAAAGTTAGTTGGAACATTGGGAAAGTATGGATAGTTCTGGGTATATTGAAAAGTGAATGAAGTTAACTTGTTAGCAAAGAAGCAAAGGATAAAAAATAATGTGTTCTATGAATTCAAATAGTTGAAGTTTTGGGGAGATCTACTTATAAAGGAATGATGAACCCTTTTAAAATTCTGTGGGAAGTAACATACTTCATTTATTGAAGAATTAATGAAATGGGTTGACAGCTGATGAATTTATTTAAAATGTAATATACTTGGATTTTGATTTACTCTAGGTACCAACTAAAATTAAAAATATATTTATTTATTTTGCACTTAATAGGATGTTTGGAATGGTTTTGGAAAAAATCATAATACCAGAAATACAGAAAGTATCTGGGCAAGTAGAAAAGAAAATCTGTGCAGTTGGCATCACGAAAATACTCACAGAATGTCCTCCGATGATGGACACAGAGTACACAAAGTTGTGGTAGGTATACACTACCTTAATAATTAAGCTTGGTCATTAATTCTGCATCCAAAAATAATACTGTGTTTAATTTAAAATCTACAACTAAGGTAGCAAGGATTATACAGCCATATCTTTTCCCCCACATGGCAACATCACTAATTATATTTCCCGAAGCCTTTAAACCTAGCGACCTCAAAAATCCCATTAGTTTTCTGAAAGAGCCTCAACTGTATGAGAAGAGGCAGAATGGTGGGGGTGGAGTTAAAAAAGGACCAACCTAGAATCCCTAGGCAGACACAAGCAAAGTCCAAGCACCCTTGAATTCCATTGATCCTTTTGTAACTGCAAGCAGGTGTTAACCACTAACTGAGAAGATTCTTGTGCATAGGTATGATTAGCAATGATTAATTCAACCTTCGTGTGTACACCTGATTTTTCATCCCTGACATTAATCTTCTGAACTCACTCAAAAATTTTCAACTGATTGCAACAAAAAAAACTTCAACATGGCATCTGAATGACAGACTGCAGCAGCAGCAGATCACGCAACATCAGACACCATTCTATATTGCCAGGATGGTATGGTAACTGAAAGGCACAATATGTCAGCCCCTATACTCCCATTGGTGCAACAGTTGCAAAATTTGGCGCAATCTCCATCTCTGATAGCCCCAATACCCGCACCTGATCCAGGAGCACTGCGAATTTTATAGGGGACTTGTGGTAGCTTGCCTGAAAGATTTGGAGGAGTATCAGAAAGGATGAGAACTCAGATTCCAAAGAGGCTATGCAGGAAGGGGAGAGCAGCTACAATGACGCCAGGGAAGAAACAAGGGATGATCCTTGCAAATGTTGAATGTATTCCATAATTGAGAAGTAGGAAAATGATTTATTAATTGCTCACCTGAGAAAATGAATCTACATAAGTGATTTGGATCTATGAATACACTGAATGAATAGAAAGCTACTTCCATTTTCACAATTAGATCACCATTAATGTCCTAGGCCACTGTGCCCCATTGTATCAGATTCAAGTGTATCCCTGAAGTAGGGGGTTGGGGGAAGGGGAGGAATCAGTTGATTGTATCAGTCGATCCAGCCTAGTGGGGTTTTTTTTTGTAAAGTTTTTATTTTTTACAACAAACATACAAACAAAACATAAAAACATAAAACCCTCTTTCAATTATACCCATATAGTGTGTCAGTTGGTTATAATCTTTTGTGCTATCCTTTTTTTTACCATGACTCACAAGTTGTATAAATTCTCACCTTATCAATCTAACATGTGCTTATGTCATATCAATTATTAATCATTCATTTGGCTAAACTATTTTTCCATCATTTTATGAGATATTCTAAATTTCATGATCCAGCTTAGTGTTAATAAAGAGAAACTACACCACAGTCTACATTCAGACAATCAAAAATAATGAAATCTACAGTAGGAGTAAATAGTGTAACAAAGCTGAACTGAGATGTTGTTATATTACAGAATGCTCCATTCTCGACAATAACTTCAAAGATATTTAACATTACTAAAATAGAAATGGAGGCATCAGGCTAGTAACTAGCTTTAGTCTAGTTCTAGTCTTGCCTCAGACACAAAGCCCTAGGAAGAGCAAGCAAATGGCAAATCACTTCTGAAAAACCTTGCCAAGAAAACTAAGAACTTTTCCAGGCAGCATCCAACAATTGGACACAACTGAATGGAAGAAGAAAAATAGAATTTATATTTTAATGAACTTTAAAAGAGATTTGAATTACATGAATAAATTTTAGACAGATAGATAGACAGACAGACAGATAGTCTCTCTCTCTCTCTCTCTCTCTCTCTCTCTCTCTCTCTCTGTGTGTGAAAAAGTAAGAAAAATTATTTTGGCATCTTTAGAAAGATAGGCTGTTAGGTAGGGTTTTTAAAGATATTTCTTTTCTACATTTTTAACTGTCATAGTTGTAATCCCTTCTCTAGCTATGATAAATGAATCAAGTATTCTCTTCTAACAAGCAATTTGATGAGAGGCATTTTTTGGTTTTTCAGGACACCCCTCCTTCAGGCCCTTATTGGTCTTTTTGAATTGCCTGAAGATGACACCCTTCCTGATGAGGAACACTTCATTGATATAGAAGATACTCCAGGATACCAGACTGCATTTTCTCAGCTTGCCTTTGCTGGGAAAAAGGAGCATGATCCAGTTGGCCAAATTGTGAATAATCCCAAAATCCACCTTGCACAGTCTCTTCATAAATTATCTACTGCATGTCCTGGCAGAGTAAGTTACTTAAATGTGGGATATGTATGGAGCTGAATGAGTGATTTTAAGTGAGGACTACCTATATTTTATATTTTCTAATCTCTCCTTAAATTGTTCTTCACTTCATATGCATATGTGAACGCCATCCTGACTTACTTCCTCAGCACTTGCAAAAGTGTTATAACTTAGGATGCCATTGTGTTACAAGTGTAATAATTTCCTTAATATAGCTTTATTCTCACATTATCCAGTTCTGAAACATCTGACAGTATCAGACTCCAATTAGAAGCTGGAAAGTTTCTGAACAGCTACACCACATAAGCAAAAAAAGAAAAAAGGCTGCCACAAATGCCAAAGGACACTGAGGAAGTTTTGCTCAATAGGACAAGCAAAATAACATGGTGACTTAACTTCTTCTGAAGCACGATGTCATGTTATTTTGCAAAGCAATTTTGAATGGATGCTCATTGAAGTAAAGCATCCATATGAACAGCCTTCCTATAAATATTTTTTTTATTATTACACCTACATGCTGCCCATCTTGCTGGAGGCAAGTCTATATGAAATAAAACTCTTTGACACAATAACTTGTGGCAATGCAGAAGACCAGTGTATTTCAAGGAGTTTAGTGACATATTTTGATTTCTTCATATTTAGAAAAGATCTCAACTTATGATGACAATTGAGTCCAATACTTCTGTTGCTAAGTGAGACATTAAGTGAGTTTTCCCCCATTTTACGACCTTTCTTGGCACAGTTAAGTGAATCACTGCAATTGTTAAGTTAGTGACATGATTATTAAGTGAATCTGGCTTTCCCCTTATTTTGTTTGTCAGGTCTCAAAAAGTTACCACATGATCCCCATAACACTGCAACTATCATAAATATGAGTCAGTTACCAAGTGTCTGAATTATGATCACATGACCACAGAGGTGCTGCAGCGATCATAAGTGTGAAAAATGGTCACAAGTCACTTTTTCAGTATTGTAACTTCAAACGGTCACTATAAATGAACTGTTGCAACTAACCTCCTTGTTTTTCACGCTTGCTAAAAGCAAGAGGAAAGGGCATGGAGAATCTTCACAGAGCTGCAAAGCTTTTATCAGTTTTGAAGGCCTCAGACTTTCAGTTCTCATAACAAAGTCATATGTCTCTTGGCCTTTACATCCTTGGCCTTTAAGGCGGAAACTTCTGCACAGAACCTAGTGTTGGGTCCTATATTTCTGCTATCACTATGGCAGCTTGTAAGAGATTGAGATATCATCTAGTTTGGTATGTATCCTTGTTATGTTACACTTTTAAATCTGTTTGCTCGAGTTATTAATACATAAGTATATGATATATAAATCTTGAAATCTCTTTAGTCACTGGTGTGCTCATTGTATTTGGTTCCAAAAGAACCAATTGCCTGGACAACTTATTACTGCCCTGACACTTGGCAAAATATAACTAGAATTATAATATGGTCATACAATTCACAGGGTAGAGACAAATAGATAACTTGGGGATTGATGGAACCTAGGATGCTTTGTTGGAATAATATTTTTTTTTTGTTTTAAACTTGTAATTTAAATGTATTTTAAATATATATTGCTTATGTCTTTTAAGGTTCCCTCAATGCTAAGTACCAGCCTGAACGCTGAAGCTTTGCAGTTTCTTCAAGGATATTTACAAGCTGCAAGTGTAACATTGCTCTGACATTTTTAATCTGAGTGGCAGAATTTCAGAACTACATCAAAGAGCACTGATATTGACTGTCTTCTAAACAAAGCTCGGACAAAATAAAAAACGAGTTGCTATTTCAGAAACACATCACAGAATTATTGCTTGATGCAGAAGCTGAATGATACTTTGTTCATGTGTTCATAAGAAGGAAGTGATTTTCTTTTTCCCTGTTTGTTTTCAAAGGGAATAGTGTTAGAAGTTTATAATTTGGGATTGATTGCAATTTCACATATGCTGTGATTGGATAACGTTTTAAAATATACAGAATACTGGCTGCACACTCATGTTGTCACATATTCTTTTTTCCAGTTTATTGTCATTTGTATTTCTTTTGTGTCTTCTAAAATTTATCTAAATTGTGAATAAATAAGTTCTTGTTTAAAAAGTATTTGTCTAGTAGTGTATGTGTAACTCAGTACCATGCCATAATCACACTTCAACTTGCTTTACCTAATGCTGTTCATAATGGAGGTTTTGAAAGAGCTCTTTCAAATAATTCTACCTGTCTTTATTAAGGAAGACAGTAGTTTAACACCTTTACCTTTGAAGAATGTATTACTGTAAAGTATCATTGAAAATAATTGCTTTGTATTATTTGCCATGTAAATGTTTCCTACTAAGCAACTTTACAGGTACTCCTTGATCATAATTGGGGCCAGAACTTCTATTACTAAGCAATGTGGTTATAAAGTGAGTCCTGCTGATTTTATTATCTTTTTGCCATGTTCATTAAGCGAATCGTGATTGTTCAGCAAATCTGGCTTCTGACTTTGCTTATCAGACTTGGGAAAATTGTAAATGGTGATCTCATGACCCAAGAATGTTGCAACTGTTATAATTATATTCCTGTTGCCAAGCAACCAAATTTTGATATGATCACAGGGATGCTGCAACAGTTATAAGTCACTTTTTTCAGTGCCTTCATAACTTTAAATGGTAGTTAAATGAATGGCTCTATTTGAGGAATACCTGTAGCTTAGTTTTCTTCAATTTAATGTTTGAATGCTAAATCTCAGTTTAGCGTGTATAAGTACCTTTGGAAGAACAGTTATCTTTCTAATTATGCCTAGATGTCTGCAAATCTAATGTAAATAAGGTTTGGGGTGAGAATGCATTAAAAAATGGTTGGAATTTGATGTATTAAGAAATGCTTTAAAATTTATGCTATCGAAAAGATTACCTATGTCTTGTGCCACTTTTCTAGTGAAAACTAAAATGCATGTTCCTATCTGAGTGTAAAATGTACTAGGAGTCTTGTTTGGGTTTTAGAGTTGTATGCAGCTTTAGACATTAATATAAAATGCAATTTATAGTCTGGATGCTAGATCAGGGAAAAGGTTGAAGATACATAATAATGTTGATCTGTTCCTATCATAAAGCAGATTAAGTCAAACATACAATTATCAAAATATTTTAGGATAAGTTATTTTCTTTAAATCAGAGGTCCACAATTGCATGGGTGTGTGTACATGCGCAGCTTCATTTGCATATGCACACTCACCTGCTGCTCGACCGGAACCATCCCCCCTCTCTTCCACCCCGCCCCCCAGCCTGCTAAGCCAGGAAAGGTTGGGACTGCTGCTTTAAATACATTCAATGTAGCTTTGTTAGCTGTTTTCCCCAATGTCCAGTTATGACAGTTAAGAGTAATGATGGCCATCTGAAGCAAATTGAGATACTGATAGTGGCAAAGGTATTGACCTAGTTCTCCCACTTAAGCATGAAAAATCGGCTGGGTGATTTTGGACCAGCCCCTCTTAATAATTCACAGGATAATTGTAAGGGAAATAGGAAGGAATACAGGTAGTCCTTAAACAAACATGACTGAACTCAGAATTTTGATTATAAGTCGTGGTTGTAAGTTGAGTCATTAACTCAACTAGATTCTATGACTCTTACAATGATCATTAAGCAAGTCATGGTTGTAGGTTTGAATCCAGCTTGTCCAATAGGCTTTTTTGTTGGAAGATAGCAAAAAAAATAAATGCAAATCCTATGACCATTGGATGCTCTAACCAGTCGTAAATGTGAGCTCATTGCCAAATGTCCAAATTGTGGCATGTGATTGCATTTTTGACGATGACATTTCTGTAAATGGCATTTATGCTTTGTTTTGCCACTTATCCCTTGATAGCCACCAGATTGTCAGGCCCGTCTTTCACAGATTTAATTTTTCAAAAAGAGAAATGGATACATTGCAAAATAATGCAGAAACCCCCTCTAGCATCATCTTTATTTATGAAAATGTTTCTGTTTCCCCTCAGACTGAGGAATTCTTAGAAAATAAAATGGCATATAAATGGAATTTGATATTTGAATGATGAACCTAATGTTTTATTCTAGCACAAGCAAACATCTTGAGGTGTGAAAGTGTGAAAGAATTATTGTTTTGTGCCATTCCAAAGTCACCTCAGAGGAGATGAGCAGCTGTATAAATTTGATTTATAAATAAATACTGTTTATATACATTAATATAGCTATATGATTTAGTTGGTTTTGGCTTTACAAGAAGTGTGAACCTCAGTGGAATTGACAAATCACAATTAAACATCTTAACAATGTCTGAATTAGTAATTAGGAAAATTGTACCTGCCCCATTTCTCTAAATTCCAACATTTTAAAGCACCAGAAGCAATACCCCAAAGTTGGCATTTATGTGCTAAATCTAAATTAAACCTTTTGTCACATATTCCCAAGCAAGGAGTGTATGTCCAACGGGGGGGGGGGGGGGCTTTTCAACTTGGTTGAAGAAAACACAAACAAACAAACAAACCCGCTTTGGTTTGGTTTGGTTTTTTAAATAGGTCCCTCCTTTTCCTTCACGATCCTTTCCTGCCAAATTCAAGGAGGCAGCCTTCCCCTTTTACTTTGATATTTGATCGTAAGGGGTGGGGGTTAGACACCACAGATCTCATTGGCCGCCTAAAAGGAGATCGAGAATCTCAGCCAAAAATTCCAAAAGTGATTATTTCTGGAAGAAGAGCGGCGTTGATAGAATCGCGCTTCTCCAGGCGCCCCGCCTTGGTTGATAACAGTTTGAACCAATTCCTGACAGGAACAAATGGGGCTGAGAGCTGGCTGCAGTCTCTACCGCTTGAACGCTTGGGCCGCTTAGCGCTATTAACTTGCGGCGCTGCCCCTTTGCCACATAAGCACTTTGAACGATCGCCCGGCTGCCCTCGGTCGACTTTCGTAGGAGCAGCACGCTTGAACCAACAACTTTTGAATGCTTGGGCGTGTGTGTGGGGGGGGGGGGGGGGAACTACAAGACCCAGAATCCACTAGGACTTACACAAAGGAGAGAAGTAACTTGCTCCTTCCTAACAAATCTTTCTCAAGCTTATGAAGATTCTATTTATTTCCAGGGAACAAGAAAAAAAACAAAAAGGGTTGGTTTTTTTTTTTACCCGATTTAAACTGAGTCAGGTCTAATTTAGGGGGGAGGGAAAGTGGAAAGTGTCAGAGTGGCGTCTGGAATTCACCTCAAAGAGGATTTTGATGCTTGATCTTGCTTCTTCATTTCGCCCGGGTGTGTGTGTGTGTGTGTGTGTGTGTAAACGGTTTGCAACCCTCTGTAGCAGGGGTCTTCAAACTTGACAGCTTTCAGACTTGTGGACTTCAACTCCCAGAATTCCTCCTCCAGTCATAGTAGCTCAGGAATTCTGGGAATTGAAGTCCACAACTTGCCAAATTGGAAGACCCTTGCTCTGTAGGATTATTAGAGGAACAAAAGCCTGAATTATAGAGCTGGATAATAAATCCAAATGGAAGTTGGCTGCAAGGGATTTTCATGGGCATGCCGCTAAGCGACATGATGGAAGAGTTCGCCGCTGCCTTCATCCAGAAAAACTTTTTTTTTTATTTCTTAAATTACTCTATCCAAATATTACCCTGGGATTTCTTGGTTGTCTCCTATCCAAATACCAATTAGATGCGACCCTTCTTCTCTTTCCCATATCAAAACCTGAACCTGAAAAAACAATCAAATCCGTCGCAAAGCGGCCTGCCAGTTCTCGGGTACTTTTGAAAATCAAGTGCTGCATACAAAAGCAGAAAACTACATCCTCTTCTGTTTTACTATGGTTGGTCAGAATACATAATATAATGTATTATATGATTTAACTTCAGATCTTAGCTTTTATTTTCCCAGGGCGCCAAAGAATCCTTTAAAAAAAAAAGAGAGAGCAAGTGAATCACTTTGTATTTAAAAGGACATTGTTTAGACTTGCAGGGGTATCCAACCTTGGCAACTTTAAGACTCATGGACTTCAACTCCCAGAATTCCTCAACCAGTCTTAAAGTTGCTCAGGTGGGAGAGCCCTGGTTTAGAGTAGTAAATCGAGCTCCTGTCAGCAAACAGAAGCCCTCCCGAACCACAACAAAGTCTCCTCTGTCTAGCCCAGGGCGACTCCCAAAACCAAGAATGTTCTTCCGCCCGGTGTACAGCACCTGCAAGCCACGCCCTCTGCCGGCGAAGGTAATAAGGAAGCGTGCACGCAATGCACGTTGGGAAACGTAGGACTTTAGGAAGCACGTGGCAGAAGATGTGTATAGGGCAAGATGAAAGAAAGATCTCTGGAGGGAATGGAGCATGCTGGGAAGTATAGTTTTTTATTATTATTATTATTATTTCTGAGGAAGCCGTGGGACACTGACAGACGGCAACGTGTTCTAGGTAGCTACCCTGGAGCATGCTGGGTGTGGTAGTCATCCGGGGGAGCGATCCGTGCGATAACGCAAAACTCTTCAAAAGCCGGCCGCGAACTGGAACTACGGCATGCGTGGTGCTTGGCGGCGCTATAAATAGTTGCCAAGGCCATGGCTCCTCCTCTTTCTCCCTCTCTCTCCTCTTGTGGTGCCGTCACTTCCTTCCCGGCCGGAGCTGGCCCCGCTCATTCTCTTTAGTGTTTGCCCTGTGTCTGCTGCCGCTGCGACTCGCTCGCTTCCCTCCCCTTCCCCGGACCCCCCTTTCCTGGGAGCTACCAATGGACTGAGCCGCCCGATAGCCCGCCGTCAACACGAGCCGGCCCGGGAGCCGCAGCCCAGACCAACATCAGGTGAGGGGGGGCGGGGAGAGAGAAAAGGAGAGGGAGGGAGGGAGGGAGGGGGCGCGCGACTGGGGGATGTGGGAGGGAAAGGCCTCGGCCGGGCCTGCGCCCAGGTTGGGGCCTAGCGGGACGGCCAGCCTCGGGCCACCGACGGGGAGCGGGTGGTGGGAGAAGCTCGGGTTTCTCTGAGGGGGTGTCAGTGGCAGAGGCGATCCTGTGCTGCCGGCAGGTGGAAGACGCGAGGTTGACTGACAGGCGCTCCTTTTCCTCCCCTCGTTGGAAAGGAGCTAAACGGGAGAATCTGCGGGAGATGCCTTCGGGGATAGCGGCTCGTGGCTTCTCGCTTCGGGCTCCTTCCCTGTCTTTTCCTCTTCCTTTCGCGGCCCCTCCGAGGTGGGGGAAACCCAGCGCCGCCGCTGAGAGAAAAGAGGCCCGTGGACTGCGGGAGGTAGCGCAACTCTCTCCTCGGCATCCTAGTGGTTCGGTTTGGGTTAGAAACCCCATCCTTGGGAGAAGCAAAACGAGGCCCTGTTGTAACTTTCTGCGAAGCCCCGTAACTCGTTTCTCTTGCGCTATGTACTAGAGGGTGGTGTTGTTGTTTTTTCCTAGAGCTGTGCAGCGTTTTTATCTTTATGTGTAATGTAGTAGGCTGTTTTTTTGTTTTTTTTTTTGACGATTGCCAGATTTCTTGACCTTTTCCTATTTGGCGCAGGGATAGAGAGGCTTCCTCTGCAGAATAGCTGCTCTAGTGTCTGTCTTCCCTTGGCACTGCAGCAATTGCAAGGTAGAAACTATTACTTGACCTAAAACAAATGGAAGGGGTTCCTTCCAGTGGAGAGTTGAATTTAGATTCTGTTCTGCTCAAGTCACTGTTTTTCTTGGATTCAGATCCTGGAGTTTGTTGTTCTGCAACGTAGCATGTGAAAGCTAGCTGGCAGGGTTTTTATTCCTTTTTTTTTTTTTTTTAAAGGCTTTGTGTGCTTTCATTTGACATGCTGTAAGGTATTCAGCTCCTAATGGAAATAAACTGTTTAAAGGTCTCCAAACTTGTGAACTTTAAGACTTGTGGACTTCAACTCCCAGAATTCAGCTCTGTGGCTGGAGAATTCTGGGAGTTGAAGTCCACAAGTCTTAAAAAGTTGCCAAGTTTGGGGACCCCTGTTCTAGATGCTGTAGTTTTCCCTCACTTTAAAGTTTCACTTTAGGAGAACTAAGCTAAATCCAGAACCACTTTTAAAAATTGAGCAGGCTTTTGTAAGTACATCTCTTGCTTTTGTTTTGATAGGGTGGGTTGAGCTTTGGCGGCACTTGGAGAAGAAGAACAAATCAGCAAGCTTTAATTAGTTAGTTTCCATTCATTGATTTCTGTAGGCTTAATAAGCATTCCAAATGATAACTTTGTAACAGGTACAGTAAAGTGTTCCAGTAGTAAAAATTCCATTGCAACTTGAAGATAGAAAGACCTTTGTCTTACCTGAAGGCTTCTTCTCAGCATGCCGATGGGGAATCCACGAATCAGTCTCTGGGCGGAAAGGCATGTTTCCTACTCACATGTGGATTCTCCAATCAACGTGCTGGAGAATCTGGAAATACTTTATTTGTTCTTGGAGAATAATCAATCTAGTCAACTAACATTTGAATAATTTGGAGTTTGGTAGGCTGGGGAATTAGAAAAACTTCAAAACAGCAGAGGCAAGCCTTTTCCACGTCACACCAAAAAAGCTACACGTGTCTTCATAAGTCAGGCCCGATTCAAATTATGATTTTACTCTTAAGTACTATTTTTAACTTTTTGCACTGCCCTGACATGACAAACTGTCTTCTACCGGTACTGAAGTGCATATAACTAAGACAGCACAAATTTGACCAAAACTTGTATAAACTACTGCAATAGTCAAGAGACCATAGTCCAAGTGTCTTAAATGGCATTGCATTTTGAAAAACTGATCAGATTTTGAACATCATTAACAAGATTCCAATCTTCTGATAATCTTCCAGATTCCACTATTTTGTGGCTGGTAGTTAAATAAAACAATCAATATTTTGTTTTTTTGCTGCAGATACTTATTAATTACAATTACTAATTTATGAATCTGGTTCAGTTTTGTTGTTGTAAGCTGTCCAGATTCTTTGGTTTGGGGTAGTATGTCAATGGAAATATTTCAGTTTTGAATTGGTTTGAACTACATTGGACCTCATTATACCAAATTAAGCTATTAATTTAATAACCTAGGAAAATATGAAATCCTAGGCACTTTATATGGAATATAAGTTCTATTGAACTTCATATGTGTATACTTGGGTTGTGAAAATTAACTTTAATGAACTTCCCTAAGTAAATATACAATATTCTGGAATTAGGAAGTTACACTGTTTAGATTTAGCAAAAGCTGATTAGAAGTAGTTTGTATACCACTTGATTAAACCACATGAATAATTGCTTACTGTATGAACTGTCTTTGTTGAAGAGTGTTGTAATTGATAAAGACTTATCTTAATGCATCCATTATGTTGTAAGCAGCCACTTAAGTTCTTCACTTTTTTCTGTTTTCACAAACCCTAATTGTAAACTGTTTTTAGTTCTTGATTTAGGATTCTTATGTTTTGGAGTAGCAGTTTTGGATGTCATGAAAAATAATATAGTATTTGTTTGGCTATTAGAAAAGAGCAAAGCAGGACTAAACAGGTTTTATGCACTTGCACATAATTGGATAATATGCCAGTTGAAACAAAAAATATGAAACTTATAAAACATGAGAATATAATAGTTTTGGGGAAAGATTCTATAAATTAAAGTCAATGTGTGAATAATAGTCATTCTAAATAAACAGAACTATTTTTCTGTTACTTGAGAAAATTAAGTAGATTATGTACTAACTAAACTTATAGGAAACAAAGTGAAATAGTATTATATCTGCTAGATATTTCTATTTCTAATAAGGATGATAGAATGAGACAGGTGCACATTTCTTTTTCATGAGTTAATGCATATGTAATATGCCATACTTTCACTTGTTGTTGCAGCCCTTCTTGGAGTATTACATCCCATTAATTGTTCTGCATCTCATTTCAAATCTCTTACTTTAAATTTATGCTTAATATATTTGCCAAATGTATGCCATGCGTGCAAATTCATTGGAAGAAATCAATGATGCTAGGAATGGTTAGTTGAACAAGAAGAGGGAAGCAAAGAAAGCATTGGCTTGATAACATAACTGATAAAAAGATGACCATCCAACAATTTAAAGAAGCAGAGTAGCATTGAGAGCATTTACCTATAAAGTTGCCATGAATCAGACATAACTGAATGGTTGAAACAACAAAACCTGAGCTGTATTGATTTTCCTAGTTGCAAAAGTATCATTGTTCTTTACTTTGGCCCTTGAAATATCCAGAAATGTTTTCTGTGTAGGCAGATGTTGATATTAAATAATGCAACTCAGTAAAAAATTACTTAAAATGCTAAGTCTCTGATATAAGTCATGGAATTGGCAATGCCCCTAACTAGACTTCCCTTGCTACTTTCGAATTGGCCATTCAAATTGCTTTGATTTCTAAGTGTATATGTATACTTTCTATCTGGACTAGAGAGGATAAAATAAGACAGTTGAAGTTACTTTTTACAACCATAGAATGTCATTCATCAAATATTTGCCCACAAACACATGCTGAAATGAATGGGAGTACACCAAAAATATGTTTTCATTCATTTCACTTCTTTAAAATGATCATATTCATTTCTGTGCTTTAAACAAAGAAGATTCCTGTGGTATCTGAAAGTATGCCCTTACTTGCAACAAGAACTTGGCAAAACCACATGTAATGAAATGGCTGTAGATCATGTCTGCAGAGGGGAAAGGTCCCCATGATCCATTAACAACAATAGTTGCCTGTGAGGGAATAGTTAGTGCACAAGTGAGATGTTTGGTTGTGCTGTGATGACAGCATTGTTGCAGCCAGGAGATGCTCCTTTTGGTGCAGTGGCAGATCTTTTCTAGGGGCAGTGATATTTTATGGTGATGAACTTGAGTTTTTAAAGGCTAGGTCCCACTGGCCGACGGACGCAAAATGTATTCATAAAGGACACAGTGGACGAGCAAAATTTTGGGGGTGGCTCCATCCATTGTCATCCGCTCCAAAAAGTGGCAAAAATTTGCATAAACAGAACAGAAAAGAATGGAAAAGAACGGACGTGGGTGGTACGTAGCAGGGATGTCAAACGGATGTTCATAGGAAGCCTAGCGGATGAAAGCGGCTGACAGCTTTGAAGGGGTTCTGGGGGAGAATTTCAAAACGGACGCATAGTGGAAGAGGCAGATGCATAGCGGATGAAGCGGATGCATCACTGACACCTATAGGAAGCAAAGCGGACACCGCACGGATGTATATCGGATGCAAAGCGTTCACTGTGTATGCGGGGAGTATGAATTGTGTCAGCTCCGCAGATATAAAAGGATGCAGCACGCATGCAGTCAGCATTCGGGAAAGACGTGCTGCCACATACATCTAGGAGGAACACCATGGTTCGTCAGTCAGGGAAAAAGAGGAAGCCCGTGCCCACTCGTTCCAGCCCTGGCAAGAAGGACAGATACAGCATCCCACCCACTGGCACTGACTCTGAACCTGCTGCTGCTGCTGCTGTTGTTGTGGTGGACCAGCCCCAAGGCCCTCAAAGCCCTGCTGCTGAAGGCCCTGCTGCTCAAGCCCCTGAAGGCCCTGCTGCTCCAGCCCCTGAAGGCCCTGATGCTCCAGCCCCTGAAGGCCCTCCTGCTCAAGCCCCTGAAGGCCCTGCTGAAGCCCCTGCCAGAGGGAGGAAGAGGCAGGGGAAAGAGAAGGGAGAGAGGAAACAGTACCCCGTTTCTGAGGAGCATGAGGATGAGGTACTTGAATGGCTGAGGGAGAACAGGTACCTCTGGAGAAAGGGCCACAGACTGTATCGGGACACCAAGAAGAAGTAGGAAGCTTGGAGAGACAATGCAGAGAGCCTGGGGTACACTGCAGAAGTACTCCTAGGATGGTAGAAGCACATGCACACCTGGTATGGCAATCTACACCTCAAGAAATCCGGGCAGGCTGCTGTCAAGCTCACTGACCGGGAGATATACGTCATAGCCAAGTGCAGTTTCCTGGAGGGTGAGGTCCGCCACTGAGGAGCAGCCCCTCTGATACCCCTCCCCTAAGACAGCCCACAGACAGCCAGTCCTCTACCAGCCAGGAGCCAGCTACCCTGTCCAAGCAGGTGTCTTCAGAGGGCCCCATGGCAGAGACCCCCCCGACAGCTGCACTCCCCATGCCAGTGGACTTGGAGAATCCTGTGGAGGATGACGCTCTGCTGTCACAAATGGAGGAAGAAGCAGCAGCCACCAGAGGCCAACCCATCCCCACCCCCAGCTCCACAGGATGCAGGCAGAGAGGCAGACTGGAGGGCCAGAACCACAGTGTCCTGTTGGAGATCAGGGACACAATGAAGATCAGCACAGAACTTCTCTCTCAGCTGGTCCACTTGGACAGAGGATCCTCGCGCTGCCACACCATCATCTATGTGAGCCAGACCTTCAGGGACCTGCCCGAGGCCCAGTACCAGGTGATGAAGCAGAAGATTGCAGCACTTCTGCACAACCCTCAAGGCCCAGCTGAAGCTGCTCCTACCCAGTCCAGGTCTGCTCCTCCACCCCAGGCAATGTCACAGCCCTTCCATGGCTTTCAACTCCTCACCTACCAAGGCTACGACTACCAGGACTTCCCACAGCAAAAACAGACCTTCCCAGTCCAGGCCCAGGTTCATCAGACGCCACAGACGCCAGTCCTCACCCAGCTGCAGACCAGGCAGCCCCACTACATTCCTCCTTCCTCCACCCCACAGCCAAGCCTGTCAGCGGACAATCTGTCATCAGTATTGGGCCTGTCATCTCAAGTCCTTGATGAAGGGCCTCTCAACCTCACGGGGGCTGAGTTAACTCTCAGATAGCTTCTTGAACACACCATCCCCTTTTGTACTCTCGGGGCCAAGCACACCTATGGCGCCTCAGCACGCAAGCCACAGCCACCTCCACAGTCCCTGCCGCTTAACAACTGAGACCATGGACATGACTCAGAGTGACTGAGAATAGTTTCAGAGACTGAGTTGTTTACTTATTAAACTTTGTTTACTTTGTTTACTTATTAACATTGTTTACTGTCTTAAACTTTGCTTAAGACACTTTACTTGGTTCATTTTGCTTTTTTAATAAAGTCATAAAGTTTACCTAAGACAATAAAGATTATCTTTGCTTAACACACTTAATTCAGTTTACTTGGTTCATTTTGCTTTTTTAATAAAGTCATAAAGTTTACCTAAGACAGTTAAAAAAGGTTATCTTTGCTTAACACACTTGATTCATTTTTTTACCTTAATAAAGTGTTGGTGAAAACTTTGAAAAAATAGTTAAGCCTTTGCATGCTTGTGGGATAGATAAGGATCGTTGTGGGATAGATAAACCTCCAGTGCAAGCATAGTGGGACTGTATGGTCCACCCTCCCAGCTGCCACACATATGGATCTTCATTATCAATAACAATTTATTCATTGATCAACACATTTTAAAATAAACAAAGCTCTTTATTAATGCCCTATTCATTGTAGGACCACTCAACATACATGGCACAATCTCATCAGTGTTATGCGACAGGCTCAAGGAAGCATCCATTAATCATCTATCATCCTGTCTTGCCACTCCATTGCTCCAGCTGGGGAGTTGCACCAGTGTCTGAGTAGGTTGCGCTGCTTCTTCCCTTCACGTGAAGTTCTATTGGGGCCTTGTAAGTCCACAGTGTCTATCAGGTTACGTCCTTGCCTCCATTCACCAGGCTCCATGTCCCCATTCCCTTGTTGACGGTCCACAAGTCTGTTCTGCAACACTGGGTAGCGGGTGCGCATGAGATTGTGCAGGATGCAGAAAGTTTCCACGATGCTTCTCACAGTATGTGGCTCATGCTGCATGGTGGTGAGAAGTATCTGGAACCTGTTGGCCAGGATGCCAAAGGCGTTCTCCATCACCCATCTTGCCCTGGACAGCCTGTAGTTGAAGATCCTCTCTTCACGGGAGAGGTATCTTGAACTGTACGGCTTCATGAGGTAGGTTCTGAGGGAGAAGGCATCATCACCAATGATGAAGTAGGGCACATCTTGTGTGTCATTGAGTAGGGGGTCTGGATCTGGAAAACCCATGATGAGGTTGCGTTCCAGCCCATCCTTGAGGTCACTTGCATTGTATACCTGGGCATCTGAAGCTGACCCGTAGCCTGAAGCATCAATGTAGATGAACTTGTAGTCAGCATCAATCATGGCAAAGAGGATGATACTGAAGAAGCCCTTGTAGTTGAAATAAGTGGACCCTAAGTTGGCTGGAGCTTTGCAGGCCACGTGCTTCCCATCTATGGCTCCAACGGTGTGGGGAAAGTTCCACCTCTGAAACCACTCTTCTGCAAGTTTTCTTCAGCCTTGTTCAGTGGTGGGGCACTTGAGGAGCTCCTCCACGTATTCTTCGATGATGGCCTACACCAGTTCTCTGACCACTTTGCTGATGCTGTTGTGTGGCACCCTCCACACATACTGCATGTTTCTGTATGTGGTTCCAGAGGCCAGGTGCCACAAAGTCAGTGCCACCTTCAGTCCAGGGTCCAGGTTGGCACGGAAGTTGGTGCTTGGCTTGGTCAACCTGGGTCTCAGACGCTCTACAACTTCGTCAAACATGGCTGGTGGCATCCTCATGAAGTGATGGAATTCACGAGGGTCTTCATTCCTCAGCTCCACCATCAACTGGTCATACAGTCCAAACTCCATTCTTCTCATGATCCATCCTCGGACCCACACAGCTTTTGGACGTCTCCTTCTTCTCCTTCTGTATAAAAGGTGAAACAGTCTGAACAGGTTTTGGTTCTGGTGATGAATGATTGCAGCTACCATACAGACTGTGTCTTGATCCATGGTGGAGAACCATTGATGATGTGGAAGACCAAGACCAAGGGTGAAGAGGTCTGTACACCACGGCTGCTGGACTCATACTGAGATCCAGGTGATTTTTTCCCCCTTTTTATAGGAAATATCAGTAGTTCGCTACATACTCTAGACATACTGCAGACATCCTAAATATCCGAGATACATCCCAGATACAAACATTTTGTCCGTTTTAATCCTTTATATACGAGATGCATACACTTACATCCTTTCTATTTCTGTGCTACTAATGCTGTGTAGACGTTCCATGCACCTTTCGTTTCCTCCCTCTTTCCATTTTCAGCTGCAGTGGATGTGAGTTAGGGGATGGCCAGAGGATGCAGAGAGGATACAGTGGATGTTTAACGGATGATAACGGACATAGAACGTTTGTTGCCCGTGTATGTCGTGGATGTACATCGTACGCAGCGGAAAGTTCATCCGTTCACAAAGTTTTGTGCAGCTCAAAACTTTTTGCCTGGATGAAATCGCAGTGGGCGGATGCTCGAGGGATAGAGCGTATGAAACACATGTGCAGTGAGTCCACAACGGATGCATAGTGTTTTCCAACGGATGGCAAGCTTTTTTTAACGTTTTACATCCTCTTTGCATCCATAAGTGCAGTGGGACTGGGCCTTAAAAGGCAATTTTGGTGCCCTACCTTGAAAAAGGACATTGAGACTTATGCAGTGGGCAGTGGGACAGGGGCTTAAAAACACCAATGGGCTCTGTGTTGTTCAGGCCTATTTTAGGTAGTCACTGTTTAAAGAGTTATTAAACGTTGTAGAACTTCCTTATAGTTTGTCTCTGTGAAGAAAGTATAGGTTGGGTTCAGAGAACTGCCTGAGAAATCGAGTTGGTGGAAGCTAATCTTCCTGCATTTCTTTTCTCTGCTATTCCCCCAGTGCTTGAATCATCAGGTAACTTTTATGTGATTGGGGAAAGGAGAGTAAAAGGAAGAGAAGAAAGCACTGGAGATGGGATGGAATCATTTTATGAACAGTCTGGAATGGATTGAAGAAGATTACATTGCTGTTTTTGTCAAATGATGTCTCTGTAAATTGCAACTTGATGTGTTCATCAAATCACTTTTTTTAATGGAGTTGCTAATTATTGTAGTCCTTTATATCTTAGTGCTATTTTCTAATTATATTTCAATGTATTTCCTCCTCAAGTATTTTAATTATTTTGCCACTGTCATTATATATTTATACTGTATTGTGACTTGTTGCTGCCTCTTCATAAAACTTTTCATCACAGTCTGTCGTACTGTAATATATTTAATGGCTTATATTTTCTAATATCTATAATACTGCATAATCGAGGTGTTTAAATTTGGTTTAGTTTACTTCTCGTACTGTTCAGAAATTGAGCAAGCAGAGTTCTGACCAGTTTTCTCCATCTTCATCAACACACTACAGACATTAAAATGAAAGTGTACTGATACAGTTATATTTTATATAGTAATAACAATATGCATTAGATTTAAAGGGTTATTGGCTAAATTCTTTTAGTCAGTGGATGTCTGAATACACTTCTTTTATCTTACAGAACAATAAACATATTACAATGAAAGAGAAGTTGTTTGATGTGGGGATGTACATATTTCCTTGTGTGATAAGTAATCTATTCATGAGCGAACTGATCATTAGTTTAGAAGGCCGTTTACTAAGCAAGACAAATGTAAAATTTGTGTGTTGAGAAATTAGCAACATTTGAGCAAGTACACTCTCAACTGAGTAAAATAACCTATTATGCATAGTTAAATATTACAAAAATGCTTTTATTGTACATGAACTATTAATTTATACGCTATTAATGTGTTAATGTATTAAAAAAGCAGGGATCTGCATTGTAATTGTATAGAACCATGGCAAAAGGCAATTCAGTTTTCCTTTAAGTGACTATAACATGCAGGGTTGTTCATAGTTATATGTATGAGTTATATAACTCACGTTATACATTGTGGTATATTTCAATTTTGACACAAAAGAAATCCACATCACAGATGCATTGGCTAGTCTACTGCTGCACATTTAAGTCATATACCTATTCCTACACATGTTGCTTATTGCTTACCTTTCCATCATATTTTACCCAGCCATAGTTAAATAAAAACTGAAGCATAAGAAATCAGAACACAATTCTTACAAGAGTAGATAGGAAGCTGTAGATCTCAAATCAAAAGTTTTCTATCCTAATTTCAGAAAAAATAAAATCTGTGGATATTAAAGAATAATATGAACTTTAGAGATCATTGTGTCTAAATGTTGACTTATTCAGGTTTAAAAATGAAATTTATAATATCTGGAATTATAATTTATAATATCTGGAAACAAATTAATATTTTATGAAATTGTACATTTTTCCATTGTTCCAGTTAATGCTAATAAATAAGGTAATGTAAATACTGTGCAATGTTATTCTAAAGTAAAATGCCCTACGCTAAATAAATTAGTATGAAAATCATATAGAGCATATTTGTAACTGTCCTTTTCCTTTTAATACAGGCAATTTCCATCATACAAAAATATTCTCCTTGGAACTAACATCAAAAGTAAACTGTCCCAGGAACACCAAAAGGTATGTATTTGGCGTATACTAACTCTGCATATTAAATCCTTGCCAGTTGTAATAATTAAATACTGGTCAAAAGATAGTGTCACAATTTGGTTTGCTGCCTCAGTTGTGAAATTGATTCCCTGTCTGCAGAGTCCCCAGTGACACATGATTATTTATCACTCTATCCTTTTTTTGAAACACATATCTTGTTCTTATATTTCTTTACAAGCTGCTCTAGTTTGTATATTTACAGAGGTGCTTAAAAGTTTGTGAACTATTTTACATGTTCAGTGTTTCTGTATAAATGATAATCTGTTGTCTACATACTGGAAGTCCTAAATACAGATAGTCCTTGAATTATGACCACAGTTGAGCCTTGAATTTTGGTCATGAGTCGTGCTTGTATATTAAATCACCATGTCAGTGGACTCAATTTTATGACCATTTCTATGATGGTTACTAACTGAGTACCATGTTTGTGAAGCAAATCACATGGTGGCTAAGTGAATCATGTAATCACATGGTCATAAATTTGAATCTAGTTTATTGGTTGTTTTTGCTAGAAAGCAGCAAAAATGTCACAAAACATACCATTGCAGCAGTCATAATTTCAATGATAGGTTGTAAGTAACTTTTTTTTAATCCATTGTAAGTTTGGAAGGTCGTTAAGTGGCCAGTTGTAAATCGACGCCTGCCTGGAAGGAGATCTTAGTTAAATAATGAGTCAAAAACATACTTGATTGTTGTGTGTTTTCTCCTTCCAATTCCCTTTGAGTTGCTTTATTGATAACATGGGTGGTAAATGTATATGCCATGTATATCATTGTCATTCCTGTGACAATGTGTTCCTGATTGTGTGTCATGAACACTTGACATTCACAGATGCAAGAGCTTAATTCTTTACATACTACCTAGGGTTCTTTGGGACCCCCCCCAAAGTAGTGCATGCCTTGCTCTTGGTGTGATCATGGTTGGTTTTACTCTCTGAAGGAGAGTAAAAATGGCATTAAATTGTCTTCATTTGTACATGATCTGCTTGACCTTTGCTTGATTTGAACTAGAAGAGTCCAAATTCTTTGGAAATAGTTGTGTAATACTTTCCAACTTGGTGAGCGTATCTCTTTTTCTTCAGAAATCTCCTTTGTTCAAGCCATACATATCTGAGTAGTGAAAAATAAAATTTGATAGTGAATACCAGAATACTGTTCTCTAAATAAGATGGGACCCCCACACACTCACACATCTGTTTGTCATTCCATTGATTTATTGAAGCAACTGGTACTAATTTCCAAATGAACTTGTAATCCTAGAGATTCACATTTGTTTGCCATTTAAAATATGTAGCTTTGGATCATTTTCCTCAATAAATCAATGAACAAGTGTAACATTTCGTTTAACTGAATTCTCTTTATCTAGTTTTAGTACTTGTATGGAGAGTAGATCATATTTTAAGTAACATTTATGCAGATATATTGACAATTCAAAATGATCCACAAATTTCTAAGCACCACTGTATTTATGTACTCATTATCTCTTCCCTCAGGGTTTTTTTTTTTTTTTTTTTTTCTTTTTACATTTTTTTCAACTTAGTTTCATTTTGAATCTTGGACTTTCTGCTTTTTATGGAAATACTGCTTGGGAATAGCTCTGGTGGGCAAGAACACAATTCTATTTTCTTTTTGAAATCTAAGGATTAGTTTTGCTTGCCAGTTACAGTACTTTCATTTAGGAGTTCCATAACACTCACTCATAGACCATTGAAATGCCGGACAAAATCTGTGTGAAATGTTTTTTTTTTAATTTATACCGGAAGGCCAAATATAGAGGCAAGAACAAACATATACTTTAAGGATATATTGTTGATAGTGATCTTGGAATAGTGAAGTTGATGTGAGCCTTCTGTTTTTATATTTTGATATATTCAGGTGACTCAGTGTTTCTAATGTGCCACAGAGTCATTCTAAACAGATTGTTTGATAGAAAACATTGAATATTCGTCAAGATGATGGAATGCATATCAATTTTCTGAAAAGGACATTATGGAGTATTGCACTTCCATACTCATTTTGTAGAAGATTCAATTAGTGTAATTCATTCAGTTAAAAAAAACAGCTATAGATTGTAGTGCTAGTTCATGACAACTTTGGTCTTTCTTATGCAAGAACACTTACTATTTGTAGATTTATTTCAGTTAAAATGGAAAATACATACATATAAATGAAATATTACTTGGTCATTTATTTATTTATTTCTTGAGCCAGAAATTGGCTCCACTATGTGGAGATTTATGATGGAAGTCAAGGAAGAGTTACTTTGATATTGTTTTGTCAGTTTTTAGAAATGATTTCCCGAGTCTGTTATAACATCTTTTTATGTTGTTCATAATACTTTTCCTCCAAAACTATACAGTACAGACATTACTAATGAACTATCAAGTTTTGCCAATATAAACAAACCTTTCTGCACCTAGAAAGTAGGAGAAGGCAAGAAAGAGGTACTGAAACTAACCTCCTTTTGGTCTCTCCTGACCATCAGTACAGTTCTAAAATGTTCTGTGTAATATAGATTGCTGTAATTTGTAGAGCTTTACAATATATTATAAATAAACTAGGATGGTTTCTATTTCTGTCTCTTTATACTACCTGAATGGTGGAATATTCTGAACATTTCAAACATAGACTATAAAGAACAGTCATTAATCAGTCTAATCTAATTAAGACTACCCTAGTATACTCAGCTCCTACATATACTCAGTGAAATACAATCTTAAAGTAGTCTTAAAAGCCAGGAGATTGGGGGCATTTTTATGGATGCAAACAATCTATGTCAGCACAGACCTATAAGCCCCCAGGTTATCTGAGTCCACATAGGTCTTTAAAGGTGGTGTCTACCTCTTTGAATTGGACCTGGAGCAGACTGGTAGCAAATGTAGTACCAAAGCATAGGTGAATTGTAAACAAATTTATTATTCCAAATTAACAGACAAACTTGGACAAGTTAAAGCTTTTGAAAAAGAACTACATCTATAGTGTGCCACATTAACCTATATGTAAGGTGAGAAGGGCATGAGTCACTATTACCAAGCCATCCTGACCCCATAAAGTCCACAATTGGCACATCAGGCAAAAATGGCATAGGCATCCTGGCACAGAAGCTTTACCTTCAGGATAATCTCATTTGGGGAGGAGTGCAATCCCTATTAAAAACCAGAGATGGAACAGGGATTGGACCACGTTGATCACTGACAAAAGCAACATTGATTCAATAATTTCATCTGAGTTTGTTTTACCCACCCAGACCTAGCATGTTGGAGCCCATTACAGGTAGTCCTCGACTTACGACCACAATTAGGACCAGAGTTTATTTTGCTAAGCAATGCAGCCATTATGTGAGTTGTGCCTAATTTTATGACCTTTTTTGCCATGATCATTAAGCTAATCACAGTCATTAATGGGTCCAGCTTTGCCATTGCCTTTGCTTTTCTGAAGCCCCCAGGAAGGTTGTAGATGATGATCATGTGTCCCTAGGAATATGTAATCATTGTTAATATATGCCAGTTGCCAATCACCTGAATTTTGGTCATGTGACTATGGGGACACTGCAGTGGACACAAGTGCAAGAACCTGTCGCAAGTCACTTTTTTCCAGCACTGTCCTTACTTTGAATAGTAAAATGAATGGTCCTAAGTTGAGGATCATCATTATATTAACTGTCATATAGGTGGCATTTTTAATATATATCATGGCGAAATGTGCAGTTTAAAGCAGACTTACAAAACATTTGATGTTTACATAAGACATTTCATAATATATTTCAGCCCTTGGAGGCCAGTTTTAGTGGTTAAAAAAGCAAAGTTAAAGTTGAACTGTGTGTCTAATCTTGCTTCAGTGATTTAAAAAAATCCCATTATGTATGATGAAGCATTATTGATATTTCCAGATGTATTTGGGTTTTTTTCTCCCTAAACTCGTTAGAGGTGTCTGACAGCCCTTCCAGGTAAAGTAGACAGGAAACAACCACACAAATTAACTACCTTATTGTAAGGCTACATTAACAGAATCTTGCAAGTTTGAAGGCAGAGATTTCACCCCACTACTTTTACGTGCTTGATCCATTATGGCAGATCCTTCCTTGAGAGGGTTTTTTGGGGGGTGACCTTTAACCCACTGCCTCTATTGTCTGATTGTTTCCTCAGAAGCATCTCTTCCCTTCTTTATCCAAGGTCATTCATAAGCTGTTACACCAGTAATAGCATCAATGAATAATAACAACAATACAGGTAGACTTCGCTTAAGTACAGTTGGGACCAGCAAATCTATCACTAAGTGTCACAGTAGTGAAATAGGACATCATGTGGTTGTTAAGGAAGTCATCATAGTTAAAGAGATGTGACTGCGACATGCAGTTTCATTGATGGCTTCACCATTGACTCAGTTTTGTCAGAAGCCATGTGTATGGTGCCTAAATGGTGATTGCATAAACGCAAGATGCTGCAACAGTGGTAGTAAACACATGCCAGTTGCAAAGCACCCAAATCTCAATTACATGGCCTTGGGGAATGCTGCAGCAATTTGTAAGTGTGAGGACTGGTCGTAAAATCATTTTTCAGCTCTGTCATAACATTGAACAATCACTAAAAAGAAGTCATTCAGCGAGGATGCCTGTGTTTTTGAAGGAAGATTTTGAACCATTCCACACAGCAACTCATTCTCCTGTTTGCAACAAATCATTCTCATAATTTGGCCTATTTTATTTTTGCAGAATTCCCCCCCCCTCTTACTCTCTCTCTCTTTTATATAAAATCTGACTAGTCCAGTCATTACAAATTTATTTTCATGTTGTGGTCCGCAGAAAAAAAAGTAAAGACTTTAACCAGTTTTGACTGGTTTGCAGCCAAATATCAAGATAAATATGTCCATAGTGACACTTGCACCTCCGACTATAAGAAAATACATGCTATGCTTGTCATTGTGATTTTCTTTAACTTGGGATTTGCTGTTATTTGTCTTATTTTTGCTACTGTATAACTTTAACTTGTTACAGCAAAAATGATACACAAATAAAAACAAGAAAATGAAATGAGAAATAGAGGTAGCTTGCAAATTACCTTGTGTTTGACACATTCATTCTAAATTTGGCATCAGTTGTGAAAGCCTGCAGAGTACTTGAAAATAAATAAACGTTATTAGCACTCAGCGTTTGAGCAGCATTTACCGATATATTTCCTAAAGCTGAAAATGGGTCACCTTTATAGCTTTGAAGAAATATAGAAACTTTTCTGCTAAAACTCTTTTTTTAAAGTAAATAAACCCAGCTAAAACAGACATTAGAAATGCTTAATTGTGACATTGGGAAGGAACAGTTTATCAAATACCATTATACATTTCATATTCAAGTATGTTAAACCTGATTCACTTAAAGTGAGCAATATCAGGTGTTTTTGGAGTAAACTGCATTGGCTATGAAAATTGTCGGCTGAAAAATGTTAACTATTACTTCCAAGAACTTATTTAAATATTTTAATGACCATTTTTGATCCCTAGCTGTAAATGGATTTAATGATTTATCCAGCAAGAATGGTTAGCTAAAAACTATAGGTTTGTTATTCCTTGCAACCAAAACCTGTTAATTCTTTTAAAGTGTTGGCAGCCCTCTCAACTGTGTATTTAATCAGAAAATAAGAAAAAGCATCTGACTGACATAAAATTTCATTTTTTTCTTTATTCTCTAAAGGTACAAATTCAAGCACTTATACAGAAAACAACCACATTCAAGGCCAAGTTTATCTGCACTGATTAGGTTTCAATGGAAATAAACATGTCTCAAGTTCAAATTCAGAATCCAACTGCTACTCTTTCTAGCAGCCAAATACTAAGCAAGAACCAATCTCTCGCACAGCCTTTGAGTATTCCTTCTCCCACTAGTTCTTTGCCCTCTGAAAATGCGGGTAGACCTATTCAAAATTCCGCTTTACCTTCTGCATCTGTTACATCTACTAGTGTTGCTGCAGGTAAGCTTTAAAATATATTTGATATCTGTTGATAATTTTTGATATTAATCTTTAGTTTAAAAGAGGGGTCCCCAACTCTCAGCCATGGACTGGCACCAGTTGCAGCATGTGAAAGCCCCATCTTCAGGATGCAAGCAGCATGTTAAACCACCACCCCCTGGGCTGCAGAAAAACTCTCCAAGGTTGGGGTTGAGGGTCACTGGTTAAAACATAGACTTTAAATTATGTTTTTAATGGAATATTTTTAAATAATGAAATTATTATAAAAGAAGTATTGCATATGATTGAAATGTGTGAAAACAACAAGTGTTTGCAAAAGAAATGTAGTTAAACATTTTTCTAATTTCATTTTATAATGTCTTCTATCTTTCACGATCAGTAAGTCTGTGGTTTGTTTTTTTTTTTTTGTTTTTTTTGGTGCAGTGTCTTCTCCTCCAATATGTAAAATATGCAAGAATACTTGTTTAATGACACTTTTTTTAGGGCAATTGTTTTTTGATCCACATGTTGGTTCTATTAGCAACTGACAAATTACTTTGTGTCTTACTCTTTAATGTTTTGTTTTCTTTAAGCATTAAACCTGAGCAAAGCTTCTAAGGACAGATTGTTATCTAGAAGTCTGAATAATTTCCTCCTGCCCTAACCTGTTCTACTGCTCAGACTTCAGTTGCTTGATTTAAGAGAAAGGAAAGACCAGATTTATTACTAACTTAATCCTGCAGCTCTCTCTAATCACTATCACAATAAAGGCTGTATCTTCTAATGCAGTGGTGTCAAACTTAAGGCCCATGGGCCAGATCCAGCCCGCGGAGTGCTTAGATCTGGCCCGCAGGACCACCCTGAAAACAGCGAAAGACCACCCCATGGGACATAGGAGGCCTCATAGACAGCCTCCTGCAGCACTCTGCCAGCCAAAACGGGGCACAGTTTGGCCGACAGGGTGCTGCAGGAGGTCTGTCCTGTTTCTCCTCCCCCCTCCCCTCCGGTCAGCCCACAGAGGAGAATTACAATGCTTATCTGGCCCTTGAAGAAATCCAGTTTGACACCCCTGTTCTAAATCATGGTTTATACTGAAAATATTAAGATCTGTACTTCTGCTTTATTAATTATTTTCAAATTTTAATCTAGCTACACTAATTTTAATTTAGCCACACTAAGCAGGAGTTTAATTGTTTTAATTTCAGCTTGCTACAGTATGTAAACCTGGCCAGTGTGGTTTGTAAAGCATAGCTTTAATCCCTTGTACAAATCCAGCTAATTGTGTTTAATAAACACATGTAACAATTTATTATTTACACAGATGTAAATGATCATTTGGCATTATGAAGAATCCATCCAAATTAAGGTTGAAAGTCATGCTTAGTAAGAGCTAAATGCATCCATTATGTGCTAGTTTTTGAATATTGTACACGCTAACTATGAGAGTGGTATCGCATAACATTGATTCTGTCTAGTCCATTTGATAAAATTTAATGCAATTAAAAAACCCTAGTATTATTGTTTCCAACTCTGGTAATTTTAAAAAGCAAGAAATAAAACCTTGATAAAATCCAGTCTTGCTGTACATTACCAGCTTTCTTGCAATTAGAGCTGCAAATCAGGAAGCATGTAAGCTGTTTCCGGTTATATGATTCTAATCTCAGAATACTGTAGAGGGTAGGACAAAAACATCATGCATTTGTGACTTGAATTTCCTTGTTATTCCCTGAAATGCTTTGGCTTAAATCCTAATTGGGATGAAATTAGGTGACATAATACTAATGCTCTACTTGGAATGATGCACAAAAAAGTTGTCTCTTTAAAGGAAGTATTGGGATAGACTCAAAAATAAGAACTGAAATTTGCAATGTTTAAAATGTATTTAAAAATAATGAAGACAACAGTAAAGACAAGTAATTCTTGGGGTGAGAGCAGCTCCAATGGCAGATTTTCTTATTATGAATATGCCATTGTAATAATATTTCAATCAAATATAAATTACATAGCCTCTAATCATCAAATTAAAGCCGTAGATGCATAGCTTATTTTCTTGCCAAACAAATTAATTGTTGTTTCTGTTGCCAGAATTTGTACTCACTGAGCTTAAATATTGCTTTCAAGCTTAATTCTATTTTGACATCAAATTTGTCTAGAGTGAATCATCAATTAACTTTTCAGTAACTAAGGAAATCAAACATAATTGGCATTTGATATATGTTTTAATAATTGAAGGCTCATGCAATATTCGACACATTTCATTTTCTTAAGTTTACATCATATCACTAAGAGGCCAGGCAATTCTTTAGTTTTATTGGAGAGATTATCACAAACTGTAACACTTTATCTTACCTTTCAGTTTCTTCTAACATGGCAAACCCCAAAGAGAAAACACCCATGTGTCTTGTGAATGAGTTAGCCCGTTTCAACAAGATTCAGCCTGAATATAAGCTTTTGAGTGAGCAAGGTCCAGCTCACTCGAAGGTAAAATTGTTTGATGATCATGTATTTATCAAAAGGGAGAAGATCTCTTGGATAAAGAGGCTTTATGTGTGTATGTGAAAGAGACATACAGAAAGTTTACCTATAATCTGTGGTACAGCTATATTAGTTGGAGATCCTACGGGTTTTTTTAAAAAAGTGACAGAAAATCACAACAGTAATTAATTCTACTACAAGCCCAGTTTAGTTTCTAAACACATCCCATTGCAATAGATTAAAACTTATAAATCAAATTAAATTATAAATTATAATTTATTATAATAAATTATAAATCAAATTAAAATATAAACCATACATCAGAAAGCTCAGGTTTTGAATTGGAGCAGTTTCGTGTGTAAAATTGTAATCCAAGAATGGTTTCCAGGTAATACATTTCAATGAGATGCTTTGAAAAATTAAACTGAACTTGTAATAGAATTAATTACTGTTGTGATTTTCTATCACCTTTTTCAAAACCACCAAGTAATCCATGCTAAGATAAGTATACTTTTTCTTTTTTAATGATATCTACTGCATTAACTGTTCCTAGCTTGAAGTTTAATGGGCATATAGGCTTTGTTAAAAAAAATGGATATGAAATATTTATAATATTACACATTTTGAATGGTGTATGTTATTTAACATAAATATATTATTTTTATGTGTCTGATTTGTTTGTCCACTTTATTTTACGGTGTATTTTATTTTTCTAGTTTTTTTGTGTTATTCCTTTTTATAAACTTTTAACAATTTTTTAAAAAAAAGAAAAATAGCTTCTACATTGATATAGCTCAATGAACAACGTGGACTTTTCTCAAAACCAGTCACCTTAGGGTAAACCATTATGCTTTGGCCTCATATGAAATTCTAGTAATGAAATAGAAGTAATGTGAATGAACACCAATATTACATATTGTAGTAACTGCAGTGCTGTTGTATGTGCTAGTTATAATCTTTAAAGGTTGTATGGCCTTTGATACCTTTAATGTTAAGTTTGTTTATTTAAATCTAGTTAACAGAGCTTTTTCAGTGGCAGTTTCTGAAACTCTGGAAATTCCTAACGGTAGAAATTTGGGCAGCTGCTACTTCACAAAGGCTGCAAATTTAGTTTAAAGTGAGGATAAAAATGTGCCTAGTTGACTGGATTTTGGGAAGCTTTTATTTTTTTGTAGCTTTCTAAATTTCAAAGCCTATACAATTAACCTAACAAATATTTGAAAATTCAAATTGCAAAACTGCATTATAGTTAAGCCTTCCAAGGAGGGTATCCAGAAAAATGGACCCCCCTTGGTAACAGTGGAACTAATTTGAAATATTGAGCTCATAGTTAAAAATAGATGGATACTATGTGCCTTCTGTTTATTTTGTGCTTTTGAGTTAATTTTTAACTCCTGGTAACTGTTTGGATATCCCTGCAGTTTTCTTGGCAAAATTTTTGGGAAGTGGTTTGCCATTGCCTACTTCTACAGTGACAAAAAGTGACAAACCTAAGGTCTCCAGGTTTCTAGCCTGATGCCTTAATCACTATGCAAAACTAGCTTTAATGTTCCTTGTGTAATTACTGTTTTATAGTATTTCACATTTTCATTGTAACTTTATACAGCTTATCAACGTAAAAACATAATACAATTAACTATAAATCTGTTACATGTTTTAGCCAATCTTTATGTTGCTTTCCACTTGTTTCTTTTATTTTGATTATGTATAGTAGTACAAAATTATATAAACTAAACACCCACTGAATTATTGTAGTATAGCAAATGAGGTTAAATTAAAGACGTAGCTCTAACATATTTTGAGATGTTTGTTACAAAATAGATCCCAGATCGTGCATGTATTTAATAATTTTTTACCTTTCAAAAATAAAAGACAGTTGGGAAGATGAAACCCATAGACAGAAAAAATAAGGCTTTTATTAAAAAGTAGATGGGATTTGTCGAGTTTTGCTAAGAAGCTTATACATACTCTATATTGCAATGCTGAGCTTTAGAGTTAAATTATCAGTATGCTATATATTATACTAATGATACATGGATGTTACAACTTTTAGCCTTTATATTTAAACACCATATACATATTATGTATACGTGACCAGGCAGAGAAAGTTAAAGCTTACTTTTAATTTCTAGGTGTTTACAGTGCAGCTGACTCTTGGGGACCAGCATTGGGAAGCTGAAGGAACTAGTATTAAGAAAGCCCAACATGCAGCTGCTGCCAAAGCTTTGGACGGGACAAGATTTCCTAAACCTACAGCTCGCCCATCTCGCAACGAAGGAAAGAATCCAGGTACAGTATGAGCTGCTGCCGTAAGAAAGGTAGAAATTTCAGTGAGATGTAGATTATTGCCAGAACTTGAGAATTTTGCCCTTGCTTTTAAATTAAGGTATAATCTTGTGCTTTATTGACGTGTTTTAAGAAAATAGACAGTATTCTTGCCTTTTTTTTTTCTTTGCATTTTAGTATGACTTGGCTTAAAAGAAGAGAGATGTATATGATAAAGTGTGGTAATTGCGATATAGAACTGAACTCATACTATGTGAAAATGAATTTCCTGTTTAACAGATGTAAATATTCAACTTTGGAAATTATTAGATTGATTTCGCATTTACAAATGTAAAATTCCATTAACAAGAATTTCTCTATCCATTGATTGATTTCGCATTTGACTCCAGAAGCAGATCACATTTTTAATATTAGCCAATTTATTTATTTTTTAAAAAGACATATTTTAAAAAAAAATTACTGATTATGATAGACTGTATTAAACTGAACATTTGGAATGATACAAATGATACTTTTCCACATAGGTTTGCTAAACAGCAAGTACTCCTAAATAAAAATAGTGTAGTATTCAAATGTATGACTTTCCACCACTGAATGATTCAGTATCAAGTCTGTTTAAATAGATAGAAACTCTTTCATATGAAAAAATAATAGCCAGACCTCTATTTGAGTTGACCCATTCTAAGTTGAGAGTTGTAAATCAATTTAGATTTAAATATCAGTGTATGTGAATGTGCATGTTTAAATCACAACCAGCAAATATCAGAAACATAAGAGTTTTAAGGGGAACATTTTGCTTGATTGAATATCCCGATAATTTTTTTAAGTCTAGCCCATTACTGCCAGAATTATTAAGGTATACAGCATGATGTGTTTTTTTACCAACTTGAAAATTAGATCATTTATAGTGTGGCTTTGCCTGTTACGGTTGTTGTAATGCCAAGTTTAGAAATGGCTGCAGAATTTGTTTTTCATAAATTGTCTTTGCTTTCCTTGAAATCACAAAGCATTGTTTAAGAACATGAAGTAGCTGATCTTGAAAACTGAGGCTAAACTACAAAGAGCTCTTTTAGGGATGTTGTGGGTTTTTCGGTTTCACGTTAAAGGAATTGTTATTTTATCCTGCTGTTTTTATGTAGGTCAAACATACCGAATGCCCTTGTCTCCTATTTTTCCCACAACCATATACAAATAGACTTCACTAAAGTACTGCACTGTTTAGCAGCTCTTCAGTTACACAGCACTGAAAACGCAACTTTATGACCCTTTCTCACATTTACGGCTGTCCCAGCACCTGTATAGTCAATGATCATTGCTTGTGCACTCCACAGCTGGTTTTCCAACAAGCAGAGTTAATGTGACATATGACATTGTAAACACATTGTGCTCAAGTGATGTTTTGCTTTATGAATGTGTTACTTAACAACAGAGATGCTGGTCTCAACTGTAGTCATTAAGTGAGGGCTAACTTTATATTCCTTTAATAATTGATTTTTGAAAGCCTCCTTAGATTTACAGGCTGATTGTATAATTTTTGGATGCTGACCCGAAGATAAAATTGTTTTTTCCCTTCTGTTATCCCTACACTGCAATTACATGCCCATTAAGGCTGATCTATTTTCAATTAACTCTGCACTTGTCTCCTTTCCTATCTGGCTCCTTTTCTCTTTTCCTGTTTTGCTTTAAACAGTTTTGGGCTATAAAATAAGAAAAAATACTGTTTGAAGTACCCAGGAGAACGTATTCTGGGAACACTGAACATTTTTAAATTTAAGCCTACCTCCTGTTCATCCTTACTCTTAATTCTTTATTCTAAAATATTGCATATTGCTTGATTACTATTGTTCATGTTTTGTTGTAAAGCTGTTGTATAGATGGGCTTTTTAATGATTTGTTGCGAACTTCAGCCTTGAACTCTTGCTTTTTTGGGTAATTCCATAATGCTTTCACAATAGAACACTGGTATTTTATCAGGGCAAAATAATCCAGTGAGCCTCTCAATATGGGTTTTTAAATCTTAGGTAGCAACTCGAGAACTTCATTTATATGCTCTTTTCTTGCTACAGTCTCATTTATTCCCAGGTGTCATTTCCATTTGAATTTTCAGAAATATGTACTAGGCTGCAGCAAAAGTACATGCCTAAGAAGATACTAATGTCCTTGGAAGAAGCCTACTTATTAGTCTTTAGGTTTATGTGGAATTGTGATTTGCAACCATTGTCATAATATGTATACAAGAAATGGTTGGCTATTATGTCAAAGCTAAGTGCAGGCTAAAGGGGGCATGTTTATACTCAGTCAAATGAAAAGAAGCATTTGTGTTTGATCAAGCATACATAATGCAAACCTTCTTGGTAATATATAACTTTCAATATCTGCTGTACTTTTTCCCCTGCCCATGCAGTTCAAGACTTTCTAATTAAATGCTTGTATTTGAATACTGTTTGCAAATATCAGGTAACCTATATGCTATAGGAAGAATGTCTTCACATATCATTTCCATTAACACTTTTTAATTAAAACAAGTACCTTCCCTAAGCAAGTTTACATTAAGACTTGCAATATAGTTACTGCCTGTCATTTTACATAGAAATCTTGTTCTTCTCCCCCTACCCCCAAAGCCCCCTCAGATTAAGTATTCTCAGCATTGCTTGAAACTAAAGAGTTTCACTTTTTAACACTTGCTCTGTCTCTGTTTTAGATAGTGTAACCCCCACAGTGGAGCTGAATGCGCTTTGTATGAAACTGGGAAAGAAACCTATGTACAAGCCTATAAATCCTTACACAGAGATGAGATCCACCTACAACTACAATATGAGAGGCAGTGCTTATCCCCCACGGTAGGTCATACCACAGCACTTTTATATAGTGAAATCCTGCGTTACCCAAAACAGTTTTGCTTCTGAAGAATTTATTTTAAATTTATTTATTTTTATTACAAAATTTATTTGCTGCCCATCTCGTTTCAAAGTGATTATGTTCCAGTGGTTCCAGAAACAGCAAGTTTTATGTATGAATTAACCAAATATATACTTAATGTAAAGCTATTGAAATACACTCCAATTCATACAATGAAGTCACTGGTAAAGCACTGTAATTTACCTTCACAAATTAATGGTGCAATCTTTCCAAGCATAAATATGATAATAGGTGGATGATTGAACTGGCATAGTTTCCCCCCCCCCCCTTTTTGGAATAGGAAATGCAAAATAAATAAATAAATAAATCTGAGAGCCAAACTATATTAAGGTAACAGAATATGCGTGAAAAAAAACTGTACTCTTTGTTATTTGTGAACAGTTCTTAGTGGGCAAAGCATGTGTTATATTGTTGAACAGTGCCTCCTGCTTTGCAGTGTTCTAAAAAGAATAATATACCCTCTTCCACCAGCTTTGATGCTTGTTGTCCTGGGCAATAGGCTTGCTCTCTCGAGTGAGAACTAGTTAACACATTTAAAATCCTAAGCTTTTTAAAAATCATCTGTCCATCTGTTTACCAATTCAGAATATTGTCTCTTCTCCCTATTTATTCAGAGAAACTGTTTGGCATTTTCCACCTTATACCAGAATAAATGTTCTAGCAAAAATGCTAGGATTAAAAATGAATCTTAAATAATTCAAAGTAACAAGAGGGTGCTGGGCTTTTATTAGTCAGTTTAATGTTGGTAAGTTTACATCAGTAAGCTTCATGTTTATAAAGCCACCCAGAGTTGTCTTGAAGCAAGATGGGCGGCAAACAAATAAACAAGTAAACAAAGAAAGTGGATGCCTCAGCAGTTCAACAAAATGATGTCTTTAGTGCCTTTCAGAAGGCCAGCAGGGTTGGAGCCAGTCTAACCTTTGGTGGGGATGATGTTCCAAAGAGTGGGTGCTCTGGGTCCTATCAGATGGCACTCTTTGATAAATAGGACTCGTAACCAGGGAAAGGGGATCCTTTAGATGACTCAGCCCCATTTTAAACTTTATATGTTGTTATAAGAAGCAAATTGTCAACCAGTGAATTGAACCCAGAAACAATCTGTCAACTTATGCAGTTATATAGCATGTTATACTAAATTTGACTGAGTTATGGCAAGCCATTAAATGCCTACTTTTGTGGATGAAACACATTTTTGTGCAAATGTATTCATGTCTTTCTGCAATATTGGCCTTTCTCTAGCTTTGGTAGCTACATTACAGTCCTGAATGTTAGGTTTTAGTATGATCATTACCCATGGGTTTTATAAGTGCTTCTTTTTTATCACATTGTGAGCTCTGGAGCCAGGCAGTACAGTTTTTTTTTTTCAGATTATAATTTCAGAAGTAGTTTTTTCCTTCATTGTGAGGATGGCTTGAAGGAGAATGTGGGGACAACAGGTTCTTGCAGCAAATCCTCTCTTTACTATAGAAAGCAAACCTACAAACTAAATTCAATATTGAATGCAAGTTTTGGAAGAATTATATGGATTTCACCATATTTTTGGGGAATCACTGGTTATACACCAAAATCAGACAGGAATTGTATTAAAACATGAAGAAAATATGTTTGGGCTGGGTTTATGATGTTTGTGTTACTGACTTTATATGGAGACAATTCTGTAATTATACAATGTTGAACTAAGAATCCTCCAAAGGGGCAATCCTTGTCCAAATTGGTTGGGAATTCTTTGAGCTGCCATTCTTTTATGCTTCTGAAGAGAACCAGTTTGACTTATCTGATAAACAGTGTGTGCTGTAGTATATCATTCAAATATGTCAAGGCCAACCATTGTGCATTTGGTTCAGTATTGGCTTTTATTGTAAGCTCTTAAACTTTATCTCCTGGCAGAGTAACTTCATTTGGACTGCAAATCTGAAATGTAAATTCTTTTTATTTTTAGGTACTTCTATCCATTTCCTGTAGGACCATGGCTCTATCAAGTAGAGCTTTCTATAGGGGGACAGCAGTTTCATGGGAAAGGTAGAACACGACAGGTTGCTAAGCATGATGCAGCTGCTAAAGCACTGAAAATCCTGCAAAACGAGCCCCTGCCTGAGAAACCAGAGGTAGTATGTCTGGAGCATTATCCAAGTCCATTCAAAGCTTTTGATTATGCTTTGAAGTTCGTTGAAAATGAGAATGTTCTGTTTAAGTTTGTGCAAACGCTGTGGCATTGATATTTGAAGACCTATATGCACTTTGTTTTGGGGGTATTGATTCTGTTCCTGTGGTGGATTTCCCAGTTTAGCTATAGTGAATCCATCATGTACTTCTAGCTAATCAAAATAAATCTGTTATTTGCTGTTACAGCATCTGAGAGACATGTGAGCTGATTGCAGGAGAATCAACATGTCAACAAATAGAAATCATTTTACTGTAGGCATTTTACAATAAACAAAATTATAATTTTGTTTGCTTAAAATACTTTTAAGCTGCATGTTAGGGCTCAGTGGTTTTCCAAGGCAGCTTAAAGGATAAAAGTAGTACATTCAGTATGGATGTGTAATCCGTTCTAGTGTGTAGCTAGTCAGAGAGAGTAATAATGAGAATTGATTATAAACTGGCAGGATAGGAAACACTGCTGGCTTAGCATGAATCTGTTTTTCAGTATTCATATAGGCTTTTACATTGCCCAGTGTCGAAACATTCTCTCTTGGTTACTTGTAGCTTAGTGCCTGGATTTACATACTGTGTTAAGTTACATTTGTTTATTATTTATTCAAAAAAATTGCAGTTTGATGAGTTTACTCAATAAAATCATATTTTGTGTGTGAACTTCTGTGGCTAGCATATGATGCACTTTACCAAAACTTAGTAACAGTGAAACCAGTACCTTACCAATTATCCTAATCAGTGGGTAACATTGATGGCAAAAAAGTTGGTTAGTAATCCCATTCAATACAGTATGTTGGTAGGTCATAAAGCATTGCCGAAATAAGCTACTTTCTCGCAGGGAATATATTTAAGTAATACCGTAGCAACAAAGAATTCTATAGTTCTATTTCATGCAATGCTAGTCAAAAGTTATTAATAAGGCCCCTTTTTTAATTGTCT
>BLBF01000041.1:19955383-19980680 GCA_015471245.1 Laticauda colubrina
ATATATATATATATATATATATATATATATATATATATATATATATACACACACACACACACACACACACACACACACACACACACACATATACATACATATACACACACACACACAAACTTTCCTAAAAATAATTCTCTTGCAGATGTAAATAGGAATGTTCTTCCAAAACATGAACCGAGTGGAAGCCCTGAGATTGTTGCTTGAAGCATGCCAAACAATGGCTGAAGCCAGGACAAAAACTAAAAGTTACATGTTTTTGTTAAAATTAAATATAATTAATAAGGTGACTCCATTCTGCCCACTGATACTGGAATTTGCAATGTTCCCTGAAGAAGAAAACAACTTCATAGGCCTTAATCTACATAAATCCTTTCTGTTCAGACCACCTCTCCTTTCCAAATGAAGTCTGTTGTCTTCAGTTAAGTTTTAGGTTATTATTTTGTTACACTGGTCCAGCTGGAAACTATGACGAGCTACAATAACAATATAATCTGTTGAACCTGTGAGTTACTGTAAAGTAGAGAAGCCCTACCATAAATCATGCTAATAGCACATTCCCCTGGGAGTATTAAACAGTTCAGGTAGAAATCAGTGGGAGAAATACAAGTTAAGTACAATAAGTTGGTGTATCATTGTTCGATGCCATCCTTTTATTCACTGAGATTGAATAAAGAGTTGAAAGACGAGATACTACATTTGTAATTACTTTGCTTTTCTCAAACCCTTTCCAAGCAAAATGGATGCAATGGTTGAGTTAGCTGATCTGAATCCGTGCTAAGCCTTCCTTCCTTCCTTCCTTCCTTCCTTCCTTCCTTCCTTCCTTCCTTCCTTCCTTCCTTCCTTCCTTCCTTCCTTCCTTCCTTCTTTACTTACTTACTTCCTTATTTACTTACTTACTTACTTACTTACTATCCATCCATAGCTGTTCATGTTCCAAACGTCTATCCACAAAAATAATCCTGTGAAAAGGTTAGGCTGATAAAGGCTCAAAATCATCCAGTACCACCATTTGTGAGGGTAGACTTGAATTTGAGTCTCCTTTTAGTCCCTCAATTTATTCACTACTTTGCTGGATATTGGATTAATGCTTTGGATCTTTGCTACAGATGAGATTTTCAACTACACTTCCATGTCTCTAGTTAAGAGAGTTAAGTAAGATACAAGTCTGGAAGATGCCCCTATTGCAGGAGTGTTAAACTGACGGGGCCAGAGGCATCTCATGCAGGCCACGCCCACCCCAGCTCCATGAAGGGGAAAAAATGTGAAATGTCATGTAACGGTAATAAGACGTAGTGAATTTGGCACCTGTGCCCTATTGGGAGGACAGTATAATCTCTTATTAGTTGCTTCCATAACCATGAAGCATTCTGCCTTAAATAAAGACTTGAGTCCCAGCATCACTGATTTTTCTGGCTTTCAATTCATGGTTAAGAGCTTCAATGAAATTCAATCGCAGATTTGCGAGCACAAGAGACCGCTTTTTAAAATTGTTGAACGCCTCGTACAGTGCCTTGCAGGGTCTTCTAAGCAAAGATCTGTTGCTTAGGATGGACTAAAATCTGGGTCTCCCATCCTGGCCCACCATTTTAAGCCAGTGTTTCTCAAATCTCAGCAACTTTAACATGCAAACTCCAACTCCCAGAATTCCCCAGCCAACCGGCAAGAGTTCAGAAAGGCTGCTTTAATCATTCATTTCAAAACATGCTGCTTCCTACCCTGCTCTCCTTTGAGTGTTTCCCATTCCACTTTTTCTGGGGACTTCAGGAAATGCTGGTTTTTATTACCTTTCTTAAAATGAAGAACAGAATAAAGATCTTCACACGAGCAGTGTTTTTGTTTGTTTTTTAAAAAGAAAAATGCTTATGTATTATAAGATTTTTATTTTTATGAGTACTTTGGTATGCAGTAGCAGGATTGCGATTGCTCTGACAAATAAACAAGATTTATACTGGACTCGCAGCCCATTAAACCGGTTGCCCTTGAATTAATTTAATGACTGTCTCTATTGCTCTCCTCTTTTCTCTTTTTGACTGTGCAAAAACAGTCGGATAGCCCTCACGATAAACGATACGCTATCCCATAAAGTCTGTGTTCCTTTACGAAAGGTATGTTTTCTATTGAACTTGCGAGAAATATTCTTGAGCAAACGAACGCGACTGAGCTTTCCCCTCGTCTGAGGCAGAAAAAAATCCTTACGTCTTTGCCGCGTTTTATCTGAACCCTGTTTGCCCCTTTGCCATTCCAACGGTTCACGCCAATGCTGTATTTTCAGCATGAAAAACAAAAACAAAAACAAAAAACCCACCCAGTATGACGCAATAAGGGCATCTACAAAACCAAAGTTGCAAAGCGAAACCGCTGCTCTAAAACTTTAATCCTTCCAGTGGGATTTGTCCCCTCCCATAACAACCAGCCACCTCTCAAAAAAAAAAAAAAAAAAAAAAAAAAAAAAGCCCGGAAGTATTAACCCAAAGGGCCTTTGAAAAACTGCATTTCCCAAAATGCTTTGGGACAGGCATGCGCACCAAGCTGCTGTAGTGTGTATATAAAGACGCGACACGGACGCACGCGTTCTTTTGGGGGGAATGCTTCTTCGAGGCTGAGGAGGTGAGTGTTCCGTGGAGCTGGGCAGTCCGCCGCCATTTGCCACGTTGTTCATTTGAGATTGCCTCCCCGATTTCTCCTCTCCCCTTTCCTTTTTCTCCCCTAAATTATCCCGCTTGATTTTACCTTAAGGTGATGCAAAATGGATTTAGGAGTCTTTCCCCCCCCTGCATCGTTCTTTCACGGTGCTCTTCTTCCCAGGCTGCGATCTTAAGCCCTTGAAGGTTTAATTTGGTGCTCGTGATGACTTGAGACTTTTTTTTTCCCCCATCGGAGCGGAAATGTTGAATTCTTTGCTGTTAGCCGGAACTTGTCTGACTTGCACCAATTCAAGGTGGAGGAGGAAGAAGGGGGCTGGCTGGGAATTGCTTTCGCTAGGATGTGGAATAATGCTTCTGTCTTGGATCTCTTCCTGTTTCAGGCAAGAAAAGAATTCAGCGAAGGATGTATGTGGTGAAAGCTCTTGCAAAACTCTCCAAGTTGAAAGATGTGGAATCACCTAAACTGCCTTTATGGGTTCTGTGGCGAACATTTCTTTTCTTTTCCTTTTTTTAAGGGGACATGTGAGTTTCTGATGCTTATTATTTTTAGTTGGATGCAGAAACATGTTGCCATCTTATACCAGTGGAGGGCGAGTTGATCCACATAGGAATTATTGACTCCTGGCCACTGCCTATACCTGCAGTCCTTGATAAGCTGGCTGAGGAATTTTTGAGAACTGAAGTCCGTGCATCTTAAAGTTGCCACGGTTGTGAAACACTGATGTGAAGAATGGCTCTAAACCATTCCGTAGGTGGATGGCATGGAGGCATGCACTGCCCGAGTACTTGATAGATCAGGTTAATTTTTACATTTTGGGTTGCTGAAATTTCCATAGGAGTTCTTTTCAAAAGCAATCTGGAAAATAGAATGCATTGGTGGATAACTATTTTAATTAAAAATAATTTAAGCTACTGTAAATTGTTTCTTACATTTCATTCCTTTGTTGTGAAGGCTAGATTAGCAAATAGGGGGGAAACTTTGAGACAAGAAAATTACAGTTATGGTTGCAAATACCCTGGGAATATTCCCTTCTCTAATGTGCCTTTAGAGCTGATGTGTATGATGACTGAAGCTTTTTTCCCCATCAGAGCGATACTGTTGATCTTACTGTATTAGCCAGTCCTTTGTCTGATACATCAGCTGGGGTGTACCTGTTTATTCTACTCCAGGCAGACCAGCCTATTATGTAACTAATGGGTCTTCTGTGCCATTTTAGGATTCTAAAGAAGAATCAATGAAGAAATAACAGAATTCTTGCACTAGATGGATGAAAAAGAGGAGTCATGTAAACCTAAGAAAAATTGAGCTGTTTGTTTCAAGTGCATCCAGTAATTATAGAGGTAATATCTTAAGTTATTATGTATTTATTAAAAGTAATCTCAGTATCCTGTTTTCAGGATACTGGAACATTCAGAAGGACTCTAAAATGTTACATTTCCCTCCTCGGCAATGCTGTTCCGATTGGTGATTTTCAAGACAATTTAGTTTTAGAACAACTTTCAAACTAGAATGGTTATGTTGACCTGCTCCTAGAGGAAATAGCATTTTGGAGTTCTTTGAAATTGAATGCTTTGCATTTCCCTGTATAATGACTTTGTTGGAGACTGTACCATAGAATACCCTGGAGCAGCAAATTCTGCCTTTCTCGGGACCCTCCTGGGATAACAGATAAAGACTCTAAAATGTGCAGTATATGAATTATTTGGTCAACCTTGTTTTAAAGGTTTTGGAAAGGCTACATTACTTTTTTTGGGGGGGTGTTTAAAGAATGACAGATACTAAAAGCTTCAAGTTGGATTCTCAAAAACTCCTTGAGAAAATGTGGGTGGAAAGAACTTGGAAATTCTAGTTGATAAAATTGGTTCATAAAGCTGACTAAGGTGCACACATTTGTTGTAAATTGACTGAAAATGCATCATTATTCAACTTTTCCTTAGTTCTCTGCTGAGAACTGTATCAGTGAATGGAAAAGGATACAAGCCATGGTTTGGTTGTGGCTTGTTTGAACTGCCCATTGTTTGGCAATGTGATGTATTCCAGATGTTAGGCTTTTACTCATTAGCTACAGTCAGTATGGGCAGTACTGGGAAGTTTCCCACTCATGATTTAAACTGCTTAGGATTTGTGTACGCTTGCACCTGGTAGGAACTGTTGGGCATTCAAACAAAGCTACTAAACTGGTGCGATGTTACATGTAAAATAACTTCAATTATAAAATTGTGCTACTTTGATCTAGGAGCTTGATTGCAGTTGAGTAGTTTTAAAAACTGCCTTAGAACTTAATCAGACTATGTAACTGAAAGGATGAAAAGATAATAGTTATTCTATGTGATTGTTTCCTATCAAGTGTGCTTGGAAGTCAAGTACTCTTAAGACAAAGGGGACTGCAAAACATTTAGCTCAGTGGTACATGATGACTATTCCTTTTTTCCCCATCATATCGACTCTGCTGATCAAGCATATATTCTAGCCAAATAGCCTGATTCCACTGACGTTCAAGTCTTAATGTTGTACATTTTATATTTGAAACCAGAAGCCAGATGTAAATCTTCATTCATATGGCTTACTATTTTTCAGGAGAGTGGTACTTGGCTTGAAGCACTGATGATGAAAGAAGCTGCATTACATTTTTCTGGGATTGCTAGTCCAGAAAGGTTTGTTTTGCTTAGCATACAAATGTGTGGATTCCTACCTTTTCTATAGAACTATTTCGGAACAGTATACATTGTATCTTTAAAGTATCCACTGTATATATGATAGGCTACCATATCTCATTTGATACAGATAATGGAGCTTTTAGTGGTCCATAATCAACTCTAGCGCCACACATAACCTGGGCTGACATTTAGCAATACTATCTTGTACTGTAGGAAGTTAGCATCCACCCTCTCCTAGAAAAATGAAATATCCTGGGAAATATTAAAAAGGCAGAATATTTCCTCTAAAAAGAGGAGAAACTCAGAAGCGGAAACTCACCTCGGAAGTAGAAGCTCATCTCCACCTTTGTTAATGGGTGGGCTGTTAAGGCCTGGGCCAGAATACTTTACATAACAAAGATCTCCAGGTAAAACTATAGCAATTGCCCAAAGCCCTTTCAGTACATCATCATCCAACAAGGCTCAACCAAGGATAGCCTACAGAGTTGGCCCTGCACGGCCCCATGGGGGTCTGACAACCAATCAGAATACAAGTTCCAATTCAAATCCCAACAAAGGTTATAAAACCCAGGCACCCTCAGCATATCAGCCCTTCTTGACCTTCTCACCTTGAAGCATGTGATGATCCTTTTCACTTTGGAGCTTCAAGCCGTGTGGTCCTATTGTCCACCATTAAACCATCTTTCCACATAGCCTATGTGTTTCCAGTGTCTTTTTTCCCACTTGGAACTGAACCCAGAAGGATATTTCTTCCAACAGTACTATCCTTGCTTTATCATGATATGTGAACAAACTGGTGTGGATAATTCAACAAACTGATAGAACAAGCCATGCATATAGGAATTGGGTACTTAAGTTGTTGGTGGAAAGCATTTAGGGTTTTTATTCATTTCTGCTATTTAAACTCATTCTGAACATTTTTCTTTTCTTTTAACAGATTCTCAACTGCCATGTGATACTAATGAGCAGCATGTTGACTGGAAATTAATTTGAATTAAATGGAGTTGATACTCAATAAATACTTTATTTGCACTATAACAACATTAAATGGTGTAAGTTTTCAATGGAGAACAAACAAACTTCTCTGCTGAGGCAGGCTCTCAGTTCATAAATTTATAACTGGCTACGTATGAGCAGGGGTTGTAGTTTGTTGGGATAGTTAACAAAGGATGTATCTTGGTAAAGCCCCTGTTACACAGCACCAACGGATGGAAAAAGGATGTAAAACGGACAGAAACACTTGCCATCCGTTGGTTAACGTGATGCTTCCGTTCTGCTCTCACTGCGTCCGTTTTTCATACTCTATCTGTCCAGCATCCGTCTACTGACATTTCATCCGCTCAAAACGTTTTGAGCTGCACAAAACGTTTTGAGCGGAAAATGTATCTAACGCGTCCGTTCTACAACCACGACGCATACGGGGGACATCCATTCTACATCCGTCATCCGTTACGCATCCGCTATATCCGCTAGGCATCCTCTGCGCAACTCGCATCCGCTCCAGCGGAAAACGGACACAGGAAGCGAAACGGACGTGGAATGGACACGCAGCGTTAGTAGCAAGGACAGAGAAAGCTCGCATACAAAGCAATAAAATGGAAAAAACATTTGCAGAGGGGACATATCTCGGATATTTAGGATGTCTGCAGGATGCCTAGAGGGTGCAAAAGGACACCTAGCGGAAAACCTATATTTCCTATAAAAAAGGGGAGGAACTCACCTGGATCTCACTTTCAGTCCAGCAGCCCTGCGGTGCAGACCTCTTCAGCATTCATCTGGCTCTTGCTCTTCCACAGCATCCAGTCATCACCATGGATCATCACATGCTCCTTTTGGTAGCCACCATCGTTCTACAACAGTGCGAAGCCATCTACAGGCTCTTTCACCTGTTCTACGCGAAGAAAAGGAGGCGGCCAAAGATGGGTCCGAAGATCGATCCGAAGATGGATCGGGAGAAGAGCAGAGTACGGACTGTATAACAAGCTGATGGTGGAGCTGAGGAACGAAGAACCTCGTGCATTCCAGAACTTCATGAGGATGCCGCCAGCCATGTTTGACGAAGTGGTACAGCGGCTGACACCCAAGTTGACCAAGGCAAACACCAACTTCCGGCCCAGCCTGGACCCTGGGCTCAAGGTGGCACTCACTCTGCGCCACCTGGCCTCAGGGACCACGTACAGGAGCATGCAGTACGGCTGGAGGGTGCCACACAACACCATCAGCATTGTGCTCAGAGAAGTGGTGCAGGCCATCATCGAAGAATACCTGGAGGAGCTCATCCAGTGCCCCTCCACTGAAGAAGGATGGAGGAAACTTGCAGAGCAATGGTGTCAGAAGTGGAACTTCCCCCACACCGTTGGAGCCATAGATGGAAAGCACGTGGCCTGCAAAGCTCCAGCCAAGTCAGGGTCCACTTACCACAACTACAAGGGCTTCTTCAGCATCATCCTCTTTGCCATGGTCGATGCTGACTACAAGTTCATGTACATCGATGCTCCAGGCAACGGCTCATCTTCAGATGCCCAGCTATACAACGCCAGTCATCTCAAGGAGGGGCTGGAACGCAACCTCATCATGGGCTTCCCAGATCCAGACCCCCTACCCAATGACACACAAGATGTGCCCTACTTCATCGTGGGGGATGACGCCTTCTCCCTCAGAACCTACCTCATGAAGCCCTACACTTCCAGATACCGCACCCGTGAAGAGAGGATCTTCAACTACAGGCTGTCCAGGGCAAGGCGGGTGGTGGAGAACGCCTTTGGCATCCTGGCCAACAGGTTCCAGGTACTTCTCACCACCATGCAGCATCGCCCAGAGACTGTGAGGAGGATCGTTGAAGCTTGCTGCATCCTGCACAATCTCATGCGCACCCGCTACCCAGTGTTGCAGAACAGGCTCGTGGACCTCCAACAAGGGAATGGGGACATGGAGCCTGGGGAATGGAGGCAAGGGCGAAACCTGATAGACACTCTGGATGTGCAAAGCCCCAACAGAGCTTCACGTGAAGGGAAGAAGAAGCACAACCTCCTGAGACACTGGTGCAACTCCCCAGCTGGAGGAGTGGAGTGGCAAGACAGGATTGGTAGATGCTTAATGGATGCTTCCTTCAGCCTGTCTCATCACACTGATGAGATTGGGCCATGTATGTTGAGTGGGCCTACAATGAACAGGGCATTTAATAAATAGTTGTGTTTATGTTGACATGTGTGGATGAATGATTACATTATTATTGATAATAAAGGGCCACAGGTGTGGCACCTGGGAGGGTGGACCATACAGTCCCACTAGGCTTGCACTGGAGGTTTATCCCACAGCTATTACCCATTCCACAGGCACCCCTGCCCATCCCACTGCTATCCTTACCCATCCCACAAGCATGCAAAGGCTTAAACCATTTCTAAATGTTTCCACCAAGACTTTATTGACAAAAATAAATGAAGCAAGTGTGTGAAGCAAAGATAATCTTTATTAATAAGCTGTAAAAGAAGAATGACCCAAGTGTCCCAAGCAAAGATAAAGACAACAGGTAGCCACCCAGTCTCTGGCGCTCTTCTCAGTCACTCTGAGGCGTGCCCATAGTCCAGGTGCTGTGGAGGTGGCTGCTGCTGGAGTGCTGGTCTGAGGCGCCATTGGGGTGCCTGGCCCCGAGAGGACAACAGGGGACAGTGTGTGGAGGAAGCTCTCAGCTGGCTCAGTCCTGTGATGGTGAGAGCCCCTTCCTCCAGGACATGGGGTGTCAGCCCCAATACCGATGACAGATGTTCTGAGGCTGGGCTTGGGTGTGGGGTGGAGGAAGGAGGAGTGTAGTGGGGATGTCTGGTCTGCAGCTGAGCGAGGTGAGGCGTGGGTGGCATCTGACGGTGGCATCTGTGGCATGGGTGGCGTCGGCACCAGTGGTGTGCGATGATCCTGTGCCTGGACTGGGAAGGGCTGCCTGTGCTGCTGGAGGACCTGATAGCCGTAGCCTTGGTAGGGGAGGGCCTGTGGGAAGCCTTGGAAGGGCAGTGACATCACCTGGGGTGGAGGAGCAGACCTGGACTGGGTGGGAGCAGGTTCAGCTGGGTCTGGAGGGTTGTGAAGAAGATTGGTGATCCTGTCTTTTATCACCTGGTACTGTGATTCGGACATGTCCATGAGGGTCTGGTTGACGTAGGTGAGGAAGGGCTTGCGGTTGGAGGATGGTATGTCGGTGTGTACCAGCTGAGAGATCTACGCTGCTTCTGATGGTGTCCCTGATCTCCAGCAGGACAGTGTGGCTCTGCCCCTCCGGTCTGCCTCTGTGCCTGCTTTCGGTGGAGGTGGAGCTGGGGGTGGATGTTGGTTGGTCTCTGGTGGAAGTGACCTCTCCTTGCTCCCACTGCATCAGGGGGTCCTCCACGCGCTCCGCCACGGGGAGTGCAGCTGTCGGGGGGGTCTCCGTCGTGGCACGGTCCACAGATACCTGCCTGGATACGGTAGCTGACTCTTGGCCAGAAGAGGACTGGCTCTCTGCAGGCTGCCTGAGAGAGGGTTGTCAGAGGGGCTGCTCCTTGGTGGCGGATCTCACCCTCCCAGAAGCTGAACTTGGCCATCACGTAGGTCTCTCGGTCCGTCAGCTTGACCGTGGCCTGGCCAGATTTCTTGAGGTGCAGCTTCCCGTACCAGGTGTGCATGTGCTTCCACCAGCCGAGGAGCACCTCCAAAGTGTAGCCCAGGCTCTCCGCCTTCTCTCTCCAAGCAGCTTGCTTCCTTTTGGTGTCTCGATAGAGCCTGTGTCCCTTCCGCCAAAGATACTCGTTCTCCCTCAGTCATTCCAGCACCTCATCCTCATGTTCCTCTTCAATGGAGTATTGCCTCCTCTCCCGTTCTCGTTCTCGCGTATGCCTCTTCCTCCCTCTGGCAGGGCCATCTGGGCCCTCATCAGAGGGGCTTCAAGGTTGTAGGGGCTGCTCCACCACACCACCACCACCAGCAGCAACAACAACAATAGCAGCAAAAGCAGGACCAGCAGCACCAGCAGCACCAGCAGGACCAGGATCATCATCAGCAGAATAAGCACCAGCAGGACCAGGAGCACCAGCAGGACCAGGAGCACCAGCAGGACCAGGAGCACCAGCAGGACCAGGAGCACCAGGAGCAGCGCCAGCAGAAGCTCCAGCACCAGAAGAGTCAGCCCCAGCAGCAGAAGCCCCAGCAGAAGCAGAGTCAGGGCCAGGGGGTGGGATGGTGGCCCTTTCCTTCTTGCCAGGGCTGGCAGCAGATGGCAGAGGCTTTCTCTTCTTCCCCATGGTTGTTGGCTGGCTGGTTGGCTGGAGCTGTGTCTGGCAGCAGGTCTTTCCTCTGAATGGTGACCTGCTTGCGAGCTGCTTCCCTTTATATCCGCGGGGCTGACGCAATGCATCCTCCCCGCATGCGCAGTGAACGCTTTGCATCCCCTAGGCATCCGCTAGGTTTCCGCTCGGCATCCGCTGCATTTGTTTCTTCCATTGCGCGTCCGCTTCGCTGTGCTCCCCTGGAAGCCCTGCGGATGTGCCATCCGCTTCCATCCGCTTCCATCCACTAGGCTTCCGTGGAACATCCGCTTTCCATCCTGGCTATGTCCTCCCCCCATCCATTCCTTTCCGTTGTTGTCCGTTCTGCTTATGCAAATTTGGGGCACTTTTGAGAGCGGATAACAACGGATGGAACATTTTCTCGTCCGCTGTGTCCTTTTTACATACGTTTTGCATCCGTCGGCCTATGTGACAGGCCCTGAAGATAGTTAGTACTGTGGTATCCCTACTGTATGACATCAAGTAACAGAACCGTGGAATAAATGAGGCCGATATTTAAGCTATGATCCCACATTTCTTATATTTATTAGATATCTTTTTCATTCAAGAGCTCAAGACACCATACATAGTGCTTTCTCTCATTTTCCCCCAGTGTTATAGGTTGGACTGAGAATTATTGGCCCAGTCATCCATTCAGCTGCTGAAGAAAGTGAGCTAGAATCTGGTGCCAGTTCAGCATCTGAATCTCTGATAAGATGAGCTCTTAATTACACAACTGATAAAACAGACATAACTAGTAACCGAGAACTTTGCAGGAGGAAATGTTGAAATGACAGCATTTGCATATTAAGCTGGAATGGTGTCCTGATGTAGATCAATGGTAGTCAAGGTTGGAAGATATATTTATTCCAATTTATATTGCTGCCCATCTAATAAATGACTGGGCAGCTTACAGATGTTAGTCTGCCCGGGTGCCTTGACAGTTTTTTTCTCCTGATGTGTATGAGCCAGACTACAACATTATGCATGGCAGATACCCAAAGTATGGGCTATCTGTGTTCCTGGAGGAACATGTGTGCCCGTTCTTTGCACTGGTCTGAGATGCTGCATTGGGTAATATTGCTGAGACTTCATTGTAACCAGCCCTCTGGGTATGAGGAGGAATGGAGCTTAATTGCCATTCATGTTCACAAGGAAGCTGACAAAATAAGATCTGTTTTTACATACATGCATCCAATGCAATCAGTGGATTATAGCAGTGGCCGCCGACAGTGGGTAGCAGAGATCAGTGGAGAAAGGTTTTTCCACAGACTGGAGGGACGTGGTTTCATGTGCTGCCTGCATCCTGCAGATGGGGCTTCTCTTGTTTGCGTGGCCTAGTTTCTGACATGCTACAGCCTGCTGGTGGGGGGGAGGGGTTGGGGAACCCTTGGATTACAGGATGAGTCAATCATTGGGCTGAGTTAAATGTAGCCTTACTGAATGCAGTTAAATGCATCCTTGGTGAAGCAACAAACTTCAGTTTCTACAATTCTAAAGCAGCTGTATGATAGTCAACAGTATCATTGGCTTTCCCTTTATACAATTTAAATTTTATACCCTGCTTTTTGATGAGTAGAAGTGGTTTAATAATGCAGTGTACAAAAACCTGTGCAGCAACACAACTTAATTTTCAGTTATCCAGAGACGTCAAATTTGTGATCTTCCTAGGACCTAATCGTCTTCTCTCTTGGCTGTTGGCTCTCTTATTTTTTGCAAATCCAGGGATCTTTTTCAGATGAAAGTACTGCACCATTTCTGGTGGGTTTTTGTTCCTTCAAGAGGGTTTTCTCGGTTTCAGAAAAAAGTTTATATTACTGCACATTTCCACCACGCTTCATGCCTTTGACATCACGTTAGACAGCTGAAAAGTTTCCTTCTCTGATCTCTGATGTTCACAGTTAACTTTATTGCTTTCAAAATTACCATCTTGTTTGTAAGTAGGTGTTATTTAAATGTATTCTGGAAAATTTAGCTCTCCATAAGATTTCAGCCCTCTTAAGATGTAGGTCAAGATTCATCTGTCAACGTTTATATAAATTGTTAAAGCTGGCATAATGTGATATTTCTCAGCAATTTTTAAAATTTTTAAAATTCCAAGTCTCAGAATTCCAGGACTGGCTGGGATTTGAAATTAAAAAGTTATTTTTCCTGAGAAAAGGTAAGATTTGGAAATAATTTACGACTTTGAAAATATCTGAAAATTTTTTGAGTTTGCCTTTGGCTAACTTTGCTTAATTACTGTATGATTAACTCAACCATGGCAAAAATGTTGGCTTTTTGTTCAGATGTGGGAACAAAGTAAATGATTCATGCATGTAGGTACTTTGTGGAGAAAATTTTAAAATAATTACATTCACAAGGATATATTTAAATAGATTTAGTTACATAAGTGTGTACCTCTTGCATCAAAGTTCAGTGGGGTTTCTTTTCTGGCTTTATCTTAAAGAGCTACTGAACTCAAAAACGGACTTCTATCTTAGCTTGATACTTCCCCAATATGAATTATGCAATTAAGATAAATCCTGAAGACCTGTATGCCTGCTTTTTACCTTTGTTTTGGCTTTGCATTTTTGTGTTAAGACTTCAGAGGGTGCTGTTTGCCCACTTTTTGCTCAGATGCAAAGAGCATTTAAGTCAGACTTTCACATGCATTTTTTTTTTATTTGAATGGGAGACATAATTGGTTTATTTATAACATATGTTTATGTTTTTACTTTCTGTTTATGGAACACACCCATTTACTGCATATCCTTTAAATCAGGGGTCTCCAAACTTAGCCAAGTTTAAGATTGGTGGACTTCAACTCCCAGAATTCCTCAGCCAGCTTTGCTGAGACTTCAACTCTGGGAGTTGAAGTCCACAAATCTTAAAGTTGACAAGGTTGGAGACCCCTGATTTAAATTGCAGTGTGAAAACTATTTTAGGTTTCAATGGATAATTCAAAGCTATTCCATCTCTGGAAGAATTTTCTTTGCAAGTACAAGGCATTTTTTAAAGAATAAAATAGAATTCTTTATTGACCAAGTATGATTGGACACAAGGAATTTCTCTTGGTGCTGGTGCTTTCAGTGTACATTAAAAAAAGATACATTCATTCAAAGAGTCAAGAATCATCATATACAACACTTAATAGTCATAGGGTACAATAAGCAATCAAATCATACTAGGAAACAGTCAATATAAATTGTAAGGATACAAGTGACAAAATTCCAGTCATACAGTCACAAGTGGAAGGGGATAGGTGATAAGTAGTGATCAAAAGATTAATAGTGATAGTAATGCAGACTTTGTAATAGTTGGACAGTGTTGAGGGAATTGTTTAGCAAAGTGATTGCATTCAAGGGAAAAACTTGTTTATAGTTCTGGTGTGCAGTGCTCTATAGCGTCATTTTCAGGGTAGAAGTTGAAATAGTTTATTTCCAGGATGTGAAGGGTCTGTAAATATTTTCACATACAGGTCCTCGATTGAAGGCAGATTAGTATTGGTTTTTTTTTCTGCAGTCCTAATTATCTTCTGAAGTTTATGTCTGTCCTGTTGGGTTGCAGAACCAAACCAGACAGTTATAGAGGTGCAGATGACAGACTCAATAATTCCTCTATAGAACTGATAATTCCTCTATAGTTAATTCCTTTATAGGTAGTCAAGAATTTATGTTGCTAAGCAAGACAGTTAAGTGAGTCATACCCATGAAAATAAATTTGAGCTAGTGACCAGCTTTGCAGATGAGGTATGGAGCTATGATGCAAGTAGCATGCTTCCAGTAATTCAAAAAAATGTGGTTCTTGACTCCCTAGTATGGATCACATGTTGTCAAAACCATTGTCAAGATTAGTGGTTTCCTAAGCCAGACATATTTTGGAAAGAAGGACATTTTACAGATTCAGACTCCATTCTTGTAAAAAATATCAACCTGCAACTGTTAACACACATACAAAAGAAAAAGAGCCTGTATTATATTGCAAAAGAGTTTGTGAGTGGTTCTTCCCTAAGAATGCCATCAGCCTTTCCCCATTGGTCAGCAATCTAATGACAGAAAAGGAAGAGGAATTAAAGAGCCTCTTGAGAGTGAAAGGAGAATGCAAAAATTGGCTTGAAACTCAACATTAAAAAAGCTAAGATTGTGGCATCCTGTCCCATCACTTCCTTGCAACTAGAAGGGAAAGAAATGATAGTGACCAATTTTATTTTCATGGGTGCCAAGATCCCTGAAGATTGTGATTGCAGCCATAAAATTAAAAGCAAACAGCCTTGTTGACAAAATATGTAGAGTGAACACTGGTTTTCTCAGTAGTAATGTATGGTTGTGAGACTTGGACCCCACAGGGAAGGTGGAGCCCTGAAGAATTGATGCTTTTGAATTGTAGTTCTGGAAAAGATACTTAAGAGTCCCTTGGACTGCAAGATGATCAAACAAGTCAATTCTAAAGGAAATCAGCCTTTGGAAGGACAGATAGTGAAACTGAAGCTCAAGTATTTTGGCCACTAAGTGAAAAGTGGAGTCATTGGGAAAGACATTAATGTTGGAAAAGATTGAAGGCAAAGAGGATGTTAGTGTCATTGACACAATGAACATGAATTTGGGCAAACTCCAAAAAGCAGTGAAAAATGAGCCTGGTTTGCTATGGGGTCATGAAGAGTCAGACATTTAGTAACTAAACAATTGGTCAGCAGTAGGCTTGACTTAGTAATGAGTTTTGTAATAAAAGGGGCTTCCTTGTCTCATCCCTCTTCAGCACAGAGAACAAGATATGCAAACTTCTTTTGGGTGGGTTTTGGTGATTCCATGCACAAGTGGATGGAGTTTAATTCTTCATGACTGCTTAGATTTTGTGTAAACATTCTCAGAATTGGATAACTAGGTTTCAGTCACACTCTGTGTTCCCACATTCTAAACCTCCCATTGATTCTGGATTTAAATTGAGGGATAATAAAAAGTTTGAACTAAAGATTTGAGGGGTGGGGTGGGAATAATGTTGACTGCCTTCCAAAGAATCCAATATCTCCACATTGGTTTTTTGCTGGTTTCTCTATTGACATCCATAGGAATACATGGGTTCATTTAATGACCACAGTATTCAGTAAATGACAAGACGATGATATAGGAACCTTGGGCTGAGATAGTACCAGTTTTTGAACCCACTAAACATCCATCCAACTTCACCAGGAATAACTTCCCATTATACTTCAATTGTGTTTTCCTTGGGTCTTTTCATCATCTCTCCAAAGTCTCCACTTCTACACTTTTAATGCCTTTTAGGCTGGAAATTGGATGAGAAAAGTCATGAGAATACACATGAAAGTCCAGCTGGCACAGGAATTCTGGGAGTTGAAGCCCGCAAGTCATAATGGAGCTTAGTTCCCCAACTCTATTCCAGGGAGTCAGGCCATTCAGCAAATTGCGGCCTCCTCCCTCACCCCATGATAATCTTCATGTCATTATGCTTCGATATTGTTATTACTGACACCTAAAGTGAGCAGGGGAGGAGGGCTCCCCTGGGTGAATTTTTTTGCTATGTTTGCTGTCGATAACATAAAAAGCTGCCCAAATTTCTTGGCTAAAGTAGTATATTTATAAAGAGCTAAATAAAGGGAGATTTCTGAGTATGTGACAAAAAGCACATTTCTCAAGTGTTTTTCATTGTGCGGGATTTCCTGCATTTGTTAGCATTTTTGAAAATGTCCAGCCTGTTTCCGTTCTTGTTGCTGTTTTTCTGAGACTCTCCTTAATGCACCTTTTCTACAAAGGGTGGTTATGATAGAATTAAATAAGTTTGCTCAAGTTGTATAGCATCATTAATTTATATGCATACAAATATTACACACACAGAGGTCTGTGTGTATACCAGAGGTGGTATTCAGCAAGTTCTGACCAGTTCTGGAGAACTGGTAGTGGAAATTTTGAGTAGTTTGGAATACCACCTCTCACTGGCCCCACCCTCATCTATTCTCTCCCTCCTGAGTCCCAGCTGATTGGCTGGGTCTTCTTTTGTTGCCCTGCACAGGAGAATGGAGCTGGAAAGCAGGTTAGTGGGGTAGGGGGGGAATGAGGATTTTACAGTTTCCTTCTGTCACGCCACCAAGCCACACCACACCCACCAAGCCATGCCCACAGAACCAGTAGTAAAAAATTTTGAATTCCACTACTGGTGTATACATACACATATACAATCACCTTTGAGTCAGCATTGAATGCTGGTGACTGCCTGGACAACTCCCTGCAGTTTTCTTAGCAAGATTTCAGGAGGAGTTTTCCCTTGCCTCCTTCCTACAGCTAAGAGAAAGTGACTGACCCAAGATCACCCAGCTGGTTTTGTGCTTCAGGCAGAATTGGAATTCCTGGTTTCCCAGCTGATCCCTAAACAACAATACCAAATCATCTCTCCATAGTTGCCCTATATTACATTGTGTTATTTTCCTGATCCTCATACAACTTTTAGAGGCAGAGGAGGTGGCCTGGAGCACCATGTTTTTTTAAGGGCTATACAGAATTTGTTGCAGTCTACATAGTCAGAAATCTCAATATAATCAGTAAAACAGAGGTGCCTTTTTGAAACCTTGCCATTTCCATTATTTGAGTGTTATCAATGTGATTCTAGATGGTTCTGCTTCTGAATCTGGTTGATCTAAAATTTCTAATAGCCATGTTAGTTACCAATGGTCACTGATGAGGAATGCTGAGGATTATAAAATAAAAGAGACTGAAAGTAAAAGCAAGAGGCCAGATAGTCCAATGGTAGGTTGATAACAGCTCCTTCAGTCATTAACTTTTCTGCTGGGTCAGTAAAGAGAACACTTAAAGAGCAGAATGAAAGGGATGTGTTTAATGAAGAACAAGGCCAGTCTATTTTGTCTTCTTTTGTCACTGTGTCTCCTGCCAGCATGCATATAATAAAAGGGCAATATTATTGCACAGAATATGAAACTAAATTATTGTGCTCAGATAACATTGTCTGAATGTAGATATTCCTTGCCCTACTCATGACTAGAATTTTCCCCTCCAATAACTAAAGATTAAACCCCAAGACTTTTAAAGTGATAGGTCCCATGGGCAGCATGAAAAGTTCTTGGAAGGAATATTTATGCCATGGTTGAAGCGTTATGACAAGGGAAGTTGTTAAAATGCCAGTGAAGGAGAAATGCTCTGGGGCTAAGTTATTCCATGTTCAGAACAAGTATTTATTTATTATATCCTCCATATATTTGGGCTTCTTCCCAGCTGATGTCAAAGAAGTGTAATCCTGTTTATACGCGTGATTTAATACTTGTACTACCTGCTACTTTCTATTGCAAATCATTCTGAAAAATTAGGATTCTATTTAATCAATTTCCCAATTGCAATGTATGGATGTGAAAGTTGGACTATAAGGAACGCTGAGCGCCAAATAATTGAGACCTTTGAACAATGGTGCTGGAGAAGATTCCTGCGAGTCCCTTGGACTGTAAGGCAATCAAACTGGTCAGTCCTAAAGGAGATCAACGCTGACTGCTCTTTAGAAGGCCAGATCCTGAAGTTGAAACTCAAATATTTTGGCCACCTAATGAGAAGGAAGGACTCACTGAAGAAGAACCATATCTGGGAAAGGTTGAGGACAATAGAAGAAAGGGACGACAGAGAATGAGGTAGCTGGATGGAGTCACTGAAGCAGTAGGCGTGAGCTTAGATGGACTCCAGAAGATGGTAGATGACATTCTGTTGGTGCAGCCAGCAAAGGACAATTAACAATCGCAAATTCCAGCAGCAGTAAAAGTGAAAATAATTGTTCCTTTCTATCAATCCCCAGCGGCCAGGATCTTCCAGCCAAATCATTTAACAAAAGACACTGGAGTGAGAACGATTGGGAACTGGGTCAAAAGCAATTCCACCACTATGCAGCGTTCTTAATTAAGACAGAAAAAGACTTCTCAGCAGGGACTGGCACTAAAGTTTCCCATTGCCAGATGATCAGATTAAAGTGCTTGGTGAGGTATCAGCAAATAAGTATCTTTTTTTTAAGGGAATGCCACTACCGAAGCTTGCTTGTAGCTCTTAGTAAACTGGGCTGATCTCCTTTCCTGTAACAAAATAAGATTTTTAATGTATTATTGGACAAAAACTGGAGATATGCTCAAATTAAATCACAGCTGCCAGGAAATCTAGCCTTTTGAAAAAACACCTTTGGGATAACTACGACCTGGAGACTGAGAATCTCCATAGACTGTCTCAGTTTTGTTTTAGGGACATGAAGCTAGCAACATTTCAGTGTCCAATTCTGATGCACTTTTGCAACTGATTAAAAAAAAATGTAAATTTCATCTGCTTAGGCCTGAAAGGTGAGAAATTTGTTTTTAAAAAAAAATGCTAAATGTGTTAATTGCATTAAGTGTTAATTGCACTGTTAAAGAATCATTGCTGTTTCACTCCAACTGTTACAAAGGTGCTTTTTTCAAAAAGCAACTGGACTTTCTTGGGGTTTTTTCCCTTTGAAAACATTTCGCTTCACATCCAAGAAACTTCTTCAGTTCAAACTTCTGGGATGAAAAGTAAGATGTTTAGAAGAAAAAAAAATAACTGAAGAAAGTCCAGTTGTTTTTTGGAAAAAGCATGATTTGGACAACCATGACCTGAATGATTGAGAATATCCATAGACATCCAACTCTTATACTTTTTATACCTATGTAAAAAAATGTACTAATTTGAATTAATATGTGTAACCTATAAGTATATTAAATGAGAAAATTGAGGCACCCTCTCCATACATAAGTTATAAAACACTGATCACAAACATTTATGTTCTAATAAATATTTTTCTTTAAGCTAAGCAAAACTCATTTTCTATGACATACCTCTCTGACCTTCAAACTAATATGATTGAGCAGGACAATTACAGGAAGGAGGCTATTCAACTGGATTTAATTAAGAAATCTAATCTTGTTCTTTTGGCAAAAGGTCTATGGATAATTCCTTTACCACATGCACTTACCCAAAAGAAAAATATTATTGTGTGTTCTAGCTGCTAAGATTTGGGGTTCCCTGAAAGCTATTCATTTTTATTTATTGTTTATTTAAGTCCAAATTCCTGCCTATTTGAAAAGGTATAAATAAAGAAGTCACCTGAAGAATTATTTTGTTTTCTTCCCTTCTCTGTATATCTGTATGTTGTATTAGTAAAGTTACATAGTTTTGAACTGTGATTCTCTTGAATTCTCAAACACGTTTTGGACAAAGAGTTATCCAACAAGTTTTAGTTACTGCTTTATTATATTCCATTTGTCTGCCCATTGAAGGAAGCCTATAAACTTTGCAACAAAAAAGAAAATAAAAAAGTACAATAAACAATTTTAAGGCTGAATAATTTTATTTATTGAGTTGCTTATTATATGTGTATGATCATTCATCTCAGATACAGGTCTCTGGGCTACTATCAGTTCAAACAAAATAAAACATAAGTAACATAAAATAGTTGCTGAGAATAATTACAACATCCCACAATTAATACTACCAAGAAATAAATTATGGATTATGTCAAATGGTGGATACTATTAATCATAATAATTGAAGCACTCTTTCAAAATTTCAGTCAGCCCAATAACACTGAATGAGATGTGTTCAAAATATTCACATTGGCAGCATGGAGAATCCTGACAGCTGCTTCACTCATCAACTTAACCAAAGTCTTTATGACTGATATAAAATGACAGCTGCACAGCTCTGCCTTTGTATATAAGAAAATAATTAAATGAGCACTAAAATTCTTTTAGAGCACTGTCATAGGGCCTACAAAAGGTTAAAATTAAAATTCAGAGAAAGATTTGTATGGGTCAGTGGGAAAAAACAATTTCTAGAATTTTAAACTCAATACATTCTCAATATATTATTAAAATAATTTTTCCTCTTTTTAAATATGGACTGATAGAAGCTTCAGATCAACAACAGAGGTAGCTGATTTACTTAATCAGATATGTCTTTAAAAATATTTGGCTGTTTTAATATTTGCTATATTCAATGATCAGTTGTTCAAACTCCAAGTCTTGTATAGACTATTTATTAGAAAAACTTGAATATGCTTCCTTTGAACCAAGAGTAACAATAACAAAAAAGGTTCCATACAGAAATTAAGACAATGGTGTCCAGTCTTGCTGAGAAAATTACACTATGTACTAATTGCATGGTTTTGAAAGAGTATGTAAGAACAAATTATCTGATGGGTAATATGGTTAAGTGTCTTTCTTCTCTTAACTTCCCTCAGGGCTCAACGTGATACCATTGGAAAGTCAATGAGAAAGTTGTTACCACTTTATCAATTTTTATAAAAACATCTCTTAGTGATTAACATGACTTGGGGCAGGATGTCATTAACATGCTGAATTTTCTGCCAGTTAGTTCATGACTGAATAAACCTGCCTTGGCCTGAAGATCACATAATGATTTTTGATATGTCCTCTGAGCATGGCATGGGTAAGACGAGGAGAAAATGGATGCAATCAAAGCAGAAGGTTGGCACTTGCAGACTAGAACAGAGGTGGTATTCAGCAGGTTCTGGCCAGTTCTGGAGAACCGGTAGCAGAAATTTTGAGTAGTTCAGAAATCTGGCAAATACCACTTCTGACTGGAGATTTTGCAATAACCTTCCCCTGCCACTCCCACCAACCCACGCCCACAGAACCAGTAGTAAAAAAAAATAATAATAATCCCGCCACTGGGCTTGAAGCAACATTATTTTGGAATACCATCCACTTTTCTCATAAAATGACCCTGAGTTCCTCTAATATTAAGTTTAATTTCAACTTCATTGAGGTTGATCCACATGACCAGATAACAGATAATCAGAATTGGAAGGGACCTGGTAGGTCATCTAGTCCAACTGCCCACCCAAGCGGGAGACCCTACACCATTTCTGACAAATGGTAGTCCAATCTCTTCTTGAAAGTGTCCAGGGATGAAGCTTATAACAGTACAGGAATGGGCCACCAAGCCATAAGGTTGCATCCAGTCCCTTCTCTTTCTGCTAAGCACTGAGAATAGTCAGTGAGAATAGTCTTTTTGACTTGTGTAAGCTCAAACAGTGCTCTCTAGTGTACATCATTTCGATGTAGGCAAACACCACTATTCAACTGACTTGCATTGCTCTGGCAAGAAGGGCCCGCCCTTCTCTTCAGGTGCCAATCAGTTGCCAATCTCCAGGCACATTTTTTTTTAGAAGTTCACCGCGGTACAGTGAAAAATTAGGCTATTGTACAGAGAACTGTGGATTAATGGTCCTGTTCTTTGCTGATGAAAGACACCCGACTTACCGCCATTTGTTTTAGCAACCTTTCAGCGTTGCAACAGCACTGGAAAAAGTGACTTATGACCATCCTCGCAATTCTGACTGTCGTAGCACCCCCATGGTCATCTAATCAAAATTCAGGGACTTGGCAACCGGCATGTATGTGTGGTGGCTGTAGCTTCCTGGGGTCATGTGATCGCCATTTGCAACCTTTCCAGCTGGCTTCGGGCAAGCAAAGTCAATGGGGGAGGCTGGATTTGCTTAAGAATCATATAACTCAGTTAACAATTGAAGTGATTCCCTTAACAGATATGACAAAAAGGTCATAAAATCAGGTGTGATTCACTTAACACTTGCCTTGCTTAGCAACATTAATTCTGGTTGCACTTGCGGTCATTAAGTTGAGGGCTACCTGCAGTTTAACACTGGGCCAGGTTTTCCCTCCCCCCCCAGGTTTTATGAATTCACTGATGAAGCAGTGAAAAAGTGAACAGTGTGGAACAGGGAACCATGTCCCATTCTGAATTTTTTCTCATTTTCACGGTCTGTTTTAAGATGCAGTGATCTCAGTGAATTCTATGAGGTTCGCTTTTAAGTGCATCACAGAAGAATGCAGCCCAGGCGTTTATAGGTAGTCCTTATATTACAATGCTATTTAAGATCAGGATTACTACTGCTAAGAGCTGAGGTTGCAAAGCACGAGTCACATGACTACATTGCTGAACGACAGCAATGTCTTTCAATGGGAAGAGGCAGGAGTTCCAAGTAAGGAATGCAGGGGATAGGAACAGAGGTGGTGCTGACCGGTTTTGGAGAACCGGTCGCGGAAATTTCGAGTAGTTCGGAGAACCGACAAATACCACTTTTGGTTGGCCCCACTCCCATCTATTCTCTGCCTCCCAAGTCCCAGCTGATTGGCTGGGTCTTCTTTGGTTGTCCTGCACAGAAGAACAGAGCTGGAAAGCAGGCTCGTGGGATGGGGAGGGAGTAGGGATTTTACAGTCTCCTTCCCCCAGGAGTGGGGAGGGAATGGAGATTTTGTAGTCTCCTTCTCCTGCCACATCCACCATGCCATGCCCACCAAGCCACACCACCCCAACCAAGCTATACCATGTCCCCCAAACCACGCCCACAGAACCAGTAGTTAAAAAAAATTGAATACCACCACTGGATAGGAGGATATTGGGGGTGGGGCTGCCACAGGAGGACATGAGGTAGTAGGTTTGTGGGAGGGTCTTGAGGGTGTCAATGGAAGCCATGGGGACAGTATGGAGCGTAGGTGTGCAGTATGGAGTGTGGGGGTGCTGCTATGGAATATGAAAGCTTGAAAAACAGCAAGGGCAGCTTACTGGACCAACTTGCAATCTTTCCTGCCGGCTTCTCCATTGACTTTGCTTATAACATTTACCTTTTTAGATCCTATGAACAGATCTCCAAAATTGCATATGCTAAAGAAAAACGCACTGACATATCTTTTATGGAGGCTGTCCTTAAGCTGGTGCCGTCCAGACCCTTTGGATTTCAACCCCACAATTCCCACTTAGCCTCCAGGCTCTGAAAGGTTAATCTGAAGCTACTTTGGGGGCATATTCTGGCATAATGGATCAATCTGTACCATTGCTTGCTTGTGAGTCAAGGATCCAATTGGGAACTGTCACTGCTGAGCTAATTGCATAGAACAACAGAGTCTGGTGTTATGTCGCAGGAAAAAGAGACTCGAGACCAGTGTGACTTTCAGCTCTTTATTTACTTCCTGAAATCTGTCTGTCTGTGGAGCCACGGCAGCCTCTTTTATAGCGGCTGCTCACGGCTCGCGGCCAATGATGGCTCCTTGAATCTCCCGCGCTCAGGCGGACCAATCACAGGGCAGTAATTGCGGTAGTGTTGAAGAACCAATCACAGTGTAGTATTGGTGGACCAATCAGGAAGCAGTATCACAAGTATGCTAATATACGAAAACATCTGGCTTTTTTGTGCATTGAGACTGGGAAAAAGGGATAATTGGGTCAAAGGGTTTTAAGATCTACTGGCTTAGTCAATGATGTGGTTGATGGTGTAGTCTGGAGATGGCATCTGCCCAGTTGCTATTCATCCCTTAGGTTGCCTCAGGCCTGTCCTTTCCCTCTGTGACCATTTCAGGTTGGGGCATCACGATTCAGCAGAGTTCTGCCCACAATCAGTGGTGCATTAACCATGAAGCAGACTAAGCACCTTGTCATGCCCCTGGTGGAGACTGACTCTGAGGAAGAAGAGGAACAGCCAACAGGGAGTGGAAATGTGGCTCCAGAGGTTGTGGAGGAGGCTGGGGAAGGGCAGAGGCCAGCTGAGCAGTCAGAGGAGGACCCAGACCCATCCCCTCTCCATCCTAGGGCACGCAGGGAGGAGAGGGGATCAGGGAAAAGTGAGGTCTACTCGGGAGGAGAGGGCCATGGTCCTCTTCATGGGTTGCAGCTGTGAGCTCTGTATAAGAGTTTGGAACTGCGTGTTCACAGACGCGGGAGTCAAATGAGTGCTTTCCTTGGATGAGGTTTACCTTTGCTGGCGCTCTTCCCATGGACTCTCCCCAGTTATCTTCCTGGAATGTGTGATTAATTACCTTGGTTTGCCTTGGAACTCTTGTCAGTGCGTTTTGCTTCCTCATCTACTTTTTGAATTTAAACGGTGACTAATAAAACAGCGAAGCTAAGTTGAAGGCATTCGGAGACCTTGATTCATGCTTTAGTTTTTTGTGTTATTTTTGAGACACTACGGGTCATCACACACCTGCTTAGGGCGCCAGGATCAAAGGGGGCGCCACAAAAACTTTCATAGCCTAAGCTTGGCTTCGTTTGTACAGTATGTGCAAAGGAGGAGGGCACCAAGATTTGTCAGTGGTTCGGGCACCAGTGAGCCTTAATCCACCACTGCCCACAGTGCAAAGTGTTGGCTACCTCTTAACGCAGGCTCCTTCTGCATAGGGGTTTAGGAGCATCCAGTCCCTTATTCTCTGATCACTTCTTGTTTGGATAACTGCCATGCACTCGACACAGGGCTACCCTTGAAGAATATTCAGAAGCTACAAATGATGCCGAATGCAGCAATGCAGACAGTTCTGGATAACCCTAGAGTGGTACAGTAACACCTCCTTCACCCATGTGCCCTCTCCCGCTCCTGCAACTAGTCAATCAGGCTAGTAGGGTGGGTGGGTGTGCGTGTGTGCGTCTAAACAGTCAAGCTAACAATCATAATCCAAGGTTCAGAAAACCATCTTTTTTTTCCCCCTTGCATGGACACTCCTAAAATAAGAGTCACGAGTCCTGGCTGACTTTTTAACTTGTTTCGCACCCACTCACTTGCCATCCACACATGGATGCCCCTGCAAGCTCGTTTGAAACCCTGGATGATTAGCATTTATCAGGGAAACAGTCCCCCATGCCATATCCTTCAGCACACCTCGCCCCCCCCCCC
>BLBF01000041.1:19987043-20018779 GCA_015471245.1 Laticauda colubrina
CCCTCTGATGAGGGCCCAGATGGCCCTGCCAGAGGGGCTTCGAGGTTGTAGGGGCTGCTCCACCACACCACCACCACCAGCAGCAGCAACAACAGTAGCAGCAAAAGCAGGACCAGCAGCACCAGCAGGTGCAGCAGGACCAGGACCAGCAGCAGCAGAGTAAGCACCAGCAGGACCAGCAGGACCAGGAGCACCAGCAGGACCAGGAGCACCAGCAGGACCAGGAGGACCAGGAGCGGTGCCAGCAGAATAAGCACCAGCAGGACCAGGATCAGCAGCAGCAGAGTAAGCACCAGCAGGACCAGCAGGACCAGGAGCACCAGCAGGACCAGGAGCACCAGCAGGACCAGGAGGACCAGGAGCAGTGCCAGCAGAATAAGCACCAGCAGGACCAGGAGCAGCGCCAGCAGAGTAAGCACCAGCAGAAGCACCAGCATCAGGAGCAGTGCCAGCAGAGTAAGCACCAGCAGAAGCACCACCACCAGGAGCAGCATCAGCAGAAGCACCATCACCAGAATCAGCATCAGCAGAAGCACCACCACCAGAAGCAGCATCAGCAGAAGCACCACCTCCAGAAGCAGCATCAGTAGAAGCCCCAGCACCAGAAGATCGAGCCCGGGCAGCAGAAGCCCCAGCAGAAGCAGAGTCAGGGCCAGGGGGTGGGAGGGTGGCCCTGTCCCTCTTGCCAGGGCTGGCAGCAGATGGCAGAGGCTTCCTTTTCTTCCCCATGGTTGTTGGGTTGCTGGCTGGCTGGCTGGCTGGCAAGCTGTGTCTGGAAGCAGGTCTTTCCTCTGAATGGTGACCTGCTTGGGAGCTGCTTCCCTTTATATCCCCGGGGCTGACGCAATGCATCCTCCCTGCATGCACAGTGAATGCTAGGCTTCCGCTAGGCTTCTGCTCTGCATCCGCTTCATCCGCTCTGCATCCACTCTGGATCCACTCTTTCCGTTCCACGTCCACTTTGCTGTGCTCCCCCGGAAGCCTTGCGGATGTGCCATCCGCTCCCATCCGCTAGGCTTCCGTGGAGCATCCGCTTTCCATCCGCCCTACGTCCTCCCCCTGTCCGTTCCTTTCCGTGTTGTCCACTCTGGTTATGCAAATTCGGGGCATTTTTGAGAGCGGATAACAACGGATGGAACATTTTGCTCGTCCGCTGTGTCCTTTTTACAAACGTTTTGCATCCGTCGGCCAGTGTGACAGGGCCTTAACATTTACTGGAAAGCACTATATAGACCCGGAAGTGGTACGCACACAGAGCCATCTCTGCTGGCCCGCGAACTGTCACCCCACCTCAGTTCTACTGTGCATGCGTACATGCCTCCTGCCAGCCAACTGATTTTTCGGGGTATCTGCTGCACATGCACAAGAGGATTGGGGGCTCAAATGTGTATGTGCAGGGGGCAGTGGTAGCATGGGGGATCATGTGTGAATGCGCGGGGAACAGGAGTGCAGGGGGGTTGTACGTGCATGTGCGGGGGAGGTCACACGTGCATTGCATTATGGGTATAGGCATGTGTGTGTGCACAAGTGTGTGCAAACATACACATTCGGCACACAACGTCCAAAAGGTTAGCCATCACTGATATAGACATTCTTGCTTTTACTGGAATTTTACCCCACAGATCTTCGCAAATCTTGGCTTAACAGCAAATGGTGACAAGAAAGGTTGTAAAATGGCACAAGTCTCACTTAACAACTGTCTTGATTAGCAGTGGAAATTTTTGGCTCAGTTGTGGTCATAAGTCAAGGACTACCTATTTATTTCTTTTGCCTGTCTTTATATAGTACAGGTAGTCCTCGACTTACAATAGTTTATTTAGGGACTGTTCAAAGTGTACAACAGCACTGAAAAAAGGGATTTATGACCAGTGCAGTGTCCCCATGGGCATGTGATTTGCATTGAGATGCTTGACAACTGACTCACATTTATGACACATGTAGTGCCACTGGCTCAAGTGATCCCCTTTTACGACCGTCTGACAAGCAAAGTCAATGGGGGAAACCAGATTCACTTAACAACGATGTTACTAATTTAACAACTGCAATGATTCATTTAACAACTGTGGCAAGAAAAGTCATAAAACAGGGCAAAACTCAACAAGTTTCTCACTTAGCAACATACATTCTGGGCTCCATTGTGGTCGTAAGTCAAGGACTACCTATGTTTTATTTTTTCCATTGACATTAAAGTCTCTGGCTTCAAAGTATTTGTCTCATTTTCTTGTGCCCTCCAGAAAAGTTTTGCAAGTTCCATTATCCCCAGCCCAGAGGGAAATGCTTAGCCTGAAAATAATTATTGAAGCTGCTCTTTAGGAGAGACTTCCAATCTGGTGCCTTGAAGATATACTGGGAATTCTGGAAGTCATAGGCATGACCTATGTGGATAGTACTACAATTGGGTAGGCCATGAAAGCTGGAATCTTGGTGCTAGATATAAAATCAAAGAAGCCTCAGGTTAAGCTTAATACAGAATCTGGCTGTGTAATTCTCCTATAACTGCATTCTCCTTCAATTCCTTGCAAGTTTATGAAAGTTTTTATGATAATAATGATTTATGTACCAACAGTGTTATAAATGAATTAATTTCCATGGTTCTTCCTCCCCGCACTGGTTGTTTAGTTTTTTATTACAACTATTGAACTCTTATTTTTTGGTAACCAATCAAGGGTTGATTTAAGTGCTGTATTGTATCCTCTAATACTGCCATCTTCTGGTGTTCTGTTTGTATAGCACAATTTTTGGAGTAGGAGATCAGTGACCTCAATGTTTCTTGTAAAGGTCAGTGGAATGACTATTTGCAAAGTAGTCTGTGATCTTTACATTTGATTTCTCTCTCTCTCTCTCTAAAATTCTCTAAGCAAACTCACTTAAATTCTGTGTCATCTTGCTTGGCTAAAGATCAAAGTGATTTAACTCAGTTTTCCCAATCGTCTCTACTTAGGTTTGCAACTTACAGACTTCTCAGCTCGCGCTGCCAAGTGCTTTACTTTGGATTCAGCAGAAAAATTTCAGAAAAAACTTCCTTTATAAAACACTGAAACTGTACACAGTGCGTGCAAGCAGAGCCCTGGTTTATTGTACTGCAAGTTTTATTGACAGCCATAGTTGGCTGGGTTATCAGAGCTAGCGAAATGGAGTATGAGATGTCAGGGAAGGAACAAGGAGATCGAAGTTCTAGTTTAATCCCCAACCATCGAAGCCAGCTGATGACTTTGGTCCAGTTGCTCCCTCTCTGCTGTAATCAGTATCAGGCTCTGATACAAGCGAACTGAAGAACCCTTCTGGCATCATGCACTGATACGCTTTGCTGAATTAGGTGGGCACAAAACAGGCTGATCCTACAGCTAAGGGAGATAGTAAGAAAAACAACAACCTATCAGCCTCACAAAGTTGCTGTTCCTGGGAGGATAGGAGGCAGGGCTATGTGCAAAGCCTTAAGTTCTTGCATAAAAGTGGATAATTTTTCTAAAAAAATAAACCAACCCTGGTTTACAAATCTTAGTGACTGGATTTGTGCCATGAATTAAACTAAGACCGCTTTTGGAGGGTTTCGAGAAGCAAATGTAGTCCAACCCCCCACCCAAGCAGGATGATTGTTGGGGGGATACATTGGAGGAAGGTGCACTGTTTTGAACTCAGAAAAGAAGGGATATCAATGTAATAAATATGAACATGGACTGCAGTGCTTCATCTTGTAGCTGAGAAATCACATTGATGAATATTCCTCCTGTAAATGAAACAACCTATTCTTTAGTTGGAAAATCAGCAGAACAGAGACATTTAGAAAGTCTTTATAACTTGTGGATGTTTTTATTGCAGTTCAGTCTATCAGCCTAAAGACTTGCTTCTAAAATACTATCTAAATAATATGCAGTCCTTGATCTATGACCATAATTGTGACTAGAATCACTGTGGCAAAGCAAGGCAGTTTTTAAATGAGTTGCATCCAATTTTATGACCTTTTTTTTCATTGTGGTTAAACAAACTGCAGTTATTAAGGAAATTGTACATTTGTTAACCAAATCTGGCTTCCCCCATTGGCTTTGTTTGTCAGAAGCTGGCTGGGAAAGTTGCAAATGGCAGTCACATGTCCCAGGACACTGCAACCATTGTAAATATACGCTGGTTTGGCCAAGTGTCCAGATTTTGATCATGTGACTGTGGGGATGCTTGCAATGGTCATAAGGGCAAGGACTGATTGTAAATCATCTTTTTCAGTGCCGTTGCAGCTTCCAACCATTGCTAAATGGTTATAACTCGAGGATGATCTCTAAATCACAACATGCTCAGATGCTTGTTTAACAAGAACGATTTGAGATTCTCTTTCTGGGACCAGGGTGTCAAATTCGATTTAATTGACGGCCGCATCAGGGTTGTGTTTGACCCTGGGGGCTGGGTAGGCGTGGCCAGGGTGGGCATGGTCAGCTCAATGTCACTCGTGTCTGGGGTGCCTATGGTGGCCCAAGCACTCTGCTAGCGAAAACAGGCTTGGGGGGCTGCAATGGCCACCTACACCCTCTGCCAGTGAAAATGGAGCTAGTGCAGCCTTCCCGAGCTCCATTTTCACTGGCAGAGGGTTGCAGGAGGCCATCACAGCCTCCCAAGTTCCATTTTTGCTGGCAGAGACACTGCAGGCCAGTCCTTTGCTGTTTCCAGGGTTTGACCCACAAGCCTTGAGTTTGATACCCCTGTTCTGGGATGTTCACCTGAATGGATCTCCACTTTTAAAAGTAATGTCTTCTTCTTTCTGCAGAGGTCTCCTGCCTGGTCTCTGACTGGAGTGAATGGAGTGGGTGTGCAGAACGCTGCAAAGCGACCTACCGCCTCCGAAGGAGACACGTGACGCGGGAGCCCAGAAACGGGGGAGAAGCCTGCCCTGCTCTTGAAGAGAAAGCTGGCTGTTTGGAGTATTGGACTCAGCAAGGAACACTGTGCAAGGATGCCATTCGTAAGTGGGGGAAGGCAGTTCAACTCCTCCCTTAAGTAACTTTATGGCCGTTATTTTTATATTGCATAACACTAAAGGTCAGTTTGAGAGATGGATCTGATCCCACTAAGCACAGAGACTGCTTCAAATAACAGGTGGATGTTACATGGTCCATTTCTGTGAAGGAATAAGGAAGAAGGGATAGGCAGATGTGGGTTCTTACGTAACGTGGACTCAGTCAGTGCTGTAATTTCCCACTCTATAATTGCTTTAGTTGGAACATACCTTCCATAATGTTATTGCAAGACTTTCCCAGGTGCATAAAAAAAGCAATTTTAAATATAATTTTGCTCTCAGTTTAGGATTTAGTTTCCAGCAAAGGGCAACTGCCTTTGAGACTAGCCCTACCAAAATCAGCATTATTATTGTGAAAGGCCTCTATGATCAGGTAGAAAGAACCTCCAAGTAGATGGATGCTTTCCTACCAAGCTTAGGAACAAATCGGGCAGAATACAGTCAAGAGTTGCTGGGAATAGTGAAGTTGCTGCTCTTAAATAGTGAAGTGCAGTATCTTAAAAGGTTATTCACACAAGAGTGATCAGACCAAGAATAGGACAAGGACAAAGAAAAAGAATGAAAAGAAAGAAGATACTGTCTGACTATCAGAAATAATTTATTAATGGTAAGAGCTGTTAAGCAGTGGAATGATTTATCTAGAGCAGCCCTGGTTACTCCCCATTGGAAGTTTTCAAAGAGGTTAAATGATTACCTGCTGAAGATGATTCATTGCATTCTGGTGTGAAGAAAGGGAGGGGTTGGACTAGATGATAAATGGAACATTCTCACTCATACATATTTTTATGATCTGTTTAGCATTTTAGAAGGTATACTGAGAAAGCTATGGCTGTTATATTGACATGAATTAATTAACCAAAATAGGAATGGTTTTCAACCCTTATGCATATTTGGTTGTAATCACAATGAAGCATCATTTCCGTCAGCATTTGAACTTCATCTTATTCGTCTTATCACTTCCAGTTCATTGATGAACCAGAGAACAGGCTTGACTTTAGACTTCTCAATTTTTGTGGAGTCCGTTGGGAACCATTAAATTCTTAAGGGATAAACCAGTTTAACAGATCTGTTCTGTACAAAATGGTTTACTCCAAATGTCTCAAATGTGATTGGCCAGAAAAGCCTGCATGGGATTGGTTCACTAAAAACCAATCTAGGAGAACCGCCGAAAGGCGGCAAAACCAAGTATATGTCATTGGCTACAAGCTGGCAGGCAAGCCGTATATAAAGGCTGCCGTGGCTTGAGCTAAACCGTTCCGTTGCTGTATATAGTTAATAAAGACATTGCTGTTTTGGAACCTGGTCTACCTCGCGTTTTTCCGGACGGAACACTGGTGACGAAGGTGGGATCGTCCTAAAACGTGAGACTGTGCACGCGGTGAATTGAAAATCCAGGCTATAAGCGATGGCCGGAAATAATGCACCGCCCACACCCTTCAATCCCAATGAAGAGGATTGGGAATCCTACGTAGACCGTTTTCAAATGTATTTAGAAAGCAATGAGATGGAGGAGATCTCAGACCAGCGTAAGAGGGCTGTCTTCCTAACGCATTGTGGACCAACCGTATTCAAGATGGCCAAAGCTTTGGCGAAGCCCAGAGACATAAAACAAATGACCTGGCCTGAACTACAGCGGATGCTAAAGGCTCACTACGCACCAGTAGTGTCAAATCTCATCAAACGGCATGAGTTCTACCGAAGGGACCAAAAGAAGGCGAAACCATCGCTGATTTTGTGGCAGCCCTCTGACAACTGGGGGGAGCATACGGATTCCTGAAGTTAGATGAAGTCATGCGAGATCGAGTGGTAGTAGGCCTAAAAGACTCTAATTTACAAAGTAAATTGCTAAATAAACCCAATATAACAGTGGCTGAAGCAATCGCAGAAGCCACAGCCGCAGAAGCCGCGAAAAAGTCAGCGGCCACTATGAAGCAAATGAATGCGAATAACGACAAAACGATCCTAGCCAGAGGAAAGAAGCAAGTTCCCGCCACCACACATCACGAAGATTTTGACGAAACATCAGAATCCGAAGATGATGACGATGAGGTCCACCGCCTGTACGCCAACAAAAAAAGGCGCGAAAAAAGAAACTGGCAGGAATGCGCCGGCTGTGGAGGAAACCACCCTCGAGCCGATTGCAGATTCCTTGATGCCATCTGCCGATTTTGCAAGAAAAGGGGACACATCGAGAAAGTCTATAGGAATCGCAAAAATAACAGCCCTAACAGATGCAGTAACTCTCCACCACAAGCTGAATCGAAGCAAGCCGAGAAAGTGGGAGCGCAACAAACGAGCCAGTTACTGAGAAAAGACCCATCAAACTGTCACTATCGGAAGCGCTCAGACGGAAAGCGGGAGAAAAGTCAAAATCATCGTAAAAATTGAAGGTAGCCCCTGTGAGATGGAAGTCGATTCAGGATCTTTCCTGTCAATGGTGTCTTGAGACACAATCAGACGATTGGTCCCAAATATCCAATTAAAAGAACTCCAGAAACAAAAATTAATTCTAAAGGACTACAAGGAAATCGAATCCCTGTGGTAGGTCTAGGACATTTCTGAGTCGCATACAAGCAGCACGTCAAAGTCCTGCCTCTAACAATAGTCGACCGAGACCGACCCAGCCTCCTGGGCATCGAATGGTTCGCACCATTGGGCATCGGAATGACCGGAGTGAGCCGAGTAGCCGCAACCGACTGGGAAGAAAGCCTGATTCACGAGTTCCAGGACGTTTTTGATGGCACCCTAGGCAGGTACCGGGAGACCCCAATTTCCTTTAGTTTAGACCCCCAGGTGGCCCCTAGAAGATTAAAGGCCAGACGAGTTCCCTTTGCGTAAAAATCAAAAATAGAGGAACAATTGAATAAATTAATTGACCAAGGGGTCTTAGAACCTATTGACCATGCTAGGTGGGAGACGCCAATAGTTACACCGGTTAAACCTGATGGGTCGGTACGCATCTGTGGAGACTACAAGGCTACCCTGAACCATGCGCTACAACAAAGCGCATACCCTGTGCCAGTCGTACAACATTTGTTACACTCACTCGGGGGAGGAAATTGTTTTGCCAAACTCGATTTAGCACAAGCATACCAACAGCTTCCAGTAGACCCATTAACGGCTGAGGCACAGACAATAGTAACTCACAAAGGGGCATTCAAGTGTAACAGACTTCAATTTGGAGTAAGCATTCCGGACGGAACAAGATTCACAATTCTTGTGGAGGGAGAAGGTTACTGCCTGTCTGATTTCTCCAGATAATGATTTATGATAATAAAGGATTCAGATCCATACTCTGTTTTGAAGCTTTACAACATCAATAGTATTTTCTGCAAGATATGTTGGGCCAATGGCATATACTCAGGACAGAGGGCCTCTTCAGATGTTGATGGTTACATGCATCACAACTTTGTCTTTGCAGCTCAAGGCTGTTGGGAATTATAGGTCTGCAACAGCTGGAGGTGCAGAGTTTGCTCATCACAGGCATATGGAAATACTTGTATCAAAGCAGCTAAGAAACCTTATGTTATTGTTCAGCTGAACAGGGAGTTAAAAACACAGCTACTGGTTTGGCCGAACCAATATTTATTTATTTCTTTTTTTCCCCCTTCCAACGATCAACTGTTCTAATGATCAGCTGTGCCGGGATCTCCTTGTTGTCTTACTGTTTTACTCAGGAGGCAAAAAATGGAGTGCAGCACACACACTACACGCACCCCTTTGGGTGCCCACTCCACTTTTTGCCTCCTGGGCCTCAGGGAAGCCTCCTGGGAGCAAAAACGGCCTCCCAGGAGGCTTCCCTGAGACCCAGGAGGCAAAAAAAATATGGAGCGTGGGGGAGGAGCGCTGGAAAAAAAAAGAGGAAGAGCCACGCCCAATCACTTGGCCATGCCCACCTATTCATGCCCGCAGAACTGGTAGTAAAAAATATTTGCATCCCACCCCTGGCCTAAAGTATCAGTGAATATGGAGATCCCCTAGAAAAACACCCAGAAAATAGATAGGCAGTTGTACAGAGGCCTGGGATTCTACCAGTTCACACCTATTCACTAGAACTGGTTGTTAACATTCTAAGCAGTTCGGAGAATCGGTTGTTAGAAGAAATTCCTGGCCTAATCCTGTAAGGAAGGCAGGAAGGAAACATTCTGGTGTTGCTTACAGAAACTACATCTCTGTTAACCCTTATTACATTCTTGGCAGGACTAGACTTCCTGTCTCAGGAATGTCTCTGGAGGTTTTTTTTCCTCCTTTGCTGGTACTTTGCTTCTGTGGAGTGACCATTCAAAGTTACAAAAGCACTGAAAAAAGTGACTTATGACCATTTTTCACACTTACAACTGTTGCAGCATCCCCACAGTCATAAGAGGCCAGGTGAGGAGATGCATGCCTCGATGTGAGTGACATTGAGTTGGCCACACCCAGCCAATAACATGACCACCAAGCCACATCCACCCAGTCACATGACCACCAAGCCACACCCATCACCTAAGCCACGCCCACAGAACCAGTTGTTAAAAATTTTGCATCCCACCCCTGGTTGTACCTCTATATCAGCAGAATCCATGACATCTAACTCAGGAAGAAAAGCAAATGGGTCTCCTACTGAAGAATTTGGTGCAACTAAAAGCAGTGATATTCCTTAGCTGGTCCAAATAGGCTTCACTTTATGAGAAACAATCAAAATGTTTTTTTTTCTAGTCTGTGTTAAAAGGGTTGATTAGTTACAGTGAACTATTTTTTTTCTTAAAAAAACAAAACACGGTTGAGGCCCAAACAAAAATTATTTGGTGATCAATTCAAAAGGGTTGTATTTCTTCCTACCGAACTATGGTGGATTATTAAAATAGCTTCCATCCATGCTAGAATGATAACAAATAGGTCTGTTCCAACAAGAAAGAAACGGTATGATGATTTCCCAATTCGGCAGTTGGTGAATAATTATTTGTGATCTGGAATTATGGGAGAAAATGTGTCTTTGGTTTCCCACTTGCAAACAACAAGGCATTAAACTCCATCAGCATCCCAGTCTTTGCTATTTTGTTGATATAAATGAGTTTGAGGGTTCAGTTTTCACTGACTGTGGTTATTGTGGTTTTTTCTCCCCTCCCCTTCATGTAATCAGTCCCAGCATTAATAACCACCGGAGGCTATGGGAAAGCAAGGAGAAAGCGTGCTGTATTCAGCGGGAGAGAAAGAGTTGGGTAAGTTCTGTATTAAGAATTTATTGTTTTGCCTCCTTTAGTTGCATTGTCTTTCATGGTCAACAATAATACTGTAGTTGACAATCTCGACACTGAGTGAGACTTTATAGTCTTAAGAGAATGTCCCTAACTCTAATTCTGCGCCCAGCAGATCTTGCCTTCTCGGTCCCACCACTTCTACTACAGGTTGTCCTCCATTTACAACCAGTGACCATTCAGAGTTACAATGGATCTTCCCAGGGTTACTTACAACCTAAATTTGAAGTTCCAACAGCCCCCTTGGTCAAGTGACCACAATTTTGGCAACTGGCCCGTATTTTTGGCTTTTTGCAATATCCTGCAATTACGTGATTTATTCTTTTTTTTCCAGAAACCAGAGTTCAGTTTTTGTTTCTGGCAAAAACCACCCATGGAGGATAATGGATTTGCTTAATGACCACGGCATTCACTTAGCAACCCTGGTGGTTCACTTAACCACCACCACCGCCACAAAAAAAGTCATAAAATTGTGCATGTTCACATGTAACCTGCTTAATGACCAGAATGGCATAATTTTCAGTCATTATTAAAATTTAAATTAAAGAGCAGTTCGGTGGCCTACAGGTGAAGATGCTCACCTCCTTCTTGGATGGTTGAGAGTTCAATCCTAGGCAGCGGCAGAAGTTTCTCTATCATGGTGCAAAAAGTACATATCTGCTGCAAACTCTGGGTAGGCATCGGGAAGGGCATCAAACATTCAGCTCCATTCAGTTTCCCTGACTCCGAAAAAAAGGGAATTATAGGGTTGTAATGAAAAAAAAAATTACTAAATAGTATATTCCTGAAAATGATTTTAGATCCCTGGCAACTGAAAAGAAGACTTTAAATATAGGACCCACCAAGAAGAATTATTTTATCATCTAATACATGACATGGATACAGTAAGCACAGCTGGAGGTAAAGTGGTCCTTAGATTGTGTCATTGCAGGATAAAGATGAATCAGCAGGATTACCTGGCCACATGCACACAGAAGAAAAAACGTTGGGGAAAGTATGCAAAAAATATCTGTCGTCCATACTTTTTATATGCACAGTTTTTCTTCAAACATATGACTACACCTGCAGTCTAAAGCAGAAGCAGCTTTGCTGTTTGTGTGAATTTCTGTAGGCTTACTGTATTACTGTATGAATTACTTTATACCTTAGATTGCAACCAATTACCCATTTTTCTTGAACTGAATTTCCATTGAGATTTACTGAAGAAAAGCACAAGAGTCCTGGCAATCAAATTCAAAACTTTTTTAGTCTTTCATTTTTTTTCTCACAAGGGCAACCAGCTACTACTCGGGCAGGGAGTTTCCCCTGTCATGTTAATCAGTAACTGGAATAGCACAAAGTTAAATATCTCCTACTTTCCCGGTAACCACATTAACATGGCCATGCAGTTTTTTTGACAACACTACAAATCTGTTCTGCCAATATCTTTTTTGAGGATATTTTTTTTCCGAATTCTCAGTCAACTTTTCAATCCTATAATTCCCTGGTTTTATTTCCTCCAAGGGTTAACAACCTAATCTTGCTTAACTTCAGAGCCCAGATAAGATTAGCTGGGTGAGATGAAGAGGCATTCTGGTTTCCAAATGGCCACTTCTTTGATTTTTTCTATGACAGGTATTGTGTTGAGTTCCAGCTCATAGCCATCACAAAAGGCTGCCTACATGGGAACAGTTCCTACACTCATTGGATGAAATATCTCAGTGAAGGGCACACAGTGTGTGTGGAATGTCAACATCCAGCCCTAGATCACAAAAGTCTACACTGCTCCGGGGATGGGAGCGGAGCTAAGAAGTAAGAAGCAATTATGTCTTTTACTTAATGGGGAAATGTGTACTGGATCATTTCAAATTCATTTTACACTGCACGAACGAAATAATATAAGAGTGAGATTGAAAAGTCCTGGATAACTATTAGAGGGATTGTTATTGCACATGTCCTATGGTTCTGTGCTGGAGCTTCTGAAGATGTTATCACAAAAAAGGTGTTAAATTTGTTATGCTATAATATGGGCTTGTTCATACATGCAAAAGCAAAACCTATTTAACTTACATTGGGTGACAGGTTCCTTGGTCTTGATACCAATAAAGCAATGTATCTGAGTTGATATAAGAGGATATGATGAATAAGCCATGCCATCAGATCTTGCTGCAGTAGCTGGGCCATCAGTTGGGGAGGTCAAAAGGTTGAGTTGGGTAGAACCATGAAATCAAAGCTTCACTCTTTTTAGACGTGTAAAAAAAAAAAAACAATGGGGTTTTGATTGTGGCCACCATTTTGATTTATAAAACCTCTCCCCCATTGATACCCCAAAGAGTAGCTACTAATAACATGTACTTGTGAATTAGACATGCCTCAAGAAGACAGCAAGGGAGCCAGGAGACATCTCTGGAGACAACTGGGGTGGCAGAGTGCAGGGTGATGAGGTTGACCATGGATGAAACTGGGGTGGCTGCAGCTTCCTAGGGCATGTCAAGAGCTGCAGGGTTCTGGATAGAGGCAGAGGGGAGATAGGTGAGTGGGGAGAGTTGGACAGACCCTAATCTTACTGAGGCTCAAGCTGGGAGAGACCAAGGCCAGTACTCGCATAGCAACCTGCACTTCTCAGTTAACAATTGGGACAATTAGGATTGCAGTCGCTGCAGTCATGCAACATCTCACTTTAGGACTTCAGCGCTTAGCAACATAAATTACTAGCACTACAGGGGACTCCCTTTTTCCTAGCACACTTTTATTATGAGCTCTCATCTGTAGTAGTCCATAATGTACAGCAATTAACTGCTTAATTCCCTCTTGACTTTTGCTGCTAATGAACTTAAGTTGCCTTGTTTCAGGACTTGAAATACATTTTGCTTTATACATGAAATATGTTTATTAGAAGCAATAGATGTGCTTAGCACAAAACTAAAGCCCATCAAATACAATTTATTCATTTGTATTAAACAAGAAGATTAAGCATTTTCTGCACACATGGTTTCAGTATACGGCTGCAAAATTATTTCAATAGAGACCAATAGCAGCAAGTATAATTGTCAGCTGAAGCTATAAAATATAGTAAAAATACAAGTGAAAGTTAAAGCCTGATATAATTATGTTCTGCCCAGAAATAAATATATGAGATAAGGTGAAACTGAAAATGGAGAATTTCAGACTGTTAGGAGAAGGTCTCAAACTTCCATAAATGTACTATTATTTTATTTCATTTGTTCTGTCTGGAGATGACTTGCAAGGATGAGCGAATCTTGCCTATCACAAAGATAACTTTTTGTTAAGCTGAGGTTTTGGCCATACCAATTGGGAATTCTCAGAATTGTAGTCGAACACATCTAAAAAGAACTAGGTTGGGAAAACCTGTTGCATGCATTTTGATAAAACAAATTAAGCAATGAATTAGAAAAATTGAAAATGGGCAAGAATGAAGAGACAACTACACATGTATCTCTGTGTTACTTTTGAAAGCAGAAATTAGAGCAGTTATTTTAATAATATGTACCAAACAAATTTTGCAAGCATAATTTGTTTCTTATTTGTTTCTTTTGTACAGTATTTCCTCCCTTGTTTTTGAAACGTTTATTTGTTTATTATATCTGCTGATACTTTTTTCATGTGTACATATTAGAACTTTGTGCCAACTAAACTAAAGTGTGATTCATACAGTTTCTTTTCCCTTGGACTGTTTATTGAGGATATGTTTTCACAATGGACTCTCCACCTTGATGCCAGGCTGAGGCAGGATGTGGCAGGAAAGTAGTGTTTTACCTGGAAGAAGACCTCCTCTTATGCAGACAGTCTAGATTGCATGGAGAAGGAGTGGGTGTCAAAAAACTGCTGGCTTTCAATTGACCGACTGCAGGACTACCCTCTCCCACCTTGCTGAGCCACATGTCCCATGGCTGTGGTGATGGTTGTTTTCCTTCTCCTTTATCTTTTCCTTTCTTTGGTGATTTTGTCAGAGCAAAATTAATGTTGTGGAAGATCAAATGGGGGTATCTCACAAGTTCACGATTCTCACCAGTAAGCTCTGGACAGCCTTAACATACAGCCACCATTCCAGAAATGGTATTCAGCAGGTTCTGACCAGTTCTGGAGAACCGGTAGAGAAAATTTTGAGTAGTTCAGAGAACTGGCAAATACCACCTCTGACTGGAGATTTTACAGTATCCTTCCCCTGCCACGCCCACCAAGCCATGCCCATAAAACTGGTCTTAAAAAAATTTGAATCCCACCACATTCCCTTCCACAATGCTCACCATAACCTCCCTTGCCTTCACTATCCCATTTTTTCTCTGGCTGTCTTGCCCACCACTAAGCACTTGGACCAACTACGGATCCTTCATATGTTTTTCTGTAGATTCCTGCTCATTATATGCAGCTCCATACCTGGAGATCTTACATAGTAGAATGGAGGAGGGAGGGAGGGGGAAAGAAAGGCCAAACATTGGTTGTAATCGCTGGGCCCTATAAGTAGTAGTTGCCTTTAGAAAGGTACGTGCTGAAATTTTTAGAACAAACTTTGGAACAATTCAGCTTCTGTCTCCTCTTGTGTTCTTGTCTTTCTATAGTTTGCGATACTTTATGGCAGCAACACTACTGGCTAAATGTTGATGTTAAAACAATTTTTGATCGTTTAATAGTTCATTTGAGAAGCAGTTTTTCTCAATTAAACATCTATCTATTTTTAATTAAGGTGAAATTCTCCCACCCTGGTCAATTTCTAATTATCTGAACAACTTTGAAAGAGAAACCTTAGATTTCCGAATTGCTTCATTCCATTTAATGGCTTAATGTTCTTTGTTATTTGTACTTTTGTTTGCAGCTGGAATCTCTGAAGGGTGTGGACTAATATCTCTTAGTCTAGGTGTCTTCCAGGTGTGTGAATTTCAATTCCCAGAATTCTCAGTAATGGCTGTACAGGTTGGGAATTCTAGGAATTGGAGATCACCAATATCTGGAATGTGCAATGATTGGGGAAGATTGGAATATCCCCTTTCTTCTCATTCTTTCTTTGTTCCTTGAACCCAAAGCCTTTATACCAGGAATATGCTATTTTTTTTCATACTGAAGGTCATGGGTCTCTGACTACCCTATTGGGGATTATGTTTCAGATAAGTCAGGAGAAAAAAATTAAATGTGATTAATTAAGTTAGATTTAATGCATTAATAAATAAATATTCAGTGAACTTGAAGACAGTTTTTGGAGTGCCTAAGGGCCACACAATTTTTTGAGTCACCCAGATGCAGACACAGAGGCACAAAATATGCCTGCCTCAATTATTCCCATGAGTTTTTATTTCTTTTTTCTATGAGACGAACAAATATTCAAGGTTCATTAATTTTTTGCTGTTTGGATACGTTCCTCTTCTTTTGCTCCCTAAAAACAAACAAACAAGAAAGTGTAATACTGTTGAACTACTACAGTTTCACCTCCAGGGAAATAGTTTCTCAGTTCTGAAGCTGGCTTCATGGCTTCAGGATGTCAACTAGCTTAATTTGCATGCGAGTTATGGCTGCAATGTTTTGTTGAATCAGCAGAGCCATGTCTGGAATGCCTCCTGAGGTTTCATTTGGTGCAACTGGAGACATCTGTCAATATTCCTATCCTTCTTGTTTCTTCCTGAAATAGATTTAGAGACATTGATCAAATCTACTAGGGGATATGATGACAAGAAGATCTCTCTTCCATGATCATTTGAGAAGATAGAACAGTTGAGAAGATAGAGCAGAGGGTGAGAGGAGAACACACTCTGAAGATCATTCATTTATTCAAAGAATTCTGTGAAAGGATAGAATGGCTGTGAGATTTCCTCTTCCTTTTTAATGGCAAACTTAGGTGATGAATGGGAATAGGACCGGAGCCAAAAAAACAGTTTGGAGAAACCCATGGTTTACAGAAATAAATACCCCTTCAGCATCACACAGATACTTCACATTTTTAATGCCTTGGACAAATTAACTCTTAAGTTCATTTTGTGCCTGATCAATTTATTCAGTATATATGGGCTTAAGAAATGGATTCTAAAAACTGCAATCAATTTGTATACCATAGATCTTTGGGTACTTAAAACAGGCAGCCTTTAAAGTGAAGGAGTAAAATTTAGGGTGGTTTTTTTTTTAAATGAAATGCTACTGGAAGGTTCAAGACTGATTAAGCAGTACTGAGATTTGCAAAAAACATGTGTTAGAAAAGCCAGTGTCTTGCTTGCAAAGATTAGCTGTTCCTTAGGATTTGCAGGAAGATATGAGAGTTATGGAATGCAGGTTTGCAACATATGTTCCTGTGCATACATTTGGGGAAAGAAGGAAGGAAGGAAATGCTTGTCTAGGAATAACCTGCCACCATCGCTGTCCAGATTTGCGACAGATTAAAAGCCAGTCTGCATATGCTACCTTGATAAAGTAGGGTCAGAGAAAAATTAGTTTTGCATCCAAGATTTCTTCATCATATATTTCTGCAATTGGATCGTAAAAGCTTCTATGTTGCTAGGAATATAAAGGATCTGATTCAGAATCCTTAACTTGCGAAAAGCCAGACATGTACACCAGTGTTTTCTCATCCTTGGTAACTTTAAGATGGATGGACTTCAACTCCCAGAATTCCCCCACTAGCTATGCTGGCAGGGGAATTCTGGGAGTCCACTCATCTTAAAGTTGACAAACATCAAGACGACTAAATGTCTATGCAGATTCTCAGTCTTCCAAGTCACAGTTGTCTCAAAGGTGCTTTTTTTCAAGAGGCAACTGGACTTTCTGGTTTTTCTTGGAAGACGTTTTGCTTCTCATCCAAGAAACTTCTTCAGCTCTGAAGAGAAACGCTTGGATGAGAAGCAAAACGTCTACCAAGAAAAACCAGAAAATCCAGTTGCCTCTTGAAAAAAAAACCACCTTTGGGATCAAGCCTACTAATTTCTGCTCTTGTTGGCAGTTGCTGTCTGGTATTCATGGCCCTCTTATCCTTCTGTCCTTGGAGAAATGAAAATACCACTTCATGGCATGCTTTGTTTTGTTTTACAGGAACCAGCTACTGCACTGGCAAGCTGTGGGGAATCCGAGATGTAGAGGGACCTGGAAGAGGGTTCGTCAGAGGGATACTTGCACTTGTCCTTCAGTTCACAGCTTTTTGTTCATCTGACTTTTCATATAATGCCACTGACATTCCCTCATTCAGGGAATAAGATGCAACCTGCTGCATGGACTTTTCAACATTCTTCCAATGTCCAAAGCCCTACCTCTCACTCCCAATATTTTATGTTTCCAAACATATTGAATAGCAGCATTTAAAGAGGAACCATTGTAAGAGAGAGCCAGGATTGTAAGGTTTTGATCTGAAGGCAGACTCTGATGAATGCAGATGGATAACCTTGTCACTGCTCAATTTGGATCATCCTCAAGGTGCACAAAGCAGCTGCCTCTGAAAATTAAAATATTTCAAGTTGAGCTAGTCTTCACATATTGCTCACCAAGTTCCCTTTCTGAGTTTATCACTTCTTCCATTTCGGCAAAGCTTATCTGCCTAAGACAGCTGCAGTGAACCTGGAGACCGTCAAAGAAGAGCAAACGTGATCTAATCTTTCTGCTCTATGTCCATCCTCAGACTTTTATAATCTCCTAAATCTTGTATCAAAGCCTGACCTTAAGGAATTTTGGTAACATTTCTTGAAATCAGTACAGGATGGTTTATGTTATGTGCAGAGATAAAGCACTCTGTGATACTTATCACAGGATTCAGCTTCCCAAGAATCTCCTTCCCTTATATTTCAAAAGTTTTTAGATTTTATGACTGCTGCCAAGCTATGCTTGGAACTTTTAATGCCTGCTGTAATCACGGAAGCTGTAGATTGTTGGAAATGATTTCCAGGCATGTAACTTTTGGTTTCATGGCAGTCCCCTCTTTTATATTTAAATTGCAATAGCTGAACATACTGTAAATTGTAGTTCCAATGTCCATATTTTCATACAATTTGCACCAGCAATAGATTTCAGGGTTTGTACTTTTATACAGAATTTCATAATTCTTCTGCATGTACTCAACTAAACTGACAATGTGAGCTAACCCTGTATATTTTAAAGTAATCTGCTTCATTTTTGTGAAACTGGAAAATACGCTGGTTAGTTTTTCATTCCTTAAGGTCTCCTTCCTTAAGTTTCTGCACAAAACCAAAAGCCAAATAAATATTGGTACTTGGACAGTAATGATTGATGTGGTCCCTAGAAGGTTAATGGCAGCTTTAGGGAGGCAATTTATATTGGGAAAATTGCATACAAGAATGACTAATCTGTAGATGCACTTCTTCACAGTTTCTTCCACTGGAAAGCCCAATCATGGATATTGTTGTTTAAGGGATGGATCCTTGTGTTTTGAATCTCTATGCCTCCTTGTGTCTTCCTCTGATTTTGTTGAATAAGAAAATAAGGCATCTTTTGATTTGTCTGATCAAAGTAGAATTCAGATGTCTCTGTAGACTAGCTTGGCTTTTCACTCATTGATATGTGGGGATGCTCTAGGGTGGGGATGAGGCAATTAGCTGCAAATAAGTTGGACAACATGTTGAGATCTTTTTTGGTTCTTTGTAAGAGGGGCATAAGTTCCTCTTATAGCAATAGCAATAGCACTTAGACATATATACCACTTTACAGTGCTTTACAGCTCTCTCTAAGTGGTTTACAAAGTCAGCATATTGCCCCCAACAATTTGGATCCTCATTTTACCCACCTCAGATGGAAGGATGGAAGGCTGAGTCAACCTTGAACCTGGTGAGATTTGAACTGCCAAATTGCAGGCAACCGGCAGGCAGCAGAAGTAGCCTGCAATACTGCACTCTTACCACTGGGTCATCATGGCATTATGAAAATAAGCTCCTTGGTGTTATCACGCATGGCTGCAGTATCTCTCAAAAGGCTCCAAGACAGAACAACCTCCCTGAAAGAAGCTGTCCATTCCTGTCCAAAATTATGACAGTATCAGATTAAAGAGTTTAAGAAACTGGAAATCTGATTTTTTTCATGCTTTATATAAAGAAATGTACGTGCTCTGTTAGTAATATTTGACTGGGATTATTCAGTTAAAACATAAATTATGGCTAGGAATCCTAGACTTCAATGATGATCATGATTACACTGCAGGCCTTTTGCTGGATTGAAATTTGCTGCACTTTTCTCCAATTAAAATTGTTTCCTATATATACTCTGTGGCACTGTGGTTAGAATATACTACTGCAAATTGATTCTGCCCACTGTCAAAAGTTCAGTCCTGACCGGCTCAAGATTGACTCTGCTTTCCATCCTTCCAAGTTCAGTAAAATGGAATCCAGATTGTTGGGAGCAATATGTTAACTTTGTAAACGGAAAACAGATAATCAGAGTTGGAAGGGACCTTATAGGTCATCTGGTCCAACCCCCCACCCAAGCAGGAGACCCTGCACCATTTCTGACAAATGGCAGTCCAATCTCTTCTTGAAAGTCACAAGTGATGGCACTCCCACAATTTCTGAGGACAAGCTGTTTCATTGGTTGATTGTTCTCACTGTCAGAAAGTTTCTCCTTATATCCAGGCTAAATCTCTCCTTATTCTGTTTCCATCCATTATTCTTGTCTGGCCTACAGGCACTTTAGAAAAAAAGCTTGACCCCTTCCTCTCTGAGACAGCCCCTCAAATATTGGAAGACTGCTATCATGCCTGGTCCTTCTCTTTACTAGACTAGCCAAGCCCAATTCCTGTAACCGTTCCTCATATATTTTAGCCTCCAGTCCCCTAATCATCCTGGTTGCTCTTCTCTGTACTTTTTCTAGAGTCTCAACATCTTTTTTATAATGTATTGAACAAAACTGTACTCTAGGTGTGGTCTTACTGCTTAGAGAGTAAACTGCTTAGAGAGTGCTATAAATCACTGTGAAGTAGTATATAAGTGTAAGTGCTATTGCTGTACACTAAATTGTGCCTTCCAAATTCAACCAGATAATTGTTTGAATGACATTGTGGTTGATTAGATTGAAAGTGCAGGAAAGAAGTGCAGGAAATGTAGCAGAGTGGCATGATTTATTCTGCATAAATAATTTTTCAGAGTGGTAAAAGCTGATTGCATCTGCCAAATGGAAACCAAATACAAACAGATCTAAATGAACAGAATGTTCAAAACTGCTTAAAACTGCTTAAAAGCCACTACATGTTTCAGTAATTTTCTCCCCAATGGAAAATTAGAATCCAGGGATTACTAAAATAATTGAATATAAATTTAGTTCCTTTATTAAATCATGGTCACTGACTGATCCTTGCATGTGTCTTCTAAGAGGAGATATATTTTCAGACCCACTGTTGTCAGTTTTGAGAATCCAGGATGGAGAAGGACAAGAGATGAAATGTATCTCCAAAGCTTTTGTGTGCCTTGCTGTAGAAGCTGATGGGTAATCTTAGCAACATTAGCAAGATTCTAACGTAGTTTCTTTCATTTTAAATTCTATCCAAATGTAATGCTTCTAAGTTGGAATATTGGAAAAATGCACAATAAACTTCACATTCCAAACCATCATTCCTTCATTCCAGTCAGAACCTAAGTTAAGGCTCCGAGGGAAAAAATCCCCAAGAGATTGCAAAGAAGTACAAGATCCATCATTCTCAGAAGTCACTCTTTCTGTTCTCCATTCTGGAGATTTTAAGTAGCTATAATTTCCAGTTTGACCAAGTAGGCAGTATAAAAACACTAGATCCAATGTAACTCTATTATAAGTGCTACTCAGACATTATATGAGACGAGTCCACATATAATATCCAGTATAAAATATTGATTGACATCCAAGAGATAACAGCAAAAGAGAGGTCCTTGACACATCCTGCTTAGGTTCACTTCTATCCTTTATGCCAATGACATTGTAAAATAGTGGGTTGGATAGTACATAACGAAAATCTCGAGTCTATTTTGAGATCTAAGTATCAGATAGGGATGTTCAATTCTAGAAATTCCCATTCTATTCCAAACCAATGCTTGCCCCATATCTCTATTCCCCATTAAGCTGGTGTTACACAGAATAATAGATAGATGGAATGGCAAGGTGAACACCTGCTTTTTTTTCCAAAGAAGCCAGACTGGCATATTTATTAAACCATAGGTATAATACATCATTATCCAGTAGATATGACATACCAGCAGCCAGTGCTTGGCTATTCAGTGGACCATCTCCCCAAGTGTCATTACGACGAGGTTGGATTCACTCTGAATAAAGGGTACACATCTTATCAACTTTAGGCTACAGGGCAGGAGTTGAGTTCTATTGAGCTCTGAACCAGGGAATATTGGGAACATTTTCTCTTTGCAATGTTGAAATCACAAATTGGAATTGTGTTATGAGCATGTAGCTACATGTAGCTATGAGGAAGTAATTTGTTAAAACGATCAGAATCAAGCTGTATGTTACACCAGTAGTCTACTGGGAGATGTCCAACTCATCTAAAGGGCATTATGAGCCATGGTGGCACAGTGGTTAGAGTGCAGTACTGCAGGCTACTTCTGCTAAATGCCGACTGACTACAATTTGGCAGTTCAAATCTCACCAGGCTCAGTGTTGACTCAGCTTTCCATCCTTCTGAGGTGGGTAAAAAGAGGACCCAGATTGTTGGGGGCAATATGCTGACTCTGAAAACCACTTAGAGAGGGTTGTAAAGCACTGTAAAGCGGTATATAAGTCTAAGTGCTATTGCTATTACATTGAAGTAGTATGATAACTGTTTACTGTGGCATCTGAATAATGTCCAGCATCTGAAGAAGTTACATAGTCATAAAACATCTGCAAGAAAACAACCAAGTTCAGAGAGCACCAAGAACCCCACAGTTCCACCCTGAGTTATAAATATTCTCTTCTATTCGAACATTAACCATCAGCTATTGCATAGTCAGGATATGGAAAGAGCTGTTTGTTACAATGGAACATATTTTTATGGATTGGAGTGCTTTTATTTGAGACTCTTCTGTTAATTTATGTCTGTGGAAATGGTTAATGTACAATGAAGCAGATTGGCAATATGAGATTCCAATATCAGTTCTAGCAAATACAATGTTGATGTTATAATTTATCTTCTGAGTGGACATATTAGGCAAGAAGCCAGCAGAGCAGAATCAGGCAACTGCAAATATTCTTGCTCAGTATTACCCTCCCTGTGAAAATATTCTTTTGTGCTTGAAACAATAAATGTATACAACTAGGACTTCAAGGAACACCGCTGTGAAGAAATTTAATGCATGAAATTGACACTGCAGGGGAAAAGAGTCACCTCTATTCCAGTTGTCCCCAAATAAACAATTGTTGAAATTGAGTTCCTGTAGAATCGGCTTATCTTAAAAGTGCTGCTGATCCTGAAGAACCAGGATAATTCTAGGTCTCTTTGCAGTCCATGAACCTACTAAAGATCACGTGCTTCAAAGTTACTCAATTGTTTGAAAGGTGAATGTTTTACAGTCTTTTCTGTGCAAACAACCTCCTGTCTGGGGGGGGGGGGGGGCAGTTCCTAGCCTTCTGATCTGCTTGGTGTGATTTCAATGCTTTTCTCATGCAATTATCTCTGGAGTAGGCAGAGCTCTTGTGCGATAGGAATTGTATCTGTTTATATCTCTTTCATGTTTTGGTGGGGAAAAAAAACAGTGCAATCCTGGTGAAAAAGATGTCACAATGCACAACAGAGATACAACTAAAAAGGACGATGTCATTCCTTTGAAGCTGCTGCCCCTCTGTGGCCCCACCCATGCATGTAGGAGTCTGGTTTGGCTCTACCAATAATTTCAACCAAGCCTTTGCAGAAATTTATTAAAATTTCATTGATGAAAGTGAGCTTCCTAGAACTCTATTATAGAGAGCAAACCAGGGTATAAAGGTTTAAAACAAAGTGCTCAAGCAAGAAGTGTGTTTGCATACCAAAGGGCAAACTTCACCATGATCAAATTGACTCAGTTCTTTGGAAAGAGATCATTTGCTTTGCAAAATACACAAATAAACTCCATAGATATAGACATAAGCTTCAGAAGGCATTGCAGACTGAATGTGCTATACTATAGAATAATGGAAATATAAAAAAGGAAAAATGTGCAGCTCAAAAACTGGTACTGCAGTGAAATCTACTAATAATGTTCCACAAGAGGGCAGCTCTCTTCTTTTAATACCAAGCCCATATAAGTAAATCCTGTTTTCTTTTACCTTTTTAAAGTCTGGAAATCATAGATGGAAAGTTAATATTAAAATAAGATGGAAAGATTGTCACAAAAGACAATTTATCTATAAATGTTAAGAATCAACATCCAACCCAACTTACCAGCTTTCCCAGTACTGTTATGTTTTAGCTGGGTCTGAAATCACAATGGCAGGGGGAAGGAGGAAGACACAAAGAGACATATTCTTCTCAATCTGTTTCCATCCCTACCCCCAACCTCCATTTCCCTGGCTTTCATATTTCTGGAAATATTATACACTCTGATAAAAAGGACTTAGAGCTGTGACATAGGGATGGTGGATAAAAATAGTTCCTGTCTCTTTTTCCGAGTCTTTCCATCTTCAAACTGCAGTAGTTATTCTTTTTTAATGCAGATCAGAATTGCATTATGCACGAATAAGATTGCTGGCTTTACTTAGAGTGTTTTTTTTAAAAGGGATGTGAGCTTTCCCATGGCAACTGTGTGTCTCTTTTACTATTGGTTATAATGGAAGAAGAGATGGAGCTGATAGCCTTGGTCCAAATATTTTATTAGGTGTGACTGACTTGTGTTCTAGCAGGGGACTATATCTTGATATTTCTGGATCAAGAGGACCCATAATGTCTAAATAACTTGCCTGTCTATAATGCAAGCAATAACCTGTGATAAATACAGCACAACTCAGAACATATTAATCAGATTTTGACAACCAGGAGAAAAAGCCACTCCTACCCAGCTGTTACTGATAATACAAAGTGAAGACACTCCAATTCTTGTGAGTTTAGCAAGATTGTCTCTTGCCTGAACATCCTGAAGACTTTTAACTCAAAACCAAAGTATCCAAGCAATTTTCTCTCTCTCCCATCTGTCTGTCTGTCCGTCCATCCATCCATCCATCCATCCATCCCACTTTTAGGCCTCCCAACTCCAGGAACTCTGGCCAGCTTTACATCTTTAAAAGCAAGAAGAGAACAATATTATGTCAAAAAAAGTAGTAGCTCTAAGGCAGGGGCGTCAAATTCTATTTCATTGATGGCTGCATCAGGGTTGTGTTTGACCTTGGGGGGGAGGGGAATGGGTGTGACCAGGTTGAGTGTGGACAGCTTGATGTCACTCGTGTCGAGGGCACTTGTGGTGGCCCAAGAACTCTACCAGAAAATATGGGCTCCTGAGCTCCATTTTTGGCTGCAATGGCCTCCTGCAACCCTCTGCCAGCAAAAATGGAGCTCAGGAGGGCCCCGGTTTTCCCTGGTATAGGCACTTCACTGTTCCAGGGTGGCTGCGCGGGTCAAATGTAAGCACCCTTCAGGCCGGATCTGGCCCCCGGGCCTTGAATTTGACACCCTTGCTCTAAGGGAACACTTAGAGCACTTCCCCCTCATCACTCCCAGCCTAAAAGGGCCTGCCAAATCCCTTGACCTTATCAAAAGAACCAAATTTTTAGGGCTCACCTGAAGGCAAGTAAAATGGGGGAAATATAAGAATCTCTAGGGGGATTATGCCCCAGATTATACCATGCTTTAAGAAATCGTTTTGATTTAAGCAACATGCAAAAACAATAGCTGTTTCCCTGTTTTCCCCATTCCAAATCACAAACTACTCATTTCAGCCTAGCTCAGTACGTTGTATGAACACTTTTCTTGCAAGATTAGGTACATACATTATTGTCAGGGCTTTTTCACATAATTCAGTTTTAGTTTGTGGCAGCTGAATAGCATAGCCCAAAGGCAGCCATCATTACATGCTTGGGCAGGAACCTGCCATTATTCGCTTTACATTCAATTTTAAATGTGATGGCAGAATTGAAAAACTGGATGACAACTAGCTGGCAGCAAACAGATATGGAAAAGGAGCTATTTGCAGCTATCTATAACTAAGCTCAGATATAATGGCCTGAACAATAGCTGCTGCAATCAGAAAAGAAAAGGAATCACTACAAAGCAGATAAGAGGTTGCCAGGCTTAATGTTGCCACCTATCTTATGGCCACTGTAATGGGTCTTCAGAAATGTGACTATAGGATTCTTTGGTCTGAAATGGCCCCAGCTTGATTTTGGATTCCTGGGCCCGATCTGTCCTTAATTTGGTTTTGAGATAACTGGTTAGTTGGCAACACTGACTGGAAGCAGCTGGTAGAAGACACCAGTCCTGGTTTAACAGGACAATAATGTCTGGGTGATACTGAGCACCATGGCTTCCAAACTGCCATCTGAATCAAATGAATTAGCATAGCTCACCAATGCCACTCGTTCCACTTCTTTTGATTCTCTGGGTTCCATGAATTGCCATTACTGATGAGATAATTGTTTTATGTAACTTATAGCAAAGATTTTACCGCTTCCCCAATCTTCACTTTTTGTTCTGTATCACTGATGTGCCAAGAAGAGGAAGCACCAATTTTGCATGTGGTCTTGTAGACACAACTGCTCCGGAGGACATATATCAGATGTCTGTACGTGGTGAAGGACTTTAGATTGCACAAGCCATGTGGCTAATACGGCTGTAAGAAAAACCAACAGTTGGAGGATGGTGGTAGCTTGAATATACTTTATAGTGCACTGAATATTTTCCAAAGAAAAAAGGCAATGAAAGGCAATTAGTGATTCGAGAACCATCTTGTAAGGGTATAAGTAGCAGCTGTTTTTCATCTCCCTTCTGGTGGAACTTTCACAATGCTTAGTACCTTCTTGTTCCTTTTCTAGGACCTGCTGTTTTAACTACCTTTAATTGACTGTTATTTTTTATTGTTTTGCTGTTTTTAAAAAACAAATATATATTTGTTTTTGTTGGGCTTTCTCATTTTATTGCTTCATACTTTTTTATGATTTTACTTTTTAGCCCTGTAGCTTAATGCAAGGTAAAGACACCCTTGAGTCAAGTGTGACTCATAGTCTTTACAGGTAGAGTTTTCTTGGCAAAGTCATGAAAGTCCCTTCTTCTTGGATTCTTTTTTACATTCAGTTTAACCAGCAAAAAGAACCAGCATAAAGGATGCTATCCAACTGACAAATTCAGCTACGATCAACTAGATTCTAATATTTGTTGAGGCTGATTGATTTTCTGAGTGAATGATAGAACCAAGAGCAACTCCAGAGATAATTAAAGACCATCAAGCCACTAACCTTCATCCAGTCAACCACTATTTGGTATCATTAGGCTTCTGCCAAAAATCTCACCCTATGAGATTGTTGCTATTGATTCCAAGATATTTCTGGCCCACCTCCACCTGCATTTCTTGGCTTCCTATCCAAGAGTTGTGGTTAGAATGCAATACTGCAGGCTACTTCTGCTGACTGCCGGCTGCCTGCACATTGGCAGTTCGAATCTCACCAGGCTCAAGGTTGACTCAGCCTTCCATCCTTCTGAGGTCGATAAAATAAGAACCCAGATTGTTGGGGACAATATGTCCCCAACCACTTAGAGAGGTTTGTAAAGCACTGTGAAGTGGTACATAAGTCTAAGTGCTATTGCTATTGCTATCCTTTAAAGGGTGGGACACAGCTGCTTTAAAAATGTACTCCATTTGATAACTTTCACATACTTGGTGACAGTGTTGTAAAGCTCAGTAAGCACAGAATTATTTATAATAGAATGAAACCAATTTTAGAAGTTGAATTTCCTTTATACTTAGAGCCTACTATTTTTCTAAAAAAATAGTGCTAAATCTCAAAGTATATTGAATAAGCTTTGTGTCTAGTAAGTGTTACAAAAATATACTATACTTCTTTTTGGAAAGTAATCATTACTTACATATCAGCTAAAGTAACTTTGTATTTCAAAAGTTAATTTGGCAAAGAAATTAATTCAACATGGAAACACAATTTTGGGAGTGGAACTCTATATTAAAGCTTGCTGTATCTGAAATTTGGGGTTCTCTTAACATAAAGGTTTCATTGATTTTGGGTATGTCTAGTTTAACGAAAAGAAGGACTGGGGTGACCTGATAGCAGTATTCCAACATCTCAGAGGCTGCCACAAAGAAGAGGGAGTCAAGCTATTCTCCAAAGCACCTGAGGGCAGGGCAAGAAGCAATGGGTGGAAATTAATCAAAGGGAGAAGCAACCAAGAACTAAGTAGAAATTTCCTGACAGTTAAATCAATTAATCAATGGAACAACTTGCCTCCAGAACTTATGAATGCTCCAACACTGGAAGTTTTAAATAAGAGATTGGATAACCATTTGTCTGAAATGGTATTGGGTTTCCTACATGAGCATGGGACTGGATTAGAGGACCTCCAAGGTCCCTTTCAACTCTATTGTTATTATTATTAATTTATTGATTAATTATGTGTCATCAAGTCATATAATACATGTGTATTCTTAGCAATCACAAAGATCTTCTCCATGATGATCTGTCCATTGCCTTCCAACCGTGCACCTATCACCACCATAGATATACATTTTGCAGCTGGTCACCCTCTTTCTCTTTTTCCTGCCACCCTCCCCAGCATTATAGCCTTTCCCAGAGAGCCAGGTCCTTTGCATTATGTGTCTGCATTATGATCATTCAAATGTGGTCAAATATCTTTTCCAAGACCTTCATGACTCTGAATACTTTCCTTACTGATGAGAATGTAATTGATCTTAAAAGGCAGAATTGATCCACCACTTCAACACTTTCATTGTCAATTCTAAAAAAGGTTTTATTGCTTGAACAAAAATTATTGTAATTCTTAATCTAATGCTGTGAATTATGCTGCATTACTTGCATTTTAATAATGATTGGTAATTTTTTTGAAAAAGTTGTAACGTATTCAGTTGCTTAAACTAATTAATGAAATACTGAACATTTTAACTTTGTTCTATGATGTTGGTTGATGTTGGCTGATGTTGGCTTGAAGGTCTTCTAGTTAAATTCCCTGCCCCAGTGTGGGAATTTTCATACTATTCTGGACCAATGGCTATCCAGACTTTTCTTGAAAACCTCAGTGATGGAGCACCCACAATTTCAGAAGGTAGGCTCTCCATTGCTTAATAGCTCTCACAGTCATGAAATTCTTCCTTCTTTAATTTTAGGATCTTTCATTGTAGAGTTCCAATCATTGGTTCTTGTCCTATCCTCAGGTACTAGGAGAAATACCGTAATTCTACTCCCTCTTTTCTATGACATTGCTTCATGTATCAGAAGACTGCTCTTGGGTGTCCTCCTACCCCTCTCTTTAGGGAGTAAACTGTAATATTTTTATTTATTTTGCACTTTATTCTTCCTTTTCTGACTCTTTTTCCTCTTTTGTGTGCCTTTTCTTCCTTTTCTTTTCCTCATTCTTCTTTTCTTAAAAATGCTGAATTAAAAAAATAAAAATAACATTGTGGCATGGATTTAGGATTGCGAAGTTAATTGTAAGCCTTTCCCTGTCCCATCAGCGCCTTTACATGGTACCAGTGAGTGTATGTAATTCTGCAGGTGATCATTGATTGAACATTGTCAACTCTATAGCAATGTAGCCACTGATGTTTAACAACAGTCTGTTTACTGCTAGAGCTTATACCTCATGTGCTCATATAAGGCAAATCTCATAGGATCTAGGTAGTAATCACAGGCCCTCTTTTTTTAGTCCTTTTCTTGCCAGAACTGAATGTTTGCCAAAATGCCTGTTAAAAACTTCTCATCTTATAAATTGCCTTCTGACAGCTTGTTTGTGTGACTTTTGGTTACCCAACCCATTTAGCTTATGTTCAGAAGTATTTCAGAAATGGTAATCATTGGGCATAGTTTACCACATTACTATGATTATGTACAGCTACTCATGGGAACACAGGATGTTGCTGTGGAGATGGCTGTGATATTTCAAGCAGAAGAATATGGCTTAGTGTGACGAAAGGTTATTGAGAATGGACAAGGTTCCTCCTTCCTCCCCACTTTACTAAGCCAAGATTCTGTTACTCACTAAATGTCATACTTGCCACAGAAGTTGCCATAAAGCAAGTTTATCTTCTCAGCTTTTCTCATCTGCCAAATTGACTGAAGATATGAGGCCAGGATTTCTCTGTCTGGAATGTGAAGCCCTGCTAAACTGGTCAATGAGTCTTTGGAATAAACACAAGGCTGGGGTGACCAAATGGAAGATTTTCATAGCTTTTCTACATTATTTAGACATGTTGTTCCACAGTCTATTGCTGTAAAAATTGTCTGAACCATGGCTCTTTTGAACAAGATTGGCCTATCAGTAGGTGGAATGAGACATTTGCCTTAAGTTGGAATTTACAGAATGGAGCCAATGGTGAAAAATGATTTCTTGTTTCTTTGGAACCAGTGATTTTCATTTCTTCACTATTTTTGGAGAGATACACATATACATATAGATATATAGACACATATATTGTACATATAGGCACACAGATATAGATTCTGTACATATACTCTTCTGTTCTCCTGAACTGGTCTTCTATTCTTGAGTATGATGAAGAATGCTACCTATCACCAGGGCTGAAATAAGTTTCACTTAGTTCTTTGATAAACTTTTCTTATATGGAACTGGATTCCATCTTATTTCTTGCCTTAAATAACAGAAAGTATACATTACAAAATACTGTATATATATTAGCAACATAAACATACTCTGACTAGGTAGACACTTTGCCACCCTGGTCTCTTCTGTACTAAGGTCAACATTTCTGCTTTTCAGAGTCAAGAAATTTGGTTTCTTGTGTGAAATTTTGATTTCTTATGTGCTTTGTGCTTGTTTACTTTATTATAATTATTTTGCCTTGTAGCCTTTCATACCAATAATTGTGCATCATGAATTACTGGAAGGAGTGTGCGGCAGAATGCAAGAGCTAATGGACTCAAGATTTATCCATTTTTATAGCCATTCTTATTTCAATTGCGCCAATTTTTCATTTCCCCCCCCCTTAAGTCTGCACGTCATATATTTAAATCTGAGATGGAGCTAATGCTGTCTGATTGGAAAGCTGCATAAGATGTTTCCTTGATCTAAAACTGCAAATGACTCTCATGTGTAGCCTTCTCAGATTTGATTTCACTCTTTTATTGTGGAATTAGGATTATTTCTCTGATAAAATGAGATGCAAAATGTTTTGTTTATTTTACCGTTTATCTCAGTGGCTTTCTATTACCTTTCTATGTGGTATCAGGTTAAGTTTACTTGATGAATTTATCATAAGAAACAATTCTTTCTACAACCCTTTTCATGCTTTTTATACAAATAAAAGCCTGCATAGTACTTTTTTCCATGCTATATATAGTAAGGATAAGATGATTTATTTATTTGATTTGTCAATCACTCACAAGATAATAGGTATAGGTATAAATATAAGTAAGAATACAGAATATAGGTACAATTAAATGGGGATAATAGGACAGGGACGGGAGACACAATGGTGCACTTATGCACACCCCTTACAGATCTCTTAAAAATTGGGTGAGGTCAATAGTGGATAGTTTAAGCTTAAAGGAGTGGGGGTTAGAGGATGTAAACAACAGAGTCAGGTAGTGCATTGCAGGCATTGACCATTCTGTTGCTGAAGTTGTACTTTCTGCAATCAAGTTTGGAGCGGTTTACATTGAGTTTGTATCTATTGTGTGTTCTTGTATTGTTGCGGTTGAAGCTGAAGTAATCATTGACTGGTAGGACATTGTAGCAGATAATTTTGTGTATTACACTTAAGTCCAGCTGTAGGCGGCATAGTTCAAGGCTGTCCAAGACCAACATTTCAGTTCTGGTAATGTAGGGTATTCTGTATGATCTAAAGTCAAAAGTGATTCTCAGGGGGTACAACTATGTAGTTTGTGGACAAGTCTTTCCACTTCCCAGTCTATCCCTTATGCACTGATATTTCCTATGCTTTCCTGTTCAAGTCCTAATCCTGCCCAGCCTCTGAGATCAAAGACAGTCAGTTGTCAGGTGAGACAAAACGCGACCAGAAGATAGTGTAAGGGAGATACACATGCACACAACACAGACACTGAGGACCCTATGTTTGTTTTATTTGCAAGGACTCTCTGTCTTATGCCTGTATTGTACACAAGCTCTTGCAATTTTCATCAATTATTTGCACCCTTGCTATTTACTAATATATATATATATATATATATATATATATATATATATATATATATATATATATATGTTTTCTTAGGTTTTCGCGGGTACTTACATGTGTGCTGTTTAGCTTTCTTCGGGTATTATCCCACGTCATTGTAGTTCTGTTAAAGTTGTAGCAACGTTTCAGCAGAATCTCATCTGCCATCATCAGGCTTCTGTATGGATATGGGTCTTACAGCTCCTGGTTTTAAATTTGAGGCTGGTTCATTCTGATTGGCTGGGAGCCTGGACCTGTTTCATTGGACTTGGAGTTTGATTGATTGGT